>PPNW03000013.1:0-231860 GCA_003708315.3 Groenewaldozyma salmanticensis
TCATCATCAAGGGCAAACATCAGTGCCATTAAATGGCAGTCCTGTCACATTTCATGATGAAACTAGTGCATACCCCTATAGTCATAGTCTGCACATTTTAATACGCTGTTATGGCATTATATCGGAAGCAGTTGTTTTTGACCCGAGCGGCACCCGATCTGGGGCTAGGAGCTGTCCGGTTCGAATCTTGGGGTTAGTTTCTAAGGGCCTGTGAGTAATCCGGGCTTCTTATTACTCTAAGTACGAGAGCTATTCTTGAGTGAAGCAATTCAGCAGAGAAGTTCTTGCCTCAGGCATGGCGAGCCGGATTGCAGCACTAGTACTCTGTTTCTCGGGCCAGATAGTTATACTGGCAACCGACTTCATCGTTTTTTTTTTTTTTTTACAAGACAATTTCTTCGAGCCTGTGCTTATTATCTTCTTCGCTCTTTGGGTTGTGAATTTATTCGTCAATCTTCGGCTATATATACAACTACATTGTGGTCTCAAAACGATTTGAACTTCCAAAAAAACACTCTTTGGTGCCTCGCCATACCACCTCTAGAGCTTCCCTCCGAGGAAGGGTTTTTGCAAAGACTGTTTGCAATTTCTCTTCGTTGGCAACCATTATTAGAAGCATGTATTTTATTTCTAGTCCCTGAAAAACTTCTTGAATGACGCAGTCCACTATGCTATACTTAGGTATGAATGTTGTAGTATCGGTGAAGTATGCCATATTTCCCGAGCTGGAAACTTGGAGCCCAAAAGAATCAATAACCAGTAAAGACTCTTGTTTATAAACCCTCCATAGCAAAATGATCACTGAAAAGGCTCGCAGTAGCCAAGGCTTGTAGTCTTTGGTAAAACCACATTGACAGCAAAGCACTATATTCAGAAGCACAACTGTTGCCTTCACCCAGATCAACACCCTGTCAGCAAAAGTCACTCCAAGCCAGGAAAGCACCGTGGACTGCGCTCTTTCTTTCGAGGGGCGGTCAGTCACCACATACTCAACCAGTGCAGGAGAATGCTTTTTGACAGAAAGGCAGCCTAGATTACTGCTTTGCATGAGAAAAAAAGCTTTCTCCAAAGACTCGGCCGCAATCCAGGTGAACTAGAAGGAAGGCTTTTCCAAAATTTTGAGAGCTCTGGAAATATAAACGGAATGTATACTTAAAAGCCAAAGCTCAAGTTCTCGAAATCCTGCGCAAAATCATAAAGAGCGGCCAAACTTAATTGAAGTAGGCTAAAAAACATCGAGATCTCATAATGCACGACGTCGACGCCAAAGTGTCACGACACGACTTAATTAATCGACTAGTCGTATACATGCATTCTAACAACTCTCGGGGCGTTTTGAACATTTGAGGTTTTGAGTTTTTTCAGCTTTAGTGAAAGCTCAATTGATTATTTATTTTCCTTTTATTTGCAAAAGACCAAAGAACTACTTCTTTATGCTGCTTGATATTGCTTGAATACAATCTTTCCTTTCACCTTCAGAAACGGAGAAGAAATCATGTCACAAAGTTTCAACGGCGTGATACCTGAGATTCCTGGAGTCCAGGTGGATTACTTCAAGTCTGTGCCAGGTGGGGTAGTGACTGCATCTTTTCTTTCTCATGCCCATGCCGACCATTTGACTGGGCTTGACAGCTTGAATTACTCAGGGCCGTTTATTTATTGTTCCAAGGCCACTAAAGCGTTACTTCTCGGTATTGAACAAAAGCTGGATCAGAATTCTCGCAGCAGTGGAATTAAGAAAAAGTTTGGCCACCTGGCTTCATTTTTGAAACCTCTCAATTTCAATACTCCTCACACTATAGTGTTGTCGCCAAAAAACAGTATTAAGGTTACTCTGATTGATGCTAATCACTGTCCCGGTTCTGTCATGTTCTTGTTTGAAAGTAGCCAAAGCTCTGTACTGTACACTGGAGATGTTCGCGCAGATCCAGTCTTTGTCAACAATCTAAGACATAACCTGTCCATGAGGCCTTACGTCTCTGGCAATAAAGTGCTTGACTGCATTTACGCCGATACAAGTTTTGGCTATCGAAAAGAGTACATATATATACCCCCGAATTCAGAAGGAATTGACGAGCTCTGCAAGAACATAGAGCGGTACCCCGGTGATACCCATTTTGTCTTTAACTTTTTGACTATTGGATTCGAGCAGGTTTGGTACGAGCTTTCTTTGAGATTTAAAGAGCAAGTGCACATTGATGATTATAACTATCAACTGCTGGATTCACTTCGTGATCCTTCCGCAGAATGCCAGATAGCTGCAATTTTGTTCAGTGGAAACCATATTACCCGTAATGTTGGCAAGTGCAGGTTTCATGCTTGCTCCAAATCTTCAAACTGTCCTGCAAGGTTAAGAACAGATGTAGTGTTTGTGAACTTTGTCATTAACATGCCCGAGATAGACTTCAATGCAAAAAATTCAGCAATTAGAGTAAGCGACATGAGTGTTGAGAAGTGGGATGGCTTAACAAAGACAAAATGGCAAGAAGATTTTGCAAACGAAGAAGACAAGATCCTCAATGGGAAGCACAATTCTCAGACCAGCAAAAGTTATAAAGATGCTTATCTGGATAAAAGTGTTACGAAATCCATATATGTCCACAATGCTTTACGGTTTATTCAAGCAAAGGACCCCAGCTATGTTCTTCCTTGCAATGCAATGGCTAGATTCTCTAGACATTCTTCTTGTGAAGAATTGCGATCGTTGGTGAGGCTTTTCAGAGTCAACACAGTCTACCCTTGTGTTGAGTCTCAAAAGATGTTTGAAAACGGTTTCACAATGAAAGGAATTTTCGGCGACTTATGCATTAATAGAGAGCATAGATATGACATACAAATGTCTATCACCTGTGGCAAGAAACCAAATACGACAAAAAAGCCTATGTTATTTGGGAGCAGAAAATGTACATTGATGAAGAGAAGAGTTTTCGTTAACAAACTAGAAAATGACAATGACAGTGACTATGACTCTGACTTGGAAAACCAGAGGGACTCAGAGGCTATTATGCAAAATTTGGTGCTCTCTTCTAATAAAAGCGTAACAGGAGGTGCTATGCTCAGTGAACCTATACCAGTTATTGATGGACCAATGTTTTATGAAGCTTGTGATGATCCCCCGTTATTGACTCCTGCTAGTACAAATCCTAGGATGGATGAGGAGCTACACACTTCCAGAGCTGGCGTCACGTCTCATCTTACAAGCCCTGAGCAAAATCCTGGAGATAGTACAAGAGTACTTTCTCCGCAAAAACGCAATCCTAGCTATGGCCTGGCACCCGTAAACCGTGGCGACGACAATGACTGTATAGCGCTAAGAGATGCAACAACTCAAAAGAGGCCAAGAAACAAAAGACCAATGGTAGGGCTTCGTAGAAAAGTTCCTTATCAAATTATCTCTCCAGGCAAAAAGCTTGTGCGATCTTCCAGTTTGGCTGCCCATAAGATCGTCAAGGAGAGCTTTTAAAGTACATAGAGAGCAACGGAGAAACGAAATGAACGAATTGCATGAAAACTAAATGAAAATAGATGAATGAAAATAAATGAAATGAATAAAATAAATGTAGCAATAAAAATAATAAATAAAGTCATCAAAACTCGGAAACGTCTAGAAAAAAATCAGCTTGTGACTTCGGCTTTCACGTCTCCTATACTTCCAAGAACAATTTCCTCTTCTCTGGTATCTCCGGGGTTATTATTGGGGACAAGAAGCATTTTGGCATCTTTGTTTGCCGTATCTTGTTTCACAGCCAAGTCCCGAGCCTTCTTTTCTTTGGCCATCAAGCGCTCATGCTCCGTTCTAATACTCAAAAGCTCAGCATCCAGAGCTTCGGGGGTAATCATCTGAAGCTCCCTGGTGTGTCGCTTGAACAGGTCCAAATCCACAGGCTCCTTATTTGAAATTGCCCTTTCTATTCGTTCAGGACGCTGCTTCTCTTCAAGCTTAAACTTACTTTTGATCTGTCTTCTACTTCTGCCTGGGAACATCTGTGCAATCAAATTGAAATCAGTGCCAAACATAGAAATAGCATTGAAAAAAAGCTTGGTTTCCCTTACATCCCACTTTTCTGGCCGCTCTCTCGCGCTGAAGGTAGAGCTATTGATCACCTTTTTGTACTTGCTGTACTCTTCTCTTTCGACAGAATCATTTTCGTTATTTGCCGCATTACTTTCATGTCTATCAATAACTGTGCTCAGTTCGTCCATAACAATTTGTCCATTCTGTGTTTTCAGAGTGATTACTTTAGCTGGCCCTGTGCTAATACTTTCTGACATCATTTTGGCTGCATGATCCTTTTGCTGATCTAACACACTTTGTAATTGTTCGTTTCTCCTTCGGATAATATCAATCTCATCTATATTAAGGCCCTTTGCCTTGGCTTCCCGCTTGATCTTTCGAATCTCCATGTTGACCCTTCGTCGTTCTTTTCGAGCATCTTCAAATAGATCACTTTCAGAATTCGTCTTGCCAATTGGGAGATCATTGCACAAATGTTTCATGGTGAAAGTCTTAACATTGATGACCTTTTTGTCTGCTTCGGTCACCTTGACCGGTCTGAACCCTCTACCAGTATTGGGCAAATCATTGGGGTTAATCTCAATTTCTTCGCTATCCGCACTGCGTTCAGGATTTGGTACCATGGGAGGAGGCGCGCTCATATATCTTGGCTGTCGCATGTTTGTGCCAGAATCCGGTATTATCATTCCACCGTCCAACCTAAGCCTTTTAGGGCCTTCAGTAGTACGCTCTGCACCAGAATTTGACTCCGGATCCAGGTCTGGTGCTTTCATATATGACCTCTTCACAGGTACCTCGCGTTGATTCAAGCCTTCTTTTTCTGCTACACTCTCGTCAAAAGTTACTTTCTTTTTGACTGGTAGGGGTTCGTCCTGTGTAGCCGGAGGGGTGGGATTCGCTATTGATGTCGCCGTATCAAGGTCACCCGGTGAGCTGCTTGACGTCAAAGCACTAACCGGCTTTGTAGCATCTATAGCTTTCTGAGAGCTTTGCACGCTGGAGAGTCTTTGAACATCATTGGAAGAGCTAGGAGCAGTCGGTACTGATATTTGCTCAACAGGAGTGGACGTAAAGTTGCCCTCTCTCGGTCTCGCGCTACCACGCGGTGTGACCTTTGGCACGAACTTTTTGGAAGACTTATCTATACTTATGTTAGTGACTTATATTCAAAACCCGGCATACGAGGAAAACAATATCTAGCATTTTATCTCACTTACTGACTGCTGAACTCATTCTTGTTTGAAGCAAGGACAAATTACGTTATGGTAAAAGCATATCTCTGCGTGATTCAAAAAGTATCGTTTCATGTCGAGAAATTTTACTAATCAGATCGACCGTCGTCGTAATCAGCACTACTTCAACGTGCTAGTAGAACCGCAGGAACCCACTATAGTGTTAGATCTAGCTGAAATTTTTCAATATTGATAAAAAATATTTTTCTCGGTAGGAATGGCCAGCATAAATAGCATAGCTCAGGTATCATTTGGAGACGAGTATGTGCTACATATAGAAGAGCTCTTGACCCATGGGCTAGTTACTGGGCTTTCAAACGGTGGGCTGCACCTAGTACGAAATGACCTTAGCGGGCCTGCTACTTGGAATAATCCCAATGCACATTCTGGTGTCGTCAATGGTATCAAGGCAATTGACGACCATACTTTTGCATCTTGTGGCCCGGATGGTGTCAAGCTTTGGGATTTAAGGTCTTCAAGTGCCAGTCCAGTTAGCACGTTCCAGGCATCAAATCAGGCCCCTTTATTATGTATTGATTCCCAGAACACAACAGTTGTGTGTGGAACCGAACTAGTAGGAGTAGATGCGGGCATAGTGTTTTGGGACCTACGAACATCTAGCTCAACATTGTCTTACCTGGAGTCTCATAATGATGATGTTACAATAGTACAGTATCACCCCTCAGATCCAAATGGAGTCATTACAGGGTCAGAAGACGGACTTATCAACTTATACAATACCACTATAATAGATGAAGATGAGGCAGTGTATCAAACTATCAATAATCAATCTTCAATCCATAAGCTGGGGTTCCTGGCAGATAGAAAAGTTTTTGCATTGTCATGTATTGAGACTTTCACCATTCACTTTATACCTGATCCTGACAATGAAGAGGAATCAGTTATAAATCCTGTTGAGTTTGGTGATGTGAGATCTAAATGGAACTGTGAGTATGTCGCAGACGTCAAGCCAGAGGCAGGATTTATTGCTGCGGGGTCAAACAGCACATCCGAGTTCAAACTAATTCCATTTACTGATGAGCAAGTAGGAGATCTGGCTAGCTCAGTTAAATTAGCAGGCGCACACGGCGAAGAAGTTGTCCGAGTGGTGCATTACAGTAAGCAGTCTGGAGGACTCTATACTGGTGGCGAGGATGGGATTATTAGGTTGTGGAACCCTCAAGCATTCCGCAATGAAGCTCCTGAACCATCACGAGAGAAGTGGCAGGAAGTCAAGAGAGTTAAGGACCAATCCCACTCAAAACATGGCCACTCTAAAAAGGACAAAAAGGACAAGAAAGATGTCAGATACAAGCCTTACTAATTCACACCCATGTCCGTTAGATCAGTCACGATACTTGCGATAGCATCCTTAGTAAATGGCACATATACTGCCTGATTTCCGTGAACACCCTTGACTGCAGCTGCCATCTTGTGTTCATAAAACTCGGTCATCATGGACCTAAAGTTCAGTTCATTGGAAACATAAAAACTTTCCATGCACTTTTGGAAGAATGCCCTGTAATCTATTGCAAACTGCGAACTGCCCACGGTATTGTTATCTTCGGGGTTGAGCGCAATTACCATGGATTCAAGTTGAAGTATCAACAAAGTTTTGTATACAGATCTGGCGTTTGCAGTAACACTAGAAAGAACATACTGAACACCTTTGGACCCAGCCGCTGCTCTTGATCTTCCAAGAGCTAGTGGATCTTCAAAGGATGTCTCCATGGCGTACAGCTCAAAGTTTGTCACATCATGCCACGCAAAGTTATAATAGTGTAGCTTGGCAACATCCCATAGAATTGGAACTTGAATATGATCTACGCTGCAAATAAGCCATATTTCTGGCAGAGAAAGTAACCTCGAAAGTAATTCCTGAGACCTGTCTGATCTCAATGCGTCTCCGTCCAAATTATGAACCACCAGAGCTATTTTGTTCGACCTTGTACCAGTTGAGTTTTCCAAGTAATTTATCATGGAGTTCAAATGCTCTGCTGGCAATTTGGGCATGTTCTTTCGATAAAGATGGTCCTTTACAAGAACAGTAGATATTGTCGTGATTATCTCCTTTGCTGTGGTTGCTGGGTTGTAGCCATTGACAACAAGTGTGGGTAGACTAGGATCAATCATTTTATCCACAAACTCCATCAATAATTCATGTTTTGATCCTACCCCGTAAAATAATAAGCCATAGCCCTGAGTGAGTTCAAAATACCATTGACTAAACATAGACTCATAGTATGTCTTGAGCTCTAATTTAAGTTCCCTGTTAGAGTTTTGTGATTCTTTGATGTATTTAACAAATTCTTTATAATCAATCTGTGGTGCTTTGGTGAATGGTGTTGTTGATATCTTCTCCCGCTGCTTGTGTTGGTCAAAATAGCCTTCTGATCCATCTAAGAACAATGAGTACTGGCTCTCGGGGTCATGCTCCCTCCTGCTTGGCTTTGACGGAGAATCATTCAAGACGGCTTCTGCTATATCCTCGTCAAGATCCTCTAACTCGGCCTCTCCTTCTATTTCTGACATTAGATGCTTTTTCATTTTTTGCCTTACAGCTTTTTTTCGAGCACTCTGATCTTGCTGCTGTTGCTCTCGGCTGGGTGCGCGCTTTGTTGGCGTGGTCAAAGGCGTCGACCTGGCGGCTGACTTTCGTGGGGTTTGCCTAACCTCATCAACTTCAATTGTCATATCTTCGTCGCTGTCATCGTTTCTGCTTTCGCGGTAGCTAACGCTTTGCTTCTTCCTTGGAGATTTCCGCGTCCTGCTCTGACTGGCTGGCTCTATCATTGTTGTGCTTGGCTTACAGCTGGCACCGCTCAACTTTGTAAACAGGAACAGATCAGATACAACAATGTTCGAAGATCTAAAGCTGGAAGCCACAGTGAAATTTTACGCGGCAGTCGATAAATTACATGTAATTGCAGATCAAAAATTTCAACATTAATCACCAAATTTTTTTTTACCAGACGTGCATTGAAAACTTCGAATCCAGCTAGCACAATGCTGACGTTTTGTCCAACCTGTACTAATATGCTACACGTACGTACGGTCGTTACTTAAGCTAGGTATGCTTGCAATCCACTAACTTAGGTTTAGGTATCAAGAGGTAACAACGGAGGTTACAGGTTTGAATGCATGACATGCCCTTACGAGTTTCCAATAACTGATGGGATGGAAGTGTTTGATCGCAAAGTGATGGAGAGAAAGGAGATTGATGATATGCTTGGTGGTAAAGATGCTTGGGCCAACGTGGACCAGACGGCAATTGGATGTGTTAGTTCGGGCTGCGAGGGTGAAAAAGCTTACTTCTATCAGCTACAGATAAGAAGTGCAGATGAGCCTATGACGACTTTCTATAAATGCACTACTTGCGGATTTCAGTGGAGAGAGAATTAATGGGATATATTCCATATTTGCTGGGTTATGAACTTCTCAATGACTTATAGTTCCTGCCAGTTGAAGAAACCACGAGCAAAAGATTCTTGAGGTTTGCTAATGTCTGTTTGATTTCCACTACCGCTACCCCTTGTGAGCTCAATAGCTGTTCAATATTTTTGTTGACCAAGAACTCACCATACTGGAACCTGTAGTAAAGGTTGTCTACCGTCTGGAGCAAAAATATTCTTGAACCTTGAATTATACTGATGGGATCAACCACAAACGACTGATTGCCATAGGGTTGAACCGGATACCTAAGTGCGATGCCCAGGTAGGCAGACAGGTATTGTACTAGTTGGCAGACCAAACCAAATGCTGCGCTTGTTTCAATCTCATAAGATCTTATTGTGGGCGAAACCGGTGATAATCTTATTCCCCCAATTGAGAATGCAAGCGTTTTCTCCTTCACAGGTTCTATCGGAAAAATCTCTTGTAACTGGGCTGCTAGCCTTGCTCTTTCTATCGTCATAAGCTCTTGTATTGAGTCAATATGCTGATTATATTTGGTGACATGCTCGTTGACGTTAAGCATCCCTTGCTTGAGTAATGGCCGTGTCTTTAGAGCGTCTTCCATCCTACTCCTTCTGGTATTTAGCTTGGAGCGACGCTCCATTAGTGTGGTTAATAATGCTTTCTGCCGTCTTTTTTCTTGTTCAATGCATCTTGCAACTTGGCTTGACCTCACTTTCAAATTTTGATGTTGCGAAGCATAAATAAATAAACATGTTTTTTGGTCGTTACTTTCAGTGTTGTCGTTATCTTTGTCATTATTGGGATAAAGTCTCTGTGTTATATTTTGCGAGACTTTCCAGCTAGTCAACTGTGCGTCATAAATGCAGTCCTCTAAATTGTTCAGCTTCATGACGGCATCATAAGAACAGCTTCGTACTGGTATTAAACTGTCATCGTTTTGATTGTTGCTAGGGAGTCGACGGTGTGCTCTAGAATTATTATTCCTGCTTAGTATAGTCAGAGGAAATTTTGAATTGACATAGCAGCCGTCAGATAAATAAAGTACCATTGAGTTTTTTGGGAAAGAAAAATCCACACTGTCCATGGAACTGCCAATGAACTGCAATGTTGAGAGGTCTAGATCCTCGGTCCACAAATGTTTCCAAGCACTATTTTTACTTTTCCGTACAAGCACTGCAACTGAAACTTTTGTTGTATTCCTATATCCAATGTCGGACAAGTTCAATTCCAGAAAATCTGGATTCATTGAGCTGTAAGCTACCTCAGACTCATGTATCAGAATATTTTTCCCGGTGGTCGGTACTTTACAGAAAACCAGAACTCTACTATCGATAATCTGTTCCAAACAAAGCTCCTGAATAGACTTTTGTACTTGACTATCGTGAACTGGTTGCAGAATAGAGCCGGTTCTATACAGTCTCCGCCTGGCAGGAGATCCACCCTCTTCGTCATCATTGCTGCTTCCAGTTAGCGACTTTCGCTTTACAGGAGAAGCCAGCGGACTCAATGGCTTTGAAGTCGCCTGTTCAGGTCTAAGATACAAATGCCGTAGACAAATACCTGTGATATGTCTCAGCTTTCTCTGGTAGAAATAGTTAGCTTAATCAATGTTGATGAAAAGAGTGTGAACTAGACATACCCCATTGGTAGGAAGCAGCGGTGCACCTTTCTCTCTGGGCAATTGAGGAGCCTGAAACTCGTACGGATCCCCATCATCCTCAAGGGATGCTATGGACGATGCATACATCGATTATAGATAGTAAGCGTGTTGGTGAACTAGCTCAGAATTTACGGTTCACCAGCTCTACTGTATTATTATTGATCATGAATTCAGCACAATTAACAGTCTAAACAGGCACGATTGCATGCCGCATCGATGCCACTTTACTGCTATACCAATGCCTTCGAAATAATTATCAGCTATATGAAACCTCTTTTTGAGGCTGCCAACTCTCACTACAGCTAACCTTTTTGCACTCTGCACTTTGTTTCGAGCTGCTCCGCTGTTTGAGTTTTAAGCTTGGCGATGATATGACATAGCTTGGTACCATTTTCTTTCAACTCAACTAGAATAAAGGGATTTTGACACTGAGAGCGAGATGGACTCCATGGTAAGTGCATCCCACCGAAGCCAAATAGTATGCCTTGTGAGCTGACTTTTTTTTTCTTTTCCTGTCTAGATAATGCTAAATCACTTTTGTGAAATTCATGGTCCAACTTCTATTATCTGTACTCAACTGCTCCGTCCTAGCGAAGTAGAAGCCGAGACTGATTCAAGTGCCAACCCCACAGCAACCTGTGCCTCTTGCCAGTTGATTTTCCCCAAGGAATATAAGGACTCCGAGCTATCATGCTTGAAAACTAAAGCCAAGAAGGAAACTGCAGCAGGCGAAGTAACACCTGGCTATGAAGTAGCTTCCGACGAAGACGAAGGCTTGTACTATTTTTCTTCTCAATACCCGGCATCCCAGGAGAGGTTCAAGGCCGTTCGACTTGCATGTCTCAGAACGCTATCTTCTGAGCACTTGTTTGCTGATAACTCTCCTATGCTTTTTACCGATGCCAGCATTGGTACAACAATGATGTGTGGGTTCAAAGTGGACGACGACTCTTCCCGAGGTCAGTTGCGGCGATACGGAATAACTTGCATATGCGAAAATGAAACAAAGCTGGCACATGCTTGGAATATCATAGAACCTCAGTTAGAACAGCTGGGCAAGCTGATACAAGCTAGAGCTTCCAAGGAGCACGAAAAGACAGAACAAAACAAGCTACCAGCTGAGAGGTACCTACGTCCACGAGATATCAAAAAAGTGCCTAAAAGCCTTTCGACTATTCTCAATGACGATGTAAGTTTGAATTTGAAGCAATATATGGAGCTCTGCTCGGAGCTTGCTTATCTGTTACTAACTAAAGTTGTAGAGTATTTTTGTAGAACTGCATGCAAGATTCTCAATGATCTTGTCACTTTTAAACAAGCTTTAGGGCACCAGACTTGCTGTTAGAAATGAAAATAGAATTATCAGTTTGATTTTAACAAACTATATCTAGAAAACAAAAGAGCTATTAAAAAACTACTAAAAAAGAGAAAGCTTAGAGCTTAAAGCTTAGCCTGAGCTTTCGCGGACTTGAGAACACCTTCAATAGATGCAGCTTTCATGACATTACCCTTCACTTTCAGCTTGCCACTCATAAAGAGCTTTTGTGCATTGGCCTTTCCGTTTACTAGCTGACCAAAATGGTCGTCGCTGAGAATCAACGTAATGTCGGCCTTTTCGGCTTTACCCTTACCAACTTTGCCTTCGTTTTTCGCATCTAAGAACCAGGACTCGGTTTTGCCAGCCTTATTTTTCAGATCAAACTGAATCACACTGTTAGTCTGTTTGATGAACTTCTTCTTCAAAGCCTCGCTAGACTCGATAGAACTCTTGATGGCATCAAAGATGGCAGAAGAGGGAAAGTCGCCTATGGACGGTTAGCAGGGCAAACAACACAATTTCAATATATGACTCTCTACCTGTGACTTACTGTCGGCAATACTCATGTTATCAGAATTTCAAGATAATTGGATAAGTGTATCTTTGAGCGTGCAGAACTGTCAAAGTGATATATGATAAATGGAGAATTAACAGGAGCGCTGGATGCTTATTTAAGTACTTATAATTTGGGGTGTGACATCAATCAAAAAACTAGTTGCACCTCGGATTATAAGGTGTTAACAGATCGATCAGCCATATATAAGCCATCATTTATTACGATGAGTTGAGAGATCAAGGTGGAGAAGCAATAACCAACATTCTCAGCAAAACTGGGGTCAACTGAAAGTTTATTTTGCAGCTGTTATTCAGCAGCTGAGTTGAATTACAGAATTGTACAATATGTTCATTAGTGGAGCCGCTTGGCCCCTGAAAACCGCAGAGTTCAATGGCATTTTACAGTATTAGGGGGTCGGCGGGCCTATTTGGCCATCGAAGAAGAATGGGGTTAAAGATGTCAACATTCTCGGTACAAAAAGAATCTAGTCATCAAACTTTAGTTTCATTAAATAAACATTCTATGCTCTAAGATCGACTGTCAGTACTTTGGAGGAGTTGATCTCCTGGTCTCTGTAGATTCCCACCAAAGTGTCTGAAGTTTCGTACAGCCGGTTCTTCAGACTGATTATGATAAATTGCAAATCTTTAGATGACTGCTGGCGGATGTAGCTAGAAATACTGGCAATGTTAGCATTATCAAGTGCTGCATCCACTTCGTCCAAAATAAAAAATGGAGATGGTCGGTAAGAGTGTATGGCAAACAAGAGTGCCAAAGCCGCTATAGTTTTCTCCCCACCAGACAAAAGCTCCATGTCGCAGAATCTTTTCAACGGCGGCATTGCATTGAAACTAACCCCCTCCAAATATGGCTCATCTTCATTTTCCAATGTGAGATAGGCTGACCCTCCCATAGGAGCCATCTTGTTTTTTGTAAGCTCCTTGTAGATTGGATCAATTTGACTGGAAATATGGTCAAATGCTTTTTGGAAAAGCTCGCAACGCTTTGTTCGAACTGCATTGAATTTATCTCGAGCAGTTTTAGTTTGCTTCCTCAATGCGCTGAACTCTTTTTCAGTATCTTTCAAACGCTCATTCAAATTTTCAATGTGCTCTTCCGCGTGAACATTGATTACCATGTTGGACAGGTCTAAAGTGATAGACTCGATAGACTTTGATATCTCATCTCCCATGTTGGAGTCACCATACTCTTTGAGTTCCTTTGTGAGCGAAGAATAATCGATATCTATGCCGCAATTGTTGAATTGCTTTAGGGATTCGTCGGTGTCTGACATTTCAATATCTCCCTCATCATCCTTTTCTGAGGTTTGTTCCATGTTGATGTTTGCTAATGATCCTGAAATTATAGGTAAGTCAATGGCTTCCATCTTGCAGTTTCGGAAAATCGCCAACCTTTGAGAGTTAAGCTTTTCAATGTCATCTTCATGGGTACTGATATTTTTCCTGATTCTATCCAAATTCAGCTGAACTTCATTCACCTTTTGTCTAGCTTTTGAAACGGCGTCCTTTTTCTGCTGCATCACATTCTGTGCATCGTTGTACTTTTGCTTCAATGCTTCCTTATCCTTGTTAGCGCTATCCAAAGCTTTCCGAATCTCTTCTTGCTGCTGATGAAGCTCGGCCATGTATTCTTTATTTCGAACAATATATGCCTTCAAGAATTCTAGCCGCTTTCCCTTTTCTTCGGCACGGTCAGCTTCAAATCTAAGTTGACTTTCAAGTCTGGACAACTGGCTTTTATACCTTCCACGCGTTTCATTTAACTGCTCCAGGTAGCTGCTTTGTGATCGCTCGTACTCTTGGATAGACTCAATACCGAATTTTTCACAAAACCCCTGAAAAACCTCGGTTCGAGCGACTTCGATGCTAGAATCGATTTTAGAGCTTTGCTCCTGGATCGAGTCCATCTCGCCTTGAGTTTGTGAGAGCTCTCTTTCAAGTTCCAACAGCTTAGACTTACAGTTGGCAAGTTCTGTTTCTCTGCCTTCAATCTTGACCCCGATTTCTTTGAGTTGAGTTCTTGCATACTCGAGAGAACTGTCTAGCTTAGATACTTCCTGGTACAGCTTCTGTTCTGCGGTATCAAATGAGCGAGATGAGATCTCTTGCAACTCGGCGGTGAGCTTGTCTTTCAACTGTAATAACTTCTCTACCTTGCTCTCTTCCCACTTTTTTGAGTTTGCATTGGAGGTTTTTCCACCTGACATCAAATTTGCCCTGTTGATTACGGAGCCGTCAAGCGTTACGGTTTTGGTGTTGATATTTCTCTCCCAGCGAACATACTTAGCCACCTGCAAATCATCGCATATCAAGGTATCTCCACAAGCATACTGAACTGCCCGATCAATCCCTTCAGGATACTCTAGTACGTCAATGGCTAAGCGAGCCCTAGCATCAATGTCGCGGTAAAGATGATTAATCGGTTTGATAGTCAAACTATCCACAGGGATAAAAGTAGCTAAGCCACTTCTCTGTTCTCGCAGGTACTCAATGCAGTCGCCAGCAGTTTTGAAGGTGTCAACTACAATTGAATTAAAGTTTTTCCCCAACACTGATGCTACTGCTGTTTCATAACGGCGTTCCTTTGGTCTGCACAAATCATAGAGCAAGCCCTTTACACCTGGAATCAATCGCTTAAGTGTAGAAACAGTTTCCCTCAATTTGCGATCTCTCTCAGATTGTTGGCGTTCAGCGTTGTAATCGATTAACATTCGCGCGCAATCTGCTAGTTTTCCATTCAGTTCTAGCCGCTTACCATTGGTGGCTTCTCGCTCTTTGCCTAGTTTAGAAAGCTCGGCTCTAGCATCCCGCAAGTTATCATTTGTAGAATTTATTTCCTGTGAAAAATGAGTTTTCTGATTAGAAAGAGTTTTTAGCTCCTCCAAAAGACTGGCTTTTTGACGAGTAAGATAACTTTGCTTTTGTAAAAGGGATTTCATATTCTCGTCGGTGGTGCGCTTTTTCCGCAACAAGTTGTTCAAGTCTGTCTGTTGCTGGTATATCTGTTGACTGAAGCTTTCCTTCAGAGTCTCGTAATGCTGCATATCTGCATCAGAATATCGGTCAAGCCCATACTTGATGGCATCCCCTTTAAGGTTTTTCTCAACTTTCTCGGCAGCCAGCTGCACGGTTTTGATATCTCGTTTCAATTTATTAACTTTGCTTAGCTGCTCATCATAATCTTGCTGGATTTCTGTAACTCTTTTGGCATTACTTTCAACCTGCTTCTTAGTGACCCGAATTTTTTCCTCTATAGGCAGCATTGATGTTGACTTGGTTTCGGAGTCATTCGACTTCTTCCGTTTTTCCTTTTCTACTTGCTCCATTTGCTCAGTGGCCTCCACGTACTCCCTTCTCAAAGCTGAAAGCTGTTTTTTAGCAGCATTCAGTTGAATACCGTAGTCGGATAACTCTTCCAAGAAATAGTTTAGTTGTGACTGCTTATCATTGGCCGATTTTTCGGTATGGTACAATTTCCATAATGTGAGCTTAATGATAAGTGCATCCCTTTCGTCACGCAATTCGTTGAATTTATCAACTTCACCCTTCTGTGCCAGATACTGCCGTATTGCTGAGCCGAATCCACGTTTTTTGTTAAAAATGTTTGAAGAAACTTCCACGGTAGATTTTTCTTCTTGTTTGAGCTGGTCATACTCTTCCTTGAGCTCTAGAGAACCAGAAATACGTTCAATCAACTTGCACAAATCTGCGGGGCTCTGGGATGCAACTGCCTCCACATCACCTTGAAATACCAAGAAATTCTTTGCAACAACCAAGATGTTTTCCTCTGCTAAGGCACTGGCATATGCTACCGCAGAAACTACCTTATTGTTGATTCGGTACTGTGTGGAACCGTGTAAAGACACGCTTCGTTTCAATTCCAGAAAATCACCGTCATCTTTTTGATAAATTGCCATGACATATGCGTTGTCAGGGTCGCCACTATTGCCATCATCACCGCTGCTATCCTCTCTACCGTCTTCCGCTGCAATGTCAGAACTGAGAATACGGTCTCGGTAGATCAAGTCTTTCAGTTGTGAGCTTCGCAGATAGCTGGCACGAATCCCAAGTGCAAAACAGATAGCATCCATCATGTTACTTTTGCCCGAGCCATTGGGGCCAATAATGCTTGTAAAATAGGACGCGCCAAGGTCAATGACCTGTTTGCCCTTGTAAGACTTGAAATTGAACAGCTCTATACTTTTGAGCTGACCCATTTTAAGAACTATTTGGCAATTCTGAAGTGAAAAACGAGACTTTTGGAACAATACAAAAAATAAATATATGGAATAAAAAACTTATAGATCAAAAATCTAGATAAATGTTCGCTGAAACGCGTCGCGTGGAGATCACGTAAAACCAAATCGATTAATAAGGCCGCTGGTTTTAATCAACGCGCGGCTGGCTTTGTAACGTGCTGGAGCTCTCACTTGTGCATGCAGCTACTTCTACTTGAAAATTTCCAAAATGTCAATAAATTATGAGTACTTTTAACTTCTGGGACTTATATACAATCAAAAGCACTACTTATCAGCTCCCATTTGCAGTTCTTTAGGCTTGTTTTCACAGTTACCAGAAGACTGTTGATATTGCCTGAGCATGACATATCGACTTCTGCTTGCTTGAATTCTCCAACGGGGTCAACTGGAGATGACAGAGCATGTATTCTGCTAGTAATGTACTGTTCTGTCATGTCCTCGTTTTGAGAGGACATGTAATTTGAGGTATGTTCAGAACTCACTGCTGGTTGCGCAGCCGTAGTATTTTGAGTCCCTTCCCCGAATAGCGTCAAATGATAAGACCATACCACCGCAGTACAGAGAAACAAGCACCATGGTCTCAGTGCTATTTTATCTGTGACTGCTTGGTAAGGTTCGGATGTAGCAAACAGCACATCTTGGATTAGCAAAAGAGCATGTCTCACGCAGGCGAAACCGCTGGAGCTAGAAGCCCATGCCGTTACCGCTCTTTGCGACCTATAATTCTCAACGGCATTGCTTCTCCTGTCATGAGTGGATAGGCCAGCAAACATCAATATGTCTGAAACACTGCACTGCGAAAGATACAGCGTTACATATGCCATATGGTGTAGAGCTCTGCACACTTCAATTGTGGTTGATCGCTGAGTGTACAAACAATATGACCAGTTGTTTATTGCTCTGGCCATCAATGATTTCCACTGATCCTGATTACGGTTGTTATTGCTGCCACACTTGTCGCAGTCCTTGGAACTACTACTCACACCAAGAGTAATAGCTTCATGCATCTGCATTTGCAAAGTAACGCTGTATAGACCGTGGAGGAGGATAAGCCGGGAAAAATGTGAAGTAGTGCTGGCATTAAGATGTTTGCCAACTAAAAGCGACTTCAAGGCATCTAAGAAGGTAGGACTTTGACCACTGTGCAAGAATAAACGCCGCCAGCTGGCCGCGTCCGCCGCTTCCCACGCATTCTCCATGCACGGCAAATTCAGCACCAGCTCGTTAGCAGACATTATTGAGCGTTGCCCAAACAGAGCCATGTGCTGAGAGTCCATGATAAATGCAAAGAAAAACACTCGTTTCCGTGACTCGCCCTCAATCCAGCGATACCAGTTCCGTTCGATCTTCGTAGTATCCATGTCACTTGCAAGAAGTTCGCGATCTTCAATTTCAGTCACTTTGAGACGGTAAAAATTTCGTCGGATTAGTACCATTATAGCGCCATGGAATAGCGCACTTCGGTCATGCTGATCTCTGGTAGAGAGCATTTTCCCGAATGCTAGTATCAAGCAGAGACACTGGAATACCCATAGTGGTGGGGTAGCGACAATCTCCGGCTGGCTCATTACAATGGTGATCAAACGTTCGTGTATCTTGACCGAAGCCCGGAAATGCTCCTGGTTTGCAAACGCAGAACCTAATGTAGTGATTGCAATTATTAGCAGCGGGTGAACTTTATCGGGTCGACGCAAGAATCGAGCTTTATGCACAATGGGGAAATGGTCATGATAGAGTTCAAAGTAGGATTTGAAGTATGCTTCGAGAAAACTTGGCTCATATAACCACGAGTTGAGTAAGTCTGCAGGAAAGGAGTTTATCCCACCAGTGTGTATAATCCCCGTGAACCCTGAGTCGCCAACTATACATTTGACAATCCCATCTCTTATCTTTGTCCACAGTGCTGCATTGTCATCTCCGAGCTGAGAAAAGCTGCTCGTCGAGTGCCCTTGGTCACTGAGAATATCTGGCGACACTATCTCATCTTCACCATTGTTTCGAAAAATATTTGGGGGCTCTGGATCAACAGTCCGCTCAAACAGCCAGCTTAAGTCAGATTCTAACAGTAACGGCTCAATATATCCGTACATGTCTGACGGTGTGTTCATTATTGCGGGGAAAGAGGGCGTTACCACAGGCGAAAACAACGGTACTCCCTGAGGTGTTTCATATTGAACTGGGGTATAACCTGTGTGTTGGGAGGTGACCGCAGAGCCATCTGTAATGTAGTCTGAGTTAGCGTATTTTTTCTGTGGCTTCGAACCCTGCTCGTCCTGCTGCGTCTTGGGAGAATCTTGATCAACATCTGCAAAGGTTGAGTGACTGTAGTCACCAGTTTTCCGGAACCATAGCCCTCGCTCGTGGCGTTTTTCATGCCGTGCATATAAATCTGCCCGGCTAAACCGTTTGTTACACTTATTGCACGTAATTGCAGAAGTTGGCGAGTCTCATCGCATTGTTAGTGATTTTCCTCGGTAATAATATCAATCAACATGAATATTGAGCTCTCTCCTTACTTACGGTTAAGACTGTGTCTTCTCAAATGCTCCTTTCGTTTGAATTTTTTATTACAGCCTTCGTGGGTGCATGCAAACTTACTCTCCATCAACAAACCCTGGTTCTTGGGCCCGGTTCCAGCACCCATTGGATATCAACACCTTCTGCTTATCAAAAAAGATAAAGCAAGAAGTTTTCGAGGACGCCTAAGATGGGGCAATTTGCCAAGTTCTGTATATATATATATAAGTGAGTGGATGGTAGTATCAGCCTAGGGTGGGATACAACTTATATAGTGGGGGGGCTTATCTATCGATAAGAACTTGAGATTACGGGCTTTTTGAGGTGGTTAAAGTCCGACTTCAAGTCACGGGCCAGTGGATTTAATCATGATTAGAACTCGTTACCCCACCTAAAACATGGGGTAACTTCAAGGACCAAGCTTTACTCAATTCTTATATCTTAGAACCATGCGCTCGCTTTTTTACAAGTCTAGCAAACGTTGAACAGTCTATCGCGCTTATCAGAAAGTAAAATCATGGTCAACGAACATCCTCCATACCCTCTGCACCCTTCAGTGGAGCCACTTGTAGATCCACAATACAAGGAGTTCTACAACAAATACATTATCAACCAACAACAGGTACATTATCAGCCTGTCAGTGTTTCCAGACAGAGCGGTGTCTTAATTCCAGGTGGAGCAGATAAGCTGGAAGTTGCAAGCACAGTGGATTATGAAGTGACTCGTGAAGAGACATCCGGGGAGAGTTTCAAAGTTAGAGTTTTTACTCCATTGGGCGAAGCTCCTGAGGGTGGATGGCCTGGATTTCTTTACATGCATGGCGGTGGCTGGGTACTAGGTAATATTGATACTGAGAATGTTCATTGCACACATTGGGCTACCTATGGCAAGTGTGTAGTTGTTTCAGTTGATTACAGGCTGGCCCCGGAGAACCCATACCCTGCTGCAGTTGAAGATACCTGGGAAGCTTATTTGTGGATGATAAAGAATGCAAGTAAGCTTGGTATTAACACTGAAAGACTTGCTGCAGGTGGTAGCTCAGCTGGTGGAAACTTGACTGCAGTACTGAGTCACATGATCAATGAGCGTCTTGCAAAAGAGCCTGAAGCTAAATTGCCCAAATTGAAGTTCCAGGTATTGGTGGTACCCGTCTGTGATAACTCGGCTAGCAAAAAGACTTACGAGACATGGGATAAGTTTGAAAACACTGCTGCATTACCTGCCGTGAAAATGATGTGGTACAGAGAAAAGTACTTACCAGACCCCGAAACCTGGAAAGATCCTAGAGCATCTCCCATATTTTATTCCAAGAAATCATTTGACCAAGCACCTCCGGCTTTGATTGCTGTTGCTGGTCTAGATGTGCTATCTGGAGAAGGTGACGCCTATAGAACGAAGCTGGAGGCTTCCAATGTGCCTGTGGTTTATAAATCTTATCCTGGTGTGCCTCATGTGGTAATGGCAATGAATGGTGTGCTAGACAAAGGTGCCGAGATGGTCCAGGATATTTGTGAATACATTCATAGTGGATTCTACTCTTAGTCAATTTATAATTCGAATAACATTATTAACTTTGATTGTGAGATAAAATACATGTTAGATTCTTATATATATATGTATATATATATAATTTCAAGCTCAATAAAAAAGATTTAATAAAACTAGTATTTGTTTACAATACCTCAATTACTTAGAGCTAACCAGCAAATTCAAACTTAGTTATACCTTTGGCAGTAGTTTGAACTTTGTACAAATGACCACCATAATCTTTTGTGCCGGGGTCGGCCTTTTTATTCACAGCAGTGACAATATAGAGAATGTTATTCTCGGGTCCGCCCCATGTGGTACAAGCAACCGCTTTACAAGGTAAGCGTATTTCTCGAATGAGGTCACCTTTGGGGTTATAAACATGAACTCCAAACCCATTGAACATTGCGATCCACAAGTTACCCTCAGTATCAAGAACCATTCCATCAGGTTCATGAATTGTATTCCTGAGATCCTTAAAAATTCTCCTGTTGGATATGTCTCCGGACTCAACATCAAAGTCATAAGCGTAAATCAACTGCGCTGCTGAATCGTTTAGGTACAAAATTGAGTTGTCCGGAGACCATCCAATGCCATTACCACAGACTAAGCCGTCCTCCATCTGAGTTAGCTTGCCATCCGGGTCGTATCTCCAAAGTCTTCCTAGTGGTTTACCGTAATCCTCGGGCAGCCCTCCTGCACCGCAAGCCAGTGCTTTCACATCAATTTCCGCAGCCCACATACGTCCCCGGACATCTACTCCGCCATCGTTGAATCTTCGAATAGATCTGTCTTCTGTAGGAATGATTTCTTTAACTACCTCAAGCTTCCCAGTCAACTCGTCCATAAATGCAATTCCTTGGTAGTAAAGGCAGATGTATGAGTTCTTGATACCTTTTCGGAAAAGCTGAACGGTGACACTGTCCTCAAGGTTTAGGACTCTAAGTCCAGGCGAACTAGTTGAGACCTTCTCCACGCTAGCCTCCGATAGGCTTACTGATGATGGTACCTTTGCTTCACCGGTCTCCTCATCAAGCGACAATATATGGAGCTGCGGAGGCTGGTGCAAACAGTCCACGTAATGAAGAGTGGAATCCTCCGCACGGAAGATAGGTCCTTCACCCAAGACGGTAGGTCTGGGTAAGACGTAAAATGGAAGCTCAATAGATTCAGTTTCAATGGTCATATTTTCAGCAGCTTGTAAGCAAAATTCAATCAAGCTATCACATTTTTGGGGTACTTGTGCCTTCTTATCCTAACTTTAGGCGGCATAGATAGCTAAAGGAGTTTCGGAAAGAGTGGAGAAGTTATCCCACTCTAAAAGTTGGCTCCGAAGGTCTTATCAGTCAGCAGTACTCAGCCGATCTTGAAATTTCTGAATTGTGTGTACCCCAATTGCAACTTGAACTAATATCGCTCTTTAAAGTAATTGCGACCTTTCGAAGCGGACCCAGATAGTTCATGAACTGACTCAGCGCCAAGAGAGCATGAGGTAGTTTGACAGCTTGGTATCTACAAGATGTTTGATAAGACCAGCATGCTTCTTTTCAACGTCTGCATGTCTATAAAGATGACTGGAGATAATGCCGAAGAGAACTATTTTTTTTACCATTCTCCATTGTGATTCAGTTCAACAGCTTGAGTAATAATGCCGTCTATTCGCGACAAACTTGGGAGCTACAAGGAGGCTTGCTCATCATGGTCCAACTTTAAGGAGTTCATTATGGTGGAAGACTCCACCAATTTCTTGGTGAATGTTGACATCATGCCAACTCAATCTGACCGTCGAGTCTGGACCGGAGTATCATTTTTCTGTTACTGGTTCTCGGAATCCTGGGCCGTGTCCACTTGGTCTTTGGGAAGTTCTATGGTAGCTGCTGGTATGAGTGTTGCTAGCTCTATCATCACTGTTTTTTTTGCAAATGTGATAATATCCCTTGCTTGTGTCGTGAATAGTCGAGCTGCATCGACTTATCATGTGGGGTACCCGGTGCTTGCACGAGCCACTTTTGGGATCTATGCGCATTACTTCTTTGTGATTTTAAGAGCTATCCTTGGTATTATTTGGGGTGGTGTACAACTTTATTTTGAAGGCCAGTTCATTTCAATTGCCCTAAGATGCATTTTCCCCGGTTGGAGCAGAATTCATAATGGAATTCCTGCCTCGCAGTTTATTGATACCCAAACGATGCTAGGCTTTTTTTTTGCTTTTTTGATAACTCTTCCCTTTTTGTTTGTACACACTTACAAGTTGAGACACTTGTTCACTATAAAAAGCTTTTGTATCCCTTTGGCTGGGATGGGGATTGTGATCTGGGCTTGTAAAGCCAACGGTGGTGTGACATCAGATATTTTGGTAGACCAGTCTGCAAGAGGTTCCACTACCGCATATGCCTTTGCTGTGCTTAGCTTGATGAACAGTGTTTTTGGCGCTAGCAGTGCTTTAGTCGTTACAATTCCTGATCTTGCTAGGTATTCAACTAGTCACACTGGCCAGATCTGGGGTCAAATGCTGGGGCTTCCAGTTGCTCAAACTATTTGTGCTTCGTTCGGTATCATAACTACAGCAGCTCTGAAAGAGCATTGGGGTGAGCTATTTTGGAATCCTTATGATTTACTCAATGCTATGTTGGACCACGGTTAC
Organism: Groenewaldozyma salmanticensis; assembly: GCA_003708315.3. Lineage (NCBI taxonomy): Eukaryota > Fungi > Ascomycota > Dipodascomycetes > Dipodascales > Trichomonascaceae > Groenewaldozyma > Groenewaldozyma salmanticensis. The sequence continues at coordinate 23,167 of PPNW03000013.1, forward strand.
ACCTCTCCAGCTAGAGCAGGTGTGTTCTTTGCATCAGCATCTTTTGCCTTTGCGACATTGGGCACATCTATTGCCTGTAATATTGTTCCGTTTGCCGCTGATGTGACCTCTCTTTGCCCCAAGTATCTAAACATTATCCGAGGTCAGATTTTGTGTTTGGTGATTGCATTTGCAATTGTTCCCTGGAGAATCTTGACCTCAGCAACCACTTTCTTGAACTTTCTGGGCGGATACTCTATATTCCAGGGGTCTGTGGTGGGTATTATGAGTGTGGACTATTTTCTTTCTAGGAAGGGTAACTTGAGCTATGCTGACTTGTTCACATTTGACACTCAGGGAAAATACTACTTTACAAAGGGCGTAAATTGGAGAGCTATTGCTTCCTTCGTCATTGGTTTCTCGTTGCCCTTTCCAGGGTTTTGCGCCGTTTTGGCAAATAAGCCAATCTCTGCAGGAGGTGAACGACTATATGATCTGGGTTGGCTTTTATCAATCGCCACCGGTGCACTGTCTTATTACATTTTCACACTGGTCTGGCCAGTTGATGGTCATGACCGTCCCTTTGAAAGTGACGCAGTGGACATTGACGAGCAAATCATCAACTTGGATAGCAAGATTCATGCTACCTTTTTGGGCGTGGATATTGATTCAAAGGAAGTCCAGGTGAAGGTTTCGGAGGTGTAGAACTAGTTTTTTTTTTTTTTTTGGTCCTTGGTCTGCACTACTTTTTTTTTCTCATGGTGTTCTTATTTTTTTTCTTTCTTAGCAATATCGTTAATATTTTCATTCTATCTTTTTCAAATACATGCCGCAATAGTCAGTAGAGATAATGCGAGTAAGGGGACAGACAAAGTTGACATGATGTTTGTCCCGCCAGACACTGTAACTAGAGTGTCGACTTTTTCTGATCCTGAAGTCCAGTCAACAATTGAGGAAACCGTAATGTTTTCGTCGAGCGAAGTGTCGTTGTTCAAAAACACGGTGATGGTACCATTGCTGTCAAATATAACACCTCCCAACATTGTAGTATTGGGAGTTCGCAGCATGTAGCCGTAGTCTACTATGCCGGTACCAATATCGCTGATACCCTGATAATCGTGAACTGTTGAGTACATGTGTGAGGACTGGGTGTAGTTCATAACCTCGAAGATGTCAAACTCGCCGCATCCGCTTTCCCAGCATGAGCAGTTGGTGCTGCTTGCGTATTGTGCTGTTCTAGGAATCTGCGCATTCAATAGCCAGATCGCAGGCATGTTGTAGTAGCTCTGGGAGCTGTTTCGAGCTATAGTTTCATCAGGCATTTGAAATTCGAACAAAAACATTTTGGTAGTGCCGTAGAACCCATGGAAGGCAGGAATACCGCTGCGGTAAACTCCACAGTCGTTAGACTTACCGGAGCTTTCGCATTTCACGGTCGAGAAAATTACATATTCCTCGTCTGTACTGATCAAAGTGTCGTTGGCAAGAGTTTCGGAAGAGTCCGAGTAGCTGAGACCGTCAGTCCCTGCATATGAAAGTGCGTCACCAAGGCACTCCGAAGAAGCACCCGCTTTGGTCAAGAAAGTTACATTCGTTCTAGTTTGTGACTCAGCATCATAATAAGCCAGCCTGGACCAGTCCTTGTTATCGCTCTCGCTGCCGGAGATGTTGTAGAAATCAGAGACGTAATAGCCGAATTTGTTCAAAATGAGCGGTCCTCTAAAGTGTACCGACATTTCTTCGTTCAATGGTGCTTGGGCTCCGCTGAATTTAGTGGCTGTTGTATCTAGAGCGCAACCGCAGCTATCAGCTCCGCTAGTGGACCCGCTTAGGTCAATAACCTTGTAGTAGCTGCCCGGAAACCCAACGTTATCAAACGTAAGTTGATCATACTCCGAGGACCATTGTGTGTAAGAGGTGGAGGAGCTTGAGGCAGCACTTGCAGCTTGGCTACTCTGCTGTTGCTGCTGCTGAGCCCAGGTACTCCCTGCAAGCAAAAATAAAGATGCACTCAGCAAGTTTTGGGTATACATTTGAAGCTTGAAGCCCTTTGGGTTTTGTCCTTTGATATTTTTCGAGAAGCTTGAAAATCAGAAAGCACAAGAGCTATAAATCTATATATTTGAAAGACAGGAAGGTTTAATAAAGTGAAAACTAAAATCTGCATGAGAAAAAAAAGGGTATAAATATATATATGCCGGCCGATAGTGAAACCAGGCTGAACAATTATAATAGCGCGATATTACACAACAAGCTTTTCAACTCTCGCTCGGAAGCCTGCACTAACATTTTGATTCCACCAAGGCGTCAGCTTTATATCAAAGTAGCAATGAGCAACAGAGGCGAAGTGGTAATGCTTCAGTAGTCCACTTCAACTTTTGCCGTATGTGTTTTCTCTGGTCTCTTGATAGCTGTTGAGAAGCCCGGTTTTAGGTCTAAGTTTTTGTTGATGTTTTTCCAGAGATGAGATCCATTGAGAGATCTAAGCCTCTCATAAGGGCTTAGCTGTGCACGCTCAGATCTGAAGTAGCTAAGACTTTTTATATTTTTCACTCTCTTAACCGTTTATAGCTAGAGTTTTTACTACTTCTTGAAAATTCGAAAAAAAATAAAAAATAAAAAAAAAAAGTATAAGAACGAACTGAAATTATCATTTATTTGTATATTCTTACTCTGTGGCCGTTACCGGTAAAGTGCTGTTTGTGTTGGCTGCCTTTTTGAGGATATCGCTCTCAGTATCAGTTGGAATCTCCTCAATGACCTCGGTGTTAGCTCCACCTAGGGCGGCGTGAGCTCTCCTGATGATCTCCTCCGGATTCTCAGCATTTTGCTTAGCCCTTAGCTTCTTTGCGTACTTGCCGCCAATCAAGGGCATCTTGCTCATGAAGGTGAGCACCTCGTACTCAAATGGCCAGTGGCCCTTTCTCTCAGAGTACAAGAGTCCGAAACTCATAAATATAATCAACAGCCAGTAGCAGCAATAAGAAATGACAGAACCATAAGTAGCAGAGTTTTGCCATCCGAGAAGAGCGTTGAACACCTCATAACCACCACTGGTTTCTGGGTTGCAGCAATTGACGTGCCACACTGACTGTTTGATGTTGTATGAACCAGGACCATCTCCAGCCTCGGCCACGTCTGAACCCACTTTACTCTGGAATGCATTGAATTGAAGACTCCAAATTGCCTTAGAGAACATACCTGCAGCAATGAGGTATAAGAAACACGTAGAGGCAATCATGAAGATGTGAAGTGACAGATTGTTACCACCCTTGTAGATGATGAATCCTACGGCAAAACCAGCCAGAATACCACAGACTACCGGCAAGGGGATAGAGGTTGCTGGAATTCCTAACGAAACACCACCGACAAATACCACGGCTTCAACACCCTCTCTGAGGGCTGTGATGAATGGTAAGAAGAACATGACGTATCTTCTACTGAAACTAGCCAGTCCCTTCTTGCTGAGTTTCTTTTCGTTTCTTTCGACAAGAGACTCTGCAATTTTGACGGTCCACTTCTCCTTCATCTTGTTGATTCTCAGCAAAGCGAAGCCCATGACTGTGATAATCACACAAGCAATCAGGTAGAAAATACCCTCCCAGAGGTCCTCGGACTCTGCCCAGATGTCTCTTCCCAGACCGTAGAAGACACCGATGAATGCACCACCAATGCACAGACATATCAGAATACCTATCGCTGTTCCTAGCCAGACCTGCCGCACCAGCCGTTTATACAGCACTGTGTCTTGGCCTGGCTGGCCCAGAGACTGCTTGAGGAAAGACAGCAGGACCGAGATGATTACGGTAGCCTCGAGACATTCTCGAAAGACAATAAAAAAAATCTGTGCTGCAAAAACTTGAGCCATGTTGGAGACAACAAGATGAGCTTACTGTGAGAGAGAAAGAAGAAGAGAAACAACAGAAAGAAATGAATTGAAAGTAGAGAGGTTAGGACTGGACAGAAATTCAAGAAGGTACAGGAAGGATGGTACACTATATACTTTTATCTGATTCAATTTTTGATTTTTTTTTTACTTTTTCTCCTTGTTATTTTTTTTTCCCTCCCTAAGCTTTAGCTTCTTTCTTTTCTCTCCTGCTGATACAGCATGATCTTCTCCGGTCTCAGACCTAGGGAGGAGCACTCATATTACGGGTGAAAAAAAAAAATAAAAAAAGTAAAAAGTGAAAGAAAAAAAATAAAAATAAAATACAAAAAGATGGACATGAACTATTATTATCTGATCGATCTCCGACAAAGGGCATTCTTAGCAAGAGCCAATTACAAGTTGCCAGAGCGCATGAAGGGATGAAGGAAGTCAGTCAAGACTTTATAGCTCCTAATCCAGAAACGGCTTCTGCAAATCCAGTTAAGACAAAACCCGATCCCGCTTGTTCGAATCTAGCCTTCGTTTTGATCAGAAGGACTCACGGAGATGCAGCACTGCGATCAGAGATCTTTTCTGCTGGAAACATGACACAATGATGATGGCACCGTGCTTGGCTAAATTTGGCTTTAGCCTGGCACAGGGTGAAACTCCTCGCTTACACCGTAACAACATAGGCGCTGGATACACCGCTAAGCTGAGTGGGATAAATTTTTCACCTGCATGTTGAAGGCTACTCAGATCTGGTTATCGATCTACGATTTATGAGTGTATGTATCCAGATCTGGTCAAATCTTGATCGCGAGGGGGCCGCCCATGGACATCAAAACTCTAAAGTCAAAGAAGACGGTCTGGTTTTTGTATTCTGTGGTTGCTTGATGATTCTAGGAACGCTTCAGATTTTTCAGCTGGTCTAACGTGCTGGTGTTCTACCTTTCAGCAATTTGAAACTTTGGAAATGAATGAAAGCACAAGGGCGACAGAAGACACACGCCATGATCAGCAAGCCAATGTTTTATATAGAGTGCTCTCTCTCTGCATTTACTCTGCAGGCTGTTAAAACTTCTCGCTCGCCCTGGTCTCCGTTTAATTCATCTATTCTAAATGTCGGAGCGCAACCGGTCTGTTCTTGCCAGTTCTTTTATGTTTGAATCTGTCAAAAGTATATTCCTGGGCAATTCTCGTATTGTCAAAAAGCCAGATCACACTTCCGAATTAGGAAATTGAAATCTGATAAAATTATCAGTCGAAATCTATGCTGCTGGTCAAAACCTTAAGGAGTAAGTAAATGAAGATTAAACGAATCTGAATAAAATAAAGGAAAGCAAAAAAATAAAAAGAAACACTACAGGTTACTAGTATTCTTTTTTTTCCCAATAGTAATAGGACATTGGCTGAAATGTCCATTTGAAATGCCCATTTGAATTGAAACTTTTTTTTCATAAACCCAGTTCCTGCTTTTGAGTCTGAGATGGCGCTAAACGCTTAGCATGAGTGAGATATTTACTATTGTCACCGAGCCAAGACACTGGGAGAACGCTTCAGCATTTGGCAGCTTGTTTTCGACTCAAACGAACAAGAACTGCTTTCTTTTCGCCCTGGCATTGTGCTATTACAACCACGCCAGTGCTCAAATCCTTTCATACATGCGTTGATCATTTCAGAGTTTTATTCACGCAGCGCATGGCTACAAAAACAGCACGCAGAGACAAGAAGTGCATACGCCTAGGCTTTCAGAGCCTAGAACAACCGAAAGCCTAGAATAGCTTAGCTCCTGAGTTAGAGATGGCTCCCCCCTGGCAGAACGCAACGCCCCAAAAAAAAAAACCATCAGTGTTAGATCAAGGGCACACAAAAAATTAATCAAAGATCCGATCGATCAGATATTTTTAGGCAAGAAAGGAAACAAAGAAAACTCTTCTGCTACTGCCTAGGTCTCAGCTGTAAGAACAGTTCGAATGCTCATGGAGCGTCAAATACAAACAGAGTATTCCCTGGTCAACCTGCACGAAACAGAAAGTAAAAAAGGTTCTCTTTCCTAGGTTTGATCTGAAAAAATTTCTCAAGATCGGACTTCCCTTCTTGATTGGCTCTTGACTCCACTTAGCATGCAAGCTATTATTTTACCCATAGCAGGCAGCCTAGCGTTGAACCAGAAAAGGAAAAAGAAAGAAACAACTTTTCTTCTTCTCCTGCTTGCTTTTTTCGTGTTTTGTACTCCCCCGTTAGGCTGTAAGTACCATCCGTAATTCTGAGAGACTCGGCCAAAAGATCTAGTCGATCTGATACAGAAGCGAAGAAAAAAAAAAAAGTTATCAGATTAGATATATATATTCAAAGCTTTTTCTCTGCTCCTGCTGCTGCCAGGTTTGACTCCCTGATTTTGGATATAAGTTTTAATTTTTTTTTCCTGGGTTCTCTCTTTTTATTCTTTTCATCCTGGTGATTTTATTGAGACTTTAATAAATACTCCAATTTCACAAATGAGATCAATAAGCTCGCTGGTTGCATGCCTGCTGACGCTGCTGCTAGCTCCGGCTCTAGCCAAAACTGTCACCTATGACTTCAACGTCACCTGGGTCACAGCAAACCCTGACGGTTTGTATGACAGAAAGGTAGTCGGTATCAACGGTGCCTGGCCCTTGCCAGTCATTGAAGTCGACAAAGGCGACCAACTTGTGGTCAACATGTACAATGGTCTTGGTGACAAGAATGCCTCCATACATTTCCACGGCATGTTCCAGAATGGTACCAACAACAATGACGGCCCCAACATGGTCACTCAGTGTCCTATTCCTGCTGGATCATCGTTCACCTATAACTTCACGGTCGACCAGAACGGTACTTACTGGTACCACTGTCACACTGATTTCTGCTATCCTGACGGATATAGACAGGCACTAATTGTTCACGACGACGATGCCTACTTCGCTGACGAGTACGCTGAGGAGTTCACTGTTACTGTGAGTGACTGGTACCACGAAATGGCTGAGAACATCCGACCTGAGTTTATGTCTCTGTATAACCCTTCTGGTGCCGAGCCCATCCCTGATGCCTTTTTGTTCAACGATACCTTGAATTCCAACCTGAGCGTCAAACCAAATACCACCTACTTGATTCGAATTATCAACATTTCCGCTTTTGTGGCCCAGTATTTCTACATTGAAGGTCACAATTTGACCATTGTTGAAGTGGACGGAGTCTACGTCGACCGACAGGAGGCTGAAATCTTGTACGTGGCAGTAGCACAAAGATACTCAGTCTTGGTCACTACCAAGGATACCACTGATCAAAATTATCCAATAGTCACGGTGGCTGATTCAGTACTGCTGGATACCATCCCATCGACTTTGCAGCTTAATTTGACAAACTGGTTACAATACAATGAGTCAGCTCCCCATGACCAGGCAGTTATGACTGTTGATGTTTGCTCCGACTTAGATCCTTATGATGATTTCGACTTGGTCCCTTACGATAAGACCCCTCTCTTTGACAGTCCCAGCCAGTCCATTGTTTTGTCCCTGGTGATGAATAATCTTGACAACGGTATCAACTATGCCCTGCTTAACGACATCACTTACACTATGCCCAAGGTCCCCACTTTGTACACAGTGTTGTCTGCTCCCGAGAGCGACTACGACAATGTCACTATTTACGGCGAGTATACTCACTCTTTCATTCTTGAACATAACGAGGTTGTGGAAGTTGTGCTCAACAACGATGACTCGGGATCTCATCCCTTCCATCTGCACGGACATAACTTCCAGGTGATTGATAGATTTCCCGGGTATGGCGAGCATTTTTACGATTATGCCGACGATACCGACGGAGAAGTTTTCGACCCAAACAATCATACAGATTTCCCAACATATCCTATGAGAAGAGATGTTGCTGTTCTTCCTCCCATGGGTTACATGGTTCTTCGATTTGTGGCAGACAACCCCGGTGTATGGCTCTTCCATTGTCATATTGACTGGCATTTGTCTCAGGGTCTTGCCGTCACCATGATTGAGGCTCCTCAACAAATAAGAGAATCAATGTCTGTTCCCGAGGATCAGTACAGTGTCTGCACAGCGTCCGGTGTTAGTTACAAGGGTAACGCTGCTGGAGATTCCACAAACTTCTTGGACTTGACCGGACAGAATGTCCAAGAGAAGTTCCTGCCCAATGGCTTTACTGCAAGAGGTATTGTTGCTTGGGTATTCTGCTTCATCTCCGCGTTTTTAGGTATGGGGTCTATTGTGATATACGGTATTGCTGGCTACGAAGGTGGCGCCAAAGCCACAGCACCAGAACATGTTGCCACAAAAGAGGAGGAGACTGAAACTGCTCTTCAAACTAACGAGCAAACTGAAGCTTCTGTTCAAACTAACGAGCAAACTGAAGCTTCTGTTCAAACGAACGAGCAGACATGAGGTATTGAGTTGTTTTGATTTCTAGCTGTTGCATTTGCTTTCCCCGTTTATGTTTAATTCTTGTATAGCCAAAATAAGTACTAAAAAAAATTATCAAGCCTTGTATATTTGCAAAGAGATAACGGGTGGTATTTTCTTATCTCGTGAAAGTATTTTTCGAGAAAGTGTTCAGCTTTATGCTGGACTCACCTTGTTGAATTAATCAAATTAAGATGTGAGCTTCTGGCCGCCGGGGGGGAGGGACCCCAAACTAATGATCATGCATTAAAACCGATGGCGCAATGGCAATAAATATCTTAATTAGTCCTTTTTTTCGTTACCATTCATCTATTTAACACCGAACAAGAGCTACCATGAAATTAGCTGAAATTCTTGCTTTAGCTTCAGCAGCCAATGCTTTGAGTATATCTGGTATATTCTCTGGCTTGATCTTTAACCGAGATGACGTTGCTCAGTTGAAACTATCTGGTACCGAGAAAAGCCGTTACCTTGAGCTTGCCGACAACAAGGCTGGATGGTACAGCGAGGAGGATGTGCTTGATTTCAGAAGGTCACAAGTCAACTTCATAGATGTCACTGACTACGTTGACAGGTACAATTCACTTGGCTCGGTGTCTGCTTCTGATGAAGTTACGTTCCCAGAGAAAGTTTCCTACAACGACTCAGTTACCAGTGTGGCCAAGCATCTGAACAAACAAAACCTGAACGATACTTTGACCAAGTTTACCTCGTTTTTTACCAGATATGCCAAAAGTGACTACGGATTGAAGAGTTCCATCTGGCTTTTTGACAGGGTTTCTGCTATAGCTGAGCGGGGGCCCGTTGAGAACTCTAACGGTGGCAATCCTGAGATTACTGTTGAGTTGGTCAACCATACCTGGGTTCAGCATTCGCTTATTGCTAGAATCAAAGGAAGCAAGACTCCTGAAAATGTCGTTGTGGTTGGTGCACACCAGGACTCTATAAACCTACTGTTCCCTTCGTTGCTACCTGCGCCAGGAGCTGACGATGATGGCAGTGGGACTGTCACCACTCTGGAAGTTTTCCGGGTGCTTGTTGAGTCCGGATTTGAGCCTGAAAATACTGTGGAGTTCCACTGGTACAGTGCTGAAGAGCTGGGACTCTGGGGTAGCCAGGATATTTTCGTCAAGTATGCAGAGCAAGGGGTCAAAGTCAAAGCTATGCTGCAGCAAGACATGACCGGCTACAATCAGGGTAGCCTTGAGGCTAATGATGGAACTGACTCTCTGGGACTGATTACTGACTACGTGGATGAAGCACTTACTAATTTCTTGAAGGTTGTAATTGATGCTTACTGTGATATTCCTTACGTGGAGACTTCTTGCGGATATGCATGCTCAGACCATGCTTCTGCTTCCAAGGTTGGTTACCCCAGTGCTTTCATTATTGAAAGTGAGTTCTCGGTCTCATCTAAGAGTATTCACACCACTAGAGATACTGTAGACAAGCTGTCGTTTGACCACATGCTTCAACATGCGAAGCTCACTCTGGGGTACGCTTACGAGCTAGGATTTGCAAAGTTTTAACGGTTGTATAACAAGTAGATGTACATAATGAGAAGAGTGCTATATAAATAAACTGAAACATTAAGCGTCACTTACAGCTAAACCAAGATCTCTCAGGCTTTGAATTTGATAACTACACGTGCTTAATTAGTAGCCCAAGTGCAGTAGAAACAAAGGTCACATGAACAAGAAGCAGAGTAAAGGGAATTATGAGACAAAAGAGGACCATGGTAGAGACAATTGTAGAAAAATTTTAAGCCGGCCTCCAAAAGATCCACTTACAGCTGTCTCACTTAGCTCACGGTGGTTCACTTGATTACGTAAGCCTTTTTTTTCACTTAAGCTCAAGTGCAGTCAACACGCGTTCGATCGTTAGCGTGTTTCGTTTCGATTTATTTGTCCATCAAAACGCGTGTGTCTTCCCAGGTATATTTTATTTGTATTTTTGATTTGCCACTCTTCACTTCTTTCATATATTGATATAAATATTTTCCTCAACCCTCAATCTTTTTGAAAAGCAAGCACTGTGCGGTTAATCAAGATGACTGCTCAGGCTAATATTCTAACCAAAGGATGCATGCGCGAGCTGCAACTCGGCCAGACGGATTTTGATAAGAAACACCCACGTTTAGTGGTACAGGTTCTGCGGTGCAAGATTCTGAGTAGAGACCAGATGAAGATCAAGTTTGGAATAAGCGATGGCGAGTACTACTGCCAGGGGATGTGGAACCATAATCCTCCCACTGAGGAGCCTGATTTGGAGAAATACCGGGGAGCTATTATTGAAATCACCGAGTATGACACTATGGTTATGCAGTCTGGAAAGATTCTCATGTTTATCAAGGATTTTGAAATTATCAGTCCCAAGTGTGAACGGATTGGTGAGCCTGTGAGTGTCGACACTCTTTTGCCTCTGCTTGCTACGAAAACCGACAGCAACGCTTCGTCTAACAGTGATGCCAAACCTGCTGCTGCTGCTGCTGCTGCTACTACAGAAAAGGTACTGCCGCGAGCTGCCTCGGCAAGTGCTGCCTATGGAAATGATATTCCTGCTGCAAAATCTGCTAGACCAGCTACTCCTAATCTCAGCAGCAAGATTTATCCTATCGAGGCCTTATCTCCCTATCAGAACAAGTGGACCATTCGTGCCAAGGTTTTGGACAAGAGCGATATTAGGCACTACCAGAACCAGCGTGGAGAGGGTAAATTATTCAATGTGACTTTTGGTGACGAGTCAGCTACTATCAGAGCCACGGGTTTTAACCAGCAGGTTGACGAGTTTTACGAGAAGCTAGTTGAGGGCCAGATTTACTATCTTTCCAAGTTCAAAATCAACACTGCAAATGCCAAGTTTAGCACTGGTGCTTATGAGCTCATGTTTGACCGCGATTCGCAGGTTCAGGTATGTGAAGGTGATGTGGTGCTTCCAAAGATCAAGTACAACTTTGTGCCTATCTCAGAATTGTCTAAGCATGCTGCCAACTCGGTTTGTGATGTTATTGGTGTGGTGAAGCATGTTGACGAACTTGCTAAGATAACTTCCAAGACTACCAACCGAGGATACGAGAAGCGCGAGTTACAGCTGGTGGATGAAAGTATGGCTTCTGTGCAATGCACGTTGTGGGGTAAGCAGGCAGAGAGTTTCAGTGCCCCAGCCGATAGCATCATTGCTTTCCGGGGTGTCAAAGTCGGAGATTTCCAGGGCAAGAGTCTTTCCGCTGTTAGCTCCACTATCATGAATATCAACCCGGACATTCCCGAGTCTCACACCTTGAGAGGATGGTTTGATTCCACCGGCTCCGGCTCAACTTTCAAAAACCAGCAGGAGATTAATGGTGGCGCGTTGGCGGCCGGGCAAGCTGGCAAGCAGCAAGCCCGTATGGTTCTGGATGAAGCTATCCAAAGCCAGCTTGGCCATTCCGATACTGTGGACTATTTCAATGTCCGAGCAGTCATTTCATACATTCGTCGCCAAGGTCTATCATACCCAGCTTGCACCAGTGAGGGCTGTAACAAGAAAGTTGTGCTAGAAACTGATGATACCTGGAGATGTGAGAAGTGCGGTACCAATATGGATAAGCCCAACCACAGATATATCATGACCATGTGCATTATGGATTTTTCAAACGAAATGTGGGTATCATGTTTTGACGACGTTGGGCAACAGTTATTGGGGAGACCCGCTGACGATGTCGCAGAGATTGCCGAGAAAAACGAGGAATCTGTGCTCAACGATATTCTCAATAAGCCATGCGGTAAAGACTACGTTTTCAGACTACGAGCTAAACTGGAGACTTTCAATGAATCTAGTGGAGTCAGATACCAAATTATGAGTGCTACACCAGTAGATTACAGCTCTGAGACTGAGATCTTAGTACAAGAACTGAAAGCTCTATAAGTTTATTTAATGCAGTAAGGATACATAGGTTGGATACTAAATTTTTATACAATTAAAACCTCCGTCCAAGCAACTCATAAGAAGTGAGCAGCATTCTCTGAAAAAAAAAAAAAAAAAAAAAAGAAAACATTGAAAAAAGAATAAATAATGCAAGACTAGTTCTAAATTACCACTGTAGCTGCATAGTCTCCAATACCTTTACAAGCCAGCCAGAAGTCTTTGCAGATATTTTTAGTTTCTCTCGGTGCACCTCTTGCCATGAACAGCTTTTCTACAAACTGCTTTCTGAACTGCACAGGTTTATGAGTAAGAATTTCCAGCGAATTAGCTTGTGGTGAATCTACAAGAATCTCTTGAAACCATTTTTTGGAAATTAGTGGATACTCCCTGACCAGTTTTCGCACAATCTCCGCGAAAAACTCCAACTCGTTTCTTGAACAATCACCACTGAATTTTTTACAAGTGACAGTGACTAGAGTAGCGCCCAGTGACGAATTTTGTAACAGGGATTCAATCATTACCCTGTTTTCCGGATCTCGTGTAAGAAACTCTACCCAGAAATGTGAAGCTTCCCTTAAAACAAAACGGTCATGCGAGTCAAGTATGCTTACAGCAAACTCAAGCATGAGCATCAAGTTCTCCTGGTTCAAAAATTCGTTGAAATGGTACTTGGCAATTTGTGTCAAGAATTTCAGATTCCCACTTTGTACATCAGCTTCGTACTCCAGAGACACAGTTGTGGGGTCAAAAAATGTACCTAGTAAAAGCGTGATATAATGCGACGGTAGCCCATGCCCGCTGCCACCATGAGCTCGGCGTAGCTGACGCCCATTTGCGGTTTTGATACCATTGATTTTGGCATCCGCGTGCTGTGAGCTGAGTAAACAACAAGCCATATCCACCAGAGAATGGAAACATGAAGGTGGCCCTGCTTGGTGTTTAGCAGTAATAAAAGTAACAGCTGTATCAACTTCAAACACAAAAGGTCCGCTTACAAGCTCTGAGAACCCAGTTTTGAAAATATCACAAGACAACTCGCATATTTCAGAATCTTCATTGAACGGCTCATGTTTTATGGTTATAGCATCAATCATATCCAAGACCCGTCTTTTCATCTCGTATCTATCTTGTGCCCAAAACTTAGCAATGGCTTCCATCTCCTCATCTGATAACTCGACGTGATCCTCCGGTATTTGTAAACCCTTTCCGACATTTACCAAACACTTAAGCAAAGATGTCACGCTGTCGTCGCTGGGTTTTGCTTGCTGTACCTGAGCCTTCATTGCTAGTTCCAGCTGCTCCAAAATGATTGTGACCAACGTAGAGGTCATTTTGGCTCGTTCTTCCAGATCCGGCAACGCTTGTATAACGCAAGCTATAGAGAACACTGTACGTTCGTGAGCAACCGAGGGTAGTTGCGAATACAACCTCATGTTGGTGTAAACATCTAAGAGTGTAGGCAGCAGAGGAATCAAGTCTCCCCGAGCTAAAGAGCACAATTTCTTTATCGATTGCGCTGCAGATATGGCTAAAGAAGCCACTACTGTTAAAGAGTTAAAAAGGTAACTGAGAACGTCCGGTATAAATGGTTTGCCCTCGTTTGTTTCAAAGAAATCTGCCAGAGTGCCAATTAGATTTACCGCGGTCTTTTTTATCCTCACATTGCTGCATCTGTTGCCAAGTTCAGTCCACAGGCCTGATTGGAAAATTGGCACCAGCTGGTAGTACTGGTCTTCGGTGATCATCTCCGCGATGGAGTTCAGGCAGAATAATGCGCATTCCACCGACTCCCAGTCAGATTGTGGAAATGCTACTATGCTTGTAACCAGGGAAGAAATTAAACTCTTATCGCCAACAAGCGGGTAACATGTTTCAAAGAAATCCGAGAAATCCATTCGAAAGCTCAAGAATTGCTCCCAAGAATCACTGTTCCATTCACTTTCTGCTTTCACGGGTAACTTGATTTTCGTCCAATAAATATCTATGATCCGAGCAAACAATGCTTCATTATCACCAGACGACGAACTTCCCAGAGTACCTCCGCCAATGATCTGTTCGGCAAAGGAATGCCAGAACTCAAGTATAGTAGTGGCCATTGTATCCTCTACCGTTGGGACCCCCGGAGCAGCAGTGAACTCTACTAAGTACTCTAAAAGTGTTTTGACTTCTGGTCTGCTCTCAGGATCTAATAAATAAGAGGCATGGACATCCTCACAGTAAGAAACCAAGATTTTCACAAAGCTGCTTACATTTGTTTCCATCAAGAAATCGCAAGCATCAGAATCAAAGGACTTCATTGTAGAGATCACTGCTGGTCCATGGCTTAGCAAAAACTGGCATAGTCTATCTTTGAATCCTGAAGGCCAAAAGGTACTATGATAATAAAACGTGGTGGTTATTAATTGAGAGCACTGGTCGAATACCTCCAGATTATCCGCATGCACAAGTAAGTCAATCAAGGAGCTACAATAGCGCTGTAGTTTCTCGGTACTCTGGTCTAATTTGTTGTCGGCAAAGTAAGGTATCCATGCTCCAAAACTCTCCAAGCATGCTACTGTTAGTGGGCTTATGTTGCGCTCAAGACCACAAGAATACAGTGTTAAGAAAACGTCAACGTTCTCACTCAAATTGCTATTTATCACTCCGGTAACTTCTGCAGACTGAACATTGGTGCCCAGGTCCTCAACCAGAGTTTGGCAAAACTGAATTGCTAGTAGTAAATCATCGTTTTCCAGTTCACGGATCTTTACCAGCTTATTTTCCCCATCATTATCAATCCCAGAGAATCCTCCAAGTAGACAGCACAGAGACCAAACGCAGTCGGGCCAATACCCAGAAAACTTAATAAAATACAGTGACAATGTTGACAGGAGCTTTTTTATCACGAACTTCTTTGCCCGGCGTTCTCGTAGTGACACGAGCCAGTGCAACAATTGATTCAGCAGCTGACTCGGGTTGACATTCGGCGTTTCGACATCCAAGGCATTGATCTTGACGGTATATGTCAAAGCGCCAAAAAACTGACAGTGCGGAGAATCCAGCGCCAAAATCTGGTCTGCTAACGTCCACCCATATGGAGACTTTTGCAATTGCTGTAGTTGGAATTGATACCGTGAAATCTGCTGGGCATTTTGCTGTGGTCTGTACAGGCTCTCAACCAGCTAGCAAGTGTTAGAGGAAGAAGATGAAAGAGATAGCATTGAAAAAAAAAAAAACCTCATAATAAGTCATATAGTCTCATACCTCTACTACATCCTCAAAAGAAACATTCTCTATGTCCATTTGGAATGCACTATGAGGGTGAATTAATATTTTAAAATATCTCTGGTGGATCTCATATAGTAAAAAAAAAAAAAAATTAATCAGCGTAGAGTTGTGTACTTTGTTTATAGGCCATATGTACATAGACGGTAGAGCTATAGCTATGCATGTGGAGCTTGATGATAATTCATTTATAAATAAAATACCATAAATTTAAACTATAACGGTTCCCTATATAGAGCTCTAGGCCTCGACTTTAATCCACGTACAAAATAAATAAGGCAATTAGAACTTTGCGGTTTCCTTTCCTTCGACTGCCTTCTGGGCACGCTTGTAAGCGTCTCTGGATTGGATTAGGTCAAGCCACTTGTAGATATCGGGATACTTCTCCTTGCTGAAAACTTTGTCTCCGCCTCGGCTGAGCAAAGTGATCATGGGGTACGAGTACATAATGTCAGCACCAGTAGGGCCGTCTCCGACAAAGTAGCCAGAGGGAGAGTTTTTCAGCTCGTTGTTGAGGAACGAAAGCTCCTTGGCTAGATCTTGCAGAGGATAGCTCTCTTCAATGTTTCTGCCAACGCTCCTCAGGATAGGTCTGAGCAAAAAGTTGACAGGAGCATTCTCCACTCTGTTAGCAACCAGCAACACCAGCAAGGAGGGCATCAAGGAGCCCTCGGAGTGGTAAAGATGGAACTTGAGCTTGAATTTGTCGTCTTCGGTGGCAGGCACGAATTTGCCCTGGCCGTACTTGTTGACGAGATACTCCACAATCAAAGCACTCTCGGCAACTATCTTGCCATTGTCCTCAATAATGGGAGATTTCCCAAGAGGATGAACTTTTTTAAGCTCAGGAGGAGCCAGCAAGGTCTTAGGATCACGCTTGTAGAACTTGATCTCATAGGGGGTTCTGAGCTCCTCGAGGAGCCAGATAATCCTTTGAGCTCGGGACTCTTCGAGCCAGTGAACGATTACTTTAGAAGACATGGTTAAAACTTTAGAAAAATTATGGAAGAAGAAAAACACACCTGGAGAAAATGGGGGAGGCTAAGCAAGATCTTTTAAAGGATATGCATATAGTGGCAGCCACTGACCGCAATTATAACAGCGCTATTTCAATGGAAAGTAAAATCGCTTGCTCTGCGATGACTGTGCACGGCTTTCTTCGCCTCCTCCGGAACTCAAGCATGCCAAATTTGCTTGGAGAGAAAGAACAGCGGAGAAACATTAGCCCGAGAGAATTGAACGCGGGCTTGGCAGTCTGATGCCTTCACTGTGAAACAAACAAAACACACATGTGTAGATGCGCTCCAAGAAGCTGTTTAAGGCTCTCATTCATTGAAACCGAAAAAAAAAAAAGTTGGGGTGCACTCTGCACTGGTTCCACGTGACTTATGCAGTTAAAGTTTTTTGCGAGAGCTCTGGAGCGCTCTGGATCTTTGCGTGCGCTGGCTGCTGGAGTCCGGAACAACTGTATATATACGATCTGCAGGCCTCTAGGCTTTCTGATAGACATTTGATATATATGATGAAAGGAGAATGTTTGATTTGATAAACTATTGTCCTACATCTAGTTAGGTTGAGCCCACCGTGCGGTCTCATCTGCTCATATGCCAGTAATTTGACTGAAATCCTTGTCCAATCCTACCTTTCAACTCTTTCTTTTTTTTTTTCTTTCCACCTCTGACATGTCTGGGATAGTTGTCAAACTTCTGGTTGGCTTCGCGCTGCTTGTGGTTTGCAAGTTTCTGAAAGATGCCTTGGAAGGAATCAGGTACCAGTCGGAATCAAGAAAATGGAAATGCGGCATGCCCAAAGTTTTCAGGTTTTTTCCATTTGGACTGCCTGCCACCTGGGAGCTGATAAGTTCCCAGCGCGCTGGGCTTTTCCTGCCTACAACTTTCAAGACAATCCTTGGAAACGGAAAGAGAACATTCCTCAAACAATTGAGCATGTCCTACGTTGTTATCACGTATGAGCCAGAAAATGTCAAAACTATTCTCGCGAGCAAGTTCCAGGATTATTCCCTCGGGCTGCGAAACCCTGCAATGTCTGTGCTGCTCGGCGATGGGATTTTCACCCTTGATGGCAACGATTGGAAGCACTCACGGGCAATGCTGAGACCGCAGTTTTCTCGTGAGCAGATCAGCCGGTTGGAAAGTTTGAACAACCACGTTCAGGTGCTCTTGCAGAAATTTTCCGAGAATGCAACCGAGGGAAAGTATGCTGATGTACAGAAACTGTTTTCAAACTTCACTTTGGATACTTCCACAGAGTTTTTGTTCGGCGAGTCTGTAAACTCGCTCCAGGCTAGTGAGAAAGTTCTTCCTGGGTGTTCAGCATCTCTGCTTGAGTTTTCCAAAGCCTTTGACGCATCCATCTCTGTGATTGCTACCAGAACTCAAGTTGTGGGGCTGTACTGGCTAGTCGACAGTTTCAAGTTTAGAAATAACGTACGGATCTGCCAGGAGTTTGTGGATTACTTTGTGAAAAGAGCTTTGGCGATGACCCAACAGGAGAAGCCAGATCGTTATGTATTCATTGAGGAGCTTGCCAAGGATTGCACAAACCCATTGGCAATTAGATCCCAAGCTCTTAATATTCTCATTGCGGGTCGGGATACTACTGCGTATACGCTGACCTACACTTTGTATGAGCTCGGCAGAAACAAGGCGGTATTGCACAAGTTGCGTAAGATCATATTGAGTGATTTTGGTACCACTAGCAGCTCACTAAGCTTTGAATCTCTGAAACGGTGCACATATCTGACCCAGGTTGTGACCGAGGTGCTTAGACTTCACCCCAGCGTGCCTATGAATATTCGAACCACCATTAAGGATACAACACTTCCTAGCGGCGGCGGCGAAGATGAGTCTCAGCCAATATTTGTACCCAAAGGGACCCGCGTGTGCTACAACACTTACATTATGCAGCGAACCCCGGAGTTTTGGGGCAATGACTCACAGGAGTTTATACCAGAGAGATGGGACGCTCCTGAAATTAAACATTTGCATCCATGGACATTCCTACCTTTCAATGGTGGCCCAAGGATCTGTTTAGGACAGCAATTTGCGCTTACTGAGATATACTTCACAGTGGTGAGAATCTTGCAGACATTCAAGGATTTCAGTTTGACACCAGAGCTGGAGCATGGACAGCTGAAGGAGCGTTTCAGTTTGACTTCCTCCGTGGCTGGTGGACTCCCTGTATCGTTTGTTCCAAAGTAACGTGACCATCAGCACTCCAAGAGGATTTGGTCCCTCGGTGGCATGAATTGATGAGGGTTTCTTTTTTTTTTTTTTTTTTTACAGACACTGTTTTCACCACATGACATACGTAGATATGTGTTACGCTTCTTGTATACAGCTTAGCCTTAGATTAATTATTTCACATGCGACTTTGAACCCAACTCGATTTGTCAACCCTGAGAGGGCTCACATATCGATTTTTAACGTCCCCGCAAACTTGTCAAGGCTCATCGATCGATGGTAGTGAATTCCTAACCGAGTATTTTCAGCAAAAGGGCGATCAGGAGGCAGCTCCACAACACCAATAGAAACCATCAGGTTAGTGTATATATATAGAGAGAGAGGACCTTTTACAAAGGAATAACTAATCCATATATCCTTGCTATTATAAATATTATTCTCAAAGTATCTAAAGATGTGGGCAAAACTAGCTTTTATTGTTCTGGGGCTTTTGATCTCGAAGCAGCTCTATGATGTTGCTGAAGCTATTCATTATCGATATCTGGCTAAGAAAAACGGGTGCAAAGTACCTACGGAGCTGTGGTCCTTCCCCTTTGGAATCCCACAAACTATCAGGACGCTCAGAGCCAATTCTCAGAACCGGGTCTTGCAGTACTTTTATGACAAACTTACCAGTGAAGGGAATTTAACCGCTCGCGTGCAACTGAACCTTGTGTTTAATGTAGTCACTATTGAGCCCGAGAATGTCAAAACGGTGCTTGCCACCAACTTTAAAGACTACTCATTGGGTAAACGGTACGAGCAGTTTTTCCCTCTCTTGGGAAATGGGATTTTCACGCTAAGTGGTGAGGGCTGGAAGCATTCGAGGGCAATGCTCAGACCTCAGTTTGCTCGAGAGCAAGTAAGCAGACTGGACACTTTGCGTGACCATGTGGATTCTCTGTTGGACCATTTCATGTACAAGTCCACTCATAAAGATGAAAACCCCTCGCCTGATGGGCTTTTCGACGTTCAAGAATTGTTTCATCGACTGACCTTGGACACTGCCACTGAATTCTTGTTTGGAGAGTCGGTAGATTCGTTGAAAAACAAGGACCGTTTGTTGAATGCTGGTGCAGAAAATACGGTTTCTCCCTCTGAGTTTGCCGAGAGTTTCAATTATTGCCTTAAATATCTTGGAAACCGAGTAAACTCCGGCCCCATGTACATCCTTTTTGATTCGTTTGGTTTCAGAAGAGCCATCAAGAAGTGCAAGGCGTTTGTTGACGTGTTTGTTCATGCTACTCTTGACGCACCAATCAATGAAAAGGATGACTCGTATGTATTTATTCGCGAAATAGCCAAGGAAACAAGAGATCCTGTGGTTATCAGAGATCAGGCTTTCAACATCCTCTTAGCTGGGAGAGATACGACTGCTTCGCTGCTTTCTTATGCCATGTATGACCTTGCTCGCAACAAAAGAGTGTGGAACAAATTAAGGGAAGCAGTGCTTGCCGAGTTTGGTACCGGCGTTGAGAACTTGACGTTCGAATCTTTGAAACGCTGCACTTACTTGAACCAAGTTGTCAACGAGGCTTTGAGACTACACCCTATTGTGCCGTTCAATTATAGAATGGCAATTAGAGACACCATTTTACCCCGAGGGGGTGGACCCGATGGCCGAGATCCAATCCTTATCACCAAGGGAACCCAAGTGGTTTATAGTGCATATGTAATGCAACGACACCCTAAATACTGGGGGGATGATGGCCACGAGTTTATTCCGGAGAGATGGGAGCGAAGCGATTCAAAAACACATACTTGGGACTATCTCCCGTTTAATGGGGGTCCAAGAATCTGCCTAGGTCAGCAGTTTGCTCTCACTGAGATCTGTTTCACTCTAGTAAGAATACTTCAAACGTTCAAAGATATCCAAACCACTCCTGAACGAGAGAAAGAAGAACTGAAGCATTGGTTCAGGCTGACCAGTTCAGTGGCCGATGGATGCTTTGTAACCTTTGTTCCTGCCTGACAGGCTTTAGCTGTCAATTAGTTGTTGTTGCCGTATGTACTTTTAAGGCCAGACTTTAATTCACCCTAGCTTTCTTCATAAATCAAGAATTGGCTCCGTCAAAGCAAAATCAATAGAATACTCAGCGCCTAACTACTTTCGCCGGCACTACTCAATTTTTTGAGGCTCCATTGACCTTGACAACAGCATACAATCATAGCAGTCTTTCGGCAGCAGAAACCATCGAGCCTCTCCCAGCACTAGCGAGAGAGTTCTTCCTACGGCTCTCCCCAAAAAAAACGCCGTTTTTTCGAATATCCCTGACCGTTTGGAGATAAAAAAAGGTTAGTTTTGGTACTCTCTCCGCTAAGCGCTTGTCTCTCTGATGGTCCCTCTGAGAGTCCCTCTGAGAGTCCCTCTGATAGTCTCTTCGCTAATGTTAGGTCTCGCTGCCATAGTGAAGACTCCCCATATCAGACTTGAACATGTTAGATTTTGAACGGCGCCACGTCAAGACAGCGCGGCAATTGCGCGGTTATAGATCGATTGATATCATGCGTCGTAATATGATTTACATTATATATATTATATAGTGAATTGCGTGTGAAGAGAGAGAGGGATACGGCACCACAAACTGTAGAATTTCATGAAAGTATATTCTTTTTAACTTAAAACTATACTTTCTCAATTTTGCGTTTTCGAAAGAGAAAAAATCTTATTTTATCTTTTACAACGGAGGAAGAAGTAGACATACTTCTTAAATGTATAGAGTAAGATCCTGGCACTACAATTTCGGGCATCTCTATCAACGTAAACTGAGAAATTACAGCACGGCAGTCGTTAATTCCAGTGACGAGAAACAGAAAATGTCATCAGCCGGTTCTTCTACAGAGCAGAGACTCAAAGCATTGCGAGAACAGTTGGAAAAGTTTGATATTGGCTACTACCTGGTGCTCACGCAAGACGAACATAACAGTGAATACACAGCTGCAGCAGATAATCGCCGTGAGTTCATTTCAGGTTTCACTGGTAGCGCGGGGACTGCAGTTATTGGCAGGGAAGAAGCCATCTTGGCTACTGATGGAAGATATTTTCTTCAAGCTGAAAATCAATTGGATGCCAAGTTTTGGACGCTGCTGAAACAGGGCGTGGCTCAAACACCTACCTGGAAACAATGGCTCGTCTCTGAAACCAAGAAAACAGGCCTGAAAATTGGAGTTGATCCAAAGCTGATCAGCAGCTCATTAGCAAGTTCCATCAAGGAGGCTCTGGGCGAAGAATTAAAGGATAGACTGGTGCCTATCAAGGAAAACTTGATTGATATAGTGTGGGGAGCTGAAAGACCAAGTCGATCTCTGGATCCAGTCAGAATATTAGACTTGAAGTACACGGGAAAGTCATTTGACGATAAAGTTCTAGAGCTACAAGATACAATTAAAGCTCAAGGCGGTACCTCGTTTGTAGTGACTGCCTTGGACGAAGTTGCATGGTTGTTCAATCTGCGGGGTAACGATATACCATACAATCCAGTGTTTTTCGCTTATGCTGAAATTCCAGTAGACGGGAACCCAAAGCTCTACATCGATGATAGGAAAATTCAGGAGAAGGTGAAAGCTTATCTTGATAATGTGGATATCAAACCATACAACCAAGTCTTCCAGGACTTAGAGGCCCAAGCTGAGGAAGCAATAAATTCAGAAAAGGGTATCAAGATCCTTGCTTCTACTTCCAGTTCGTGGGCTTTGATTGAGTCATTAGGTGGAGATGCAACATCTTCTGGTGGTATGGTGGAACTGATTCAATCCCCAATTGAAATATCAAAGTCTCGCAAAAATGACACAGAAGTAGCTGGTGCGAAACTTGCACAAATAAGAGATGGTGTCGCGTTGATAAAGTACTTCTCTTGGTTACAGCAAACTGTTGCTGACCGCGGGGAAAGGCTTACTGATTATCAAGCTGGTCAGAAATCATTGGAATTTAGAAGCCAGCAGGAGGATTTCCAGGACTTGAGTTTTGAGACTATCTCATCCTCTGGGCCACAAGCTGCCATCATTCATTATGCTCCTGCCAAGGATTCTTCATACTTGGTTACTACGGACCAAGTTTATCTGATTGATTCTGGTGGACAGTATCTTCAGGGTACTACTGACACTACTCGTACTATCCACTTGGGTACACCCAAACCCGAGGAAATCAATGCCTACACTCTTGTTTTGAAGGGACACATTGCCATTGCTCGCATAGTTTTCCCTGACAATGCCGCATATAGCAATGGATATGCCTTTGATGTCCTTGCCCGACAATACTTGTGGCAACAAGGTCTGGATTACCGTCATGGCACTAGCCATGGTCTCGGCAGTTTCCTCAACGTGCACGAGGGCCCAATCGGTATTGGGTTCAGAGAGACCTATCTCAAGAACCCGTTCAAAGCAGGAAACATTATTTCAAACGAGCCAGGTTATTATGAAGATGGCAAGTTTGGAATTCGTATTGAGTCGGTGGTAGTGGTAAGACCAGCCAAAACGAAGCATAACTTTGGCGACACCAAGTTCCTAGAATTCGAGACGATCACTGCTGTGCCCTTAGCCCGGAACTTGATTGACGTGAGCCTGCTTACCGAGCCAGAGATTGACTGGATTAATAGCTACCACCAGGAGGTCTATGACAAGACAAGTTCGTACCTGGCTGGAAAGGACTTGGACTGGCTCAAAGACGCAGTGAAGCCGTTGCAAGCTGCTTAACAGAAAAAAAAAAAAAAAAAAAAAAAATTAAAGTTAGATCAATCATTACATAAGTGGTACTAATATGTTACGTAAGCAAATAAAACATTTCTCCACAACATTCAACGGCCAATAACACGAGCGCTAATTGAAATACTAGTAAAACTCTGGGCTGAAAAGGTGTTCGGTTTTGGAAGGTTCCATCGACCAGGGTAAAACCTGAATTTATAATACTAATGTTATTTTCATTTTTTTTTCTCTTTCTCTCATTTTTCGTTCAACAGTTATATTATCAACCCTCAATTTTTCTATTGCTACATAGTAAAAAAGGACACACAACATGAGCATTAAGACTTTACGGTGGACTGTTCCGTCGTCACTGTCTATGACCCCAGTCACTGGGTCAGTCACTACAAACATTGGCAAGACTTTGAGATCTTTGTCGAGCTCATGTAATAGCCAGGCACCACAGCAATCTAGGTCCGGCCACATTTCAACGGTGACACCGCCACCTCTGGCCACCGGAGCTGGAGCTTCATGGCCTAGCCACAAGCTTCCTTCGTTTTCAAGAGCTGCTAAGCCGTTTGGAGCCGCCGCAACACAGACACAAGTACCGGAGCAACCTTTGCGAGCTAACAAGCCAAGGCCATTTGGGCAGCCTAGACAGTCCAAACCTATAGCCACTATTGAACGAGAGCAGAGACCAAGCTCAGCCGCTCATGCTACAAGTTCTCAGCCGGCGCAAACAACAACATTACAAACTAAAACACAGGAAGATACAATCTCTTCAAAGGGTACACCCAAGAGAAAGCTTAAACCAAGAAAGGCTGCGATTACACTAGCGCCTAAGGCAATTCAGCATTTGAAGCAGCTATTAGAGGGACCAACTCCTCAGCTGATACGTATTGGCGTGAAGAATAGGGGATGTTCCGGATTAACGTACCATTTAGAATACGTCAGTGCACCAGGGAAATTTGATGAGGTTGTAACACAGGACGGTGTCAGTGTTTATATTGACTCAAAGGCTCTGTTTAGCATTATTGGCTCTGAAATGGACTGGATTGATGATAAGCTTAGTTCTAGGTTTATCTTCCACAATCCCAACATTAAAGGCGAATGCGGTTGTGGTGAAAGTTTCATGGTTTAAACCCTATTTTTTCTTTTCCTTTTGATATATTTATTTTACAACTCTAGAGTAGTTTGTCTACAGTATAATGCTGTGCTTATATAGATGTAGCACAAATTCAATCAACTATGCATTCTTTTATTTCAAGTCTTTTCAGCTTTCAATATTGAGTAGAGTACTACTTCTCCTCGTAAAATCTTTGTCACTCCGATTATCGGAGTGCTTAATTAAGTTAGAGTCAGAACAAAATAAAAAACTCCACACCAACCAACTAATATACTTAGAAGCCACAACTATTGAATTACGCAAAACGGTACAGAAGAGAAAGGTCAAAAAAATAAAAATTAAATATAAAAAATGAAAATAAAAATAAAAATAAACAGAACTTATAATATTATTGATCTCCTTGTGCTGGAGTATGTCGTTGAGCTTCAAGTGCTTGCATATTTTGTACAGTTTGAGCAGTTTGAGCAGGCTGAGCGTGATCAATCTCATCTACCTGGTCAGGGTCGTACTCGAAATCAAGGACTTCTATGAAAGTCTCCTCGTCCCGTTTAACTGCTGCCACACACCGTCGTTCATCAAACTTGACTTGCCAGATACCTGTCAGATTACCGAGCAAATCACAAACATGCTCACCAGTGCGAATGTCCCAAAGTTTCAGCGACTTCTCTGAGCCTGAAACCACTTTGACTTCGTCATGTTGGAAGCAGGAGATAGCACCCAAGTGGCCGTGGAGCTTATGACGGAACTCACCGGTATCGGCGTCCCATACCATCAGAGTAGAGTCTGCACCACCAGATACTAGTAAACTTCGAGATAATCCAAGGATTCCAACCAATGACGTATGCCCTTCAAGAGTGAACAGCAAACTACCAGTTTCCAAGCACCATACTTTGGCAGACCAGTCCATTGACCCTGAAATACACCTGTTTCGCTGATGATCCAGCACCACCGAATAAACTCGCTGTCCGTGTCCGGTAAACTCCCATTTGCAGTCTCCAGTGCTCACAGTCCATACGCGCACGGTAGTGTCGTAGCTTCCAGAGACAACGGTATCACCGTAACCTGCCACCGTTCGAACACTGTTTGTATGACCTCGGAGAGTTCTCAAGTAGTACTTGCTACTCGCCCTGCTATTATTGTCATTACTATCTCTGCGTTGAATCGTTGACGGCTCTGACGGGTCTGGTAGTCTCCACATTCTCAGCGTAGAATCTCTTGAACCAGACACAATAATTGGAGTTGTGGGCATGATGGCACCATTGCCGTTATTATCATTGAGACCTACCGGCATTGGCTGGAGAACATCCAAACAACGAACAGTAGAGGAATGCCCGTAGAAAATATGAGTACATTTGCCCTGTTGTATATCCCAAACTCGCACGGTACGATCAGTTGATCCAGAGACAAGTGTACGCTTGTTGATATACTTCAAGGCCCAAACACCACCTTCATGGCCCATAAACTGCTGCTGCAACGCCCCGGTCTTGGTGTCGTATACGTTGATTGCTAAATCATCGGACCCTACAATGATACGTTCATCGTCAAACTGCAAACAGGTAACTACACAGTTTCCATGCCCGGCTAAAGTCAGTCTTCGCGGTCTGGACCTAGGGTTCATCCAATTACTCTGGACCAAATGCTTTCTGCGATAAAGCGCCTTGAACACGTTAATAGACATTGGTCGTAGAATAGGGGCATTAGCCCAGCCATGATACCCCCATTTTTCTTCAAACGCTCGGCTGATGTCGTCCTGGTTGACTTTGAAGTTATCTCGATCAAGCATGGTACGCCAAAGCCATTCAGAGCTGTCAATAAGTGCGTTCCAAGTACGTGATACCCTAGCAGCACGGCAAAGGCTGTTAATGTCCAGGTAGCTGAGGATTTTCAGGGAAAGCTCTAGTGGAAGCTTACTAGTGAAATCTCCCCTCAGCGAAGGCACAATAATGTCTGAGAGAAGCGATAACGTGGATCTGTCACATCGCTTGATTAGATTGAACATGACATATGATTTGATCTGAGGAGGAAGCTGATCAAATTCAGAGATGGTCCGGGGAAGACGAGAAAGCGCACGATTCAAGTGGGTCATGGCTGACATTTCCGCTGAATTGTCAGAACTTAGTGCACTATCGCTTTCAATGCCTTCTTTCTTTCGTTCATTCTCATTTTCGTCGTTGGCATTGTCAACTCCTTCTTCATTCACGCCCTCACCATCGTCCTTATCATCGCCATCGTCCTCGTCATCCTCGTCCTCGTCATCCTCATCGTCCTCATCCTCATCATCATCTTCATCAACTGGAGAAACAGATGGAGAAGGTAGAGATACTACGTTTTCGGTTGACGTGGTTTCGGCGTTCAGAACTCCATCACTCCTGACTTCTTCAGCCATATCCACATTCACTAGGGATGCTTCATCTTCAGCAAGTGCCAGGTCCGCATCATTTCCGTCGTGCTCAATCGGCGAGCTCTTTTTCTCGGTACTCAAATCACGACTATTGGTAGTTTCAAGAATGACCAGCCTTTTCTTTGGGGGAAAGGGAGGTGCAAAGCCGGAAGAAGACAGCCGTCTTTTGCGACCATGATACCCACTACTGCGCACTGATTGTCCTGAAAGCCTTTTTGACTTGGATATTTTAGTGATTTCATTTGAGACAGACCCAGCTGTTGATGATGATGATGGAGAGGAAATGGCTTGCAGTTGTCTTTCATCAAAAAGGGAAGGTGAGCCATCCACCGAGACTTGGAACTGTTGCAAGAATATCGGCGTGTCCATGGAATGCAGAGGAAATCTAGGTAGAGCGTCAGCGAATGACAAAACTGGCGAGTTTTCTGAGCCGCCTGAAGACGTTGACGATGGTGATGACGATGGCGATGGTGACGACCTCTCGTTGAAATGGCTAGCAGACGTGCCAGAGTTGTTAGACTTCCTCTTATTCCTGCTAGATGCAATTTGATGCTTATTTGCAACAGCGTTGCTGTTTGCTGTCCATGACTGTCGGGTGGAACGAGCCAGTATGCTGTGTCGTGATCCATTCAGTTTCGTAACTATTGATCTCCTTGTGATACTACTGCCAGACGTATGGCGATTATTACTCCCGGAAGACTCAGTTGTGAGTTCTTGAGCTCTCCCAGAGTCATCTGTAGTAGCTACTGCTGATTCCTCGACACTGCTGCTTCCAGAGTTGACTGGGCTGGCGGGAGTAGCTGGCGCGACAACAATTGGAGCTTGCGAGCTTGTGTTCTCGACAACCCCAACAGGAACATTACCGCCGCCCGTTACTCCAGTGATCCCACTGACGGGATTCACTGAATGATCAGTATCCTCCAGCATCCGGTGAGAGCAATATAAAGAAAGACAGAGGAGTTTGAGGAGAAATCTTTGTGGGAAAACAATAGAATGTTAAGGGTTAAGGAAGGAAAAACACACACACAAACGCACGATACAAGTAGGAGGAGGGATAGAGAGAAAAAAATATGTTGAGAGGACAAAAATGAAAAAAAAAGAAAGAAAAAAATATAAACTAAAGAAATATCAGAACCAGACTAGTATTAAGCAACAGAAGCTCTAGAGTCATATAGATAGATTCTGGAATTGTCCTTTAGCAGTAATAGCAGCGCAGTAAAGAGATATACAGAACCAAAGACTAAAGTATACACACGCAAAAGCTCCACTGAACTGTCTCAGAGACAAACGCTTCACGCTCAACCACAGATCTTGGGGTCTAGAAAAAACCCTTAATTATGTAATCATTGATTTTTCTGCCAAAAAAACACACTCACTGTCGCCATCAAACGGGCCAGTAAAAACGCCAGAGAATAACTACCGTTACCAATGTTTCGACGGCGGTTTCTAGGAGTGTGCCATAGGGTGGCAGCTAGTCAGACTGTAAGCATACCACAAGGGAGGCTATTGGCACATGCGAAGAACCCGCTGAGGAGTGGAAGTAGAAGCTACGTTACGGCTTCTTCTCGTAGACAGCAGCAAACTCAGCATCATGATGACTCGCACAACGCGAGCAGCTCCGAGAACTACCATGTTATTGCAGACGAGACGTTGGAGAGCCTTGTCTCTGAGTTCGAGGAGTTTGCTGAGAGTCTACCGGAGATAGACGCGGATTTGGCGGTAAGTACAACGAACAGAAGCAAAGATGCAAACTTCCTCAAGAATTTTGAATCACAATATAGCAGAACCGTCAAGAGCTAACCACAGAGCAGCAAGGAGTGCTTACTATCGCCACTCCAGTAGGTACATACGTGATAAACAAGCAGCCTCCAAACAAGCAGATTTGGCTCTCGAGCCCAGTCTCAGGACCAAAGCGATACGACTACATCGAAGGAGCCTGGGTGTACAGCAGAGACCATTCTACGCTGGGGAACTTGCTGCGTCAAGAGGCCAAGGATATAGCCTCTGAGAATGGAGTTGCTCCTGTGGAGTTTAGAACCCTCAAGTAGAACTCGGCTATTATGAAAGCACGCACTTTGAGTTACGTAACCTGTTTTTTTTTCAATCCTTTTTTTTTCAATTCTTTTTTTTTCTTTGTAGCTATTGCGGTCAGTTGGAACTGGCTACTACTTAAGTGTCTTTCGTTTGATTCAACGCGAGTGACTCAGGGGAATTGAAACACGCACTTTTGGTGTGCAAACCTTAAGTCATTTTAGTTAGGTCTGAGCCATTGAAACTTTCAGGAGTAAGATCGGAAGATCGCTTTCACAACCGCCTTGAGCTGGAGAGAGATCGATCCTCCCCTGCCTTGTGTGTGACTTTAAGCTCTCGAACATTGAGATATTTAAATATATCTGAAATGTGTCTTTTTCCAGTTTTCTTTCTTTTCCTTCACTAGATTTTATTACTGCAGTCATGTCTAACGCTCCTAGTGGACCGCCACAGGTGCCTCAGGGTACGTCTTTTCTCTATTTTTTTTTTTAAAAAAAAAGGATTGTGAGCTAACTAACTTGTTTCTAGGCTGGATAGCTCAGTTCGACGACAACTATAAGACGTAAGGAAATGGCAGTTATGTTCTTTATCAACACCGTTGCTAACATTTTGTTTCTCAGATACTACTATGTTGACACTTCTACTGGACAGTCTCAATGGGAGCTTCCTACAAGTGCTCCTCCAGGGTATACTCCAGGGAACTACAACCAGGGCCAAAATCAGGGTCAGTACCAAGAAAACCCAAATCAAGGTACTCCTAACTCAGGAACCCCAAACCAAGGTACTCCTAACCCAGGAACCCCAACGCAGAGTGCCTCAGGTGGCGATAAGTTCTTAGGCTTTGGAGGCAGCAACAGCGGGGCCAATGGCTACTACGGCCAGCAGCAGCAGCAGCAGCAGCAGCAGTCTACCGGATCCAGCTCAATTGGAACAGGAACTGGTGCTGCATTGGGAGCAGGAGCTGGTCTTCTAGGAGGAATGCTCCTCTCAAAGCTTACATCCCATCATGGCGGGTCTGGTGGACTATTCAGTCACCAACGACCAGGAGGACCTCCTCCTGGCCACCATGGAGGTGGAGGATTTGGCGGCGGTGGCTTCGGCGGTGGCTTCGGCGGTGGCCCTGGAGGTGGTGGCTTCGGTGGCGGTGGCCATCACGGCGGCGGTGGCCACGGCGGAGGGGGTCCTGGCAGGTTTTGAATAGTTCTTATAAATATCTAACTTTAGCAGTGCCTAGCTAAATTGCAACCTGAGTACAAAGGGTACCTAGAGAATGTAACGCCTTCACTATTTAAATGTAAACTGACAGTAGCGGCAGCCAGAATTTTAGCTCAAGCTTATTTAGCGAGTTCGTGAATATCATATTCAACTTCCAAGCATCCGAAACCCCACATTCGTTCACCAGCACAATTTAAAGGTTTTATCATGGTACAAAGTACTGTCCTGGCTCAGCGCGACTGAAACTGAAAGTTAGAGCAGCTAGCAGGACGCCAGCTTGTGCTGTAGCAATGACTAACCTCTCATGCTAGCTGATCAGGCACACAGCCAATTGTGTGCAGCCTGGTGCTCTATCCGTCGTCAGGACTGCTATGCGCTCAATTGTTAGACTACTACCTTTGATGAGGGGGCCTCCTCTCGCAACTGATGCGCGGGTTGTTTGAAATTCTCGCACCTAGTTGTCGTAAAAGATGATATTAAACAGTATAAATACAAACATTAAGCTGTGTGCTGGTAAGCCAGAGTTTATTTACAGTAAAGGCTTGTTCCTTTTTCCTTCCAGGACTCTCCCTTCAATGAGTTTTCGCAATGCAGATGCTTACCTTTCAGATAGCATCAGTCCTTTTTCCTATCTCCATCTTCCTTTTTCAGCAATTCCTGCCTCTTCTTTTCCAGCTCAACTTCGCCAATAAACCAGGTTATAGCTGCCCATAAACCAGCAGCTAAGATTCCAAGAAATACAAAGTGTATATTTCGGGTGGCATATAACAGCCAGCTGATGGTTAGCAGCAGTGAGGCAAAAGATGCGTGAGTAGCTGTTACCAGCGCCGGAGTAGTTCCTGGTGTGAACACCGAGTTCCACAAATCTATAATGAACATTAAAGTTTCGTGTAATCCTGCTGAGAGTATATATATATATATGTGCAATTAACCTTGAAAAATTTCTGAGCAATATTGGTGTAAGGTTTTGAGTATGTTATATAGCAACGTCGCTCGCTCGCTTTATACAGATCGGTGCAACTTCTCAAAGGTTAACACTAAATTTATACGTTCCAGTAACTAGCCAAGCTGTATCCTTCCCGACAAAACCTAGCTGAGTGTTTCCCAAGACACAATCCAAAAATATGAACGGGATGTCTAAGTTTGCACCTGAGGAACCCATAGTACTTGACGCCCCAAAGAGCGATATATACACACTAGAGGAGCTCGCAGCTTATGATGGTAAGCAAAACACTGATCCTGGCATGAATTAGTGAAGTATATACTTAGGTTCTAACTTTGCATAAGGAATCAAGAAACCAGAAACTTACGTGGCGATAAAAGGCACAGTCTTTGATGTTAGTCGAAATACAGAGAGTTATGGCCCTGAGGGGGGTTATAGGGTGTTTGTAGGCAAAGACGCCTCAAGAGCATTAGCAAAGTCATCACTAGAACCCGAAGATGCGGTTGCAGACTACGAGGATTTGCCTGAGGACGAAATCAAAGTACTGAATGACTGGTTTTTATTTTTCTCTCAAAGATATAATATTGTTGGAAAGATAAAACGATGAAAGGCAAGTAATGGGGATTGCAAGAGATATCCGTGCCCTAGAATAATGCATGCGCAAGTAACCCTTGTTCAGCTCAGACATCCTTAGCCAGAAGAAGTATGCAAAGGGGGCACTTGTAGACAAGTTTATTTAATACAACATGATCGTTGCCGTTATTGTTTTCATTTGTTCTGCTATTTGATTTCCTACGAACTTGTGCTTTCATATTCCTTTGCGCTCCACTATTCCACATTACTTCCCAGGCAGTGCGAGCAAGAATATTCTAGGTTTTGAGACCCTTGCTGTGAAACCTTCCTGGGCACGGCTATAGCTTTTTAGGTTTTTTTTTTAACCTTTGTGTTCGTTCGTGCTATTTCTTTTGAA
Organism: Groenewaldozyma salmanticensis; assembly: GCA_003708315.3. Lineage (NCBI taxonomy): Eukaryota > Fungi > Ascomycota > Dipodascomycetes > Dipodascales > Trichomonascaceae > Groenewaldozyma > Groenewaldozyma salmanticensis. The sequence continues at coordinate 55,240 of PPNW03000013.1, forward strand.
TTTGTAGTCATTGACCGGAATGACAAATGTTTCTCTACCAGGTACAAACTCAAGAATGCACAAGTTGACTGAGATAAAGGGCATAAACCATCTTGGCGCTGCTAGACAGGTATCCGCTTAGACTCTGCAGCTCACAAAGTAGTCAACGTCCCCACATCATGCCCCCGAAGACCTGTAACCGCGTTTGAACAGCGAATTCTTCGGAACCGAAGCACTGGAAGTTAAGAATTGCACGAGTGCTGCGATAATACACGCTTTTGTACGGCATAGTACTTTAAATACAAGCACAAATAGGTATATAGCTCTACGGGGCTTCAAAGACTCGGATGACTAGCTAATGCGTTTCCAGAAGCCCCAATTTCTACGTCTATCCCGTATCCACTCTCCACTGCCTGGAGACCTCGCGTACCATTATACTCTGCATAGAATAGAAGCAGGCAGCAGGCACGCTCAAACCTTCCATGTTTCTCAGACCTTAAGCTCGAACTCTCGTTGGAAAAAAAAGAAAAAAAACTACAAAAAAAGCTTAGGTAATATTTTTTTCTATTTTCTTCATTTTTTCACTCTGCTGCCGTTTTGGGCCTCTTTCGACTCCTGTAACAGCTGTTAAGAAGCCATCTCTGGAAAACCCCTTTCTTTGACTCCTTGGAACAACGTTTCTTTTTCACTTTCCTTTCCTTTTTTTTTTTTTTTTTTTTTTTTAGCCATTTTCTCGCTTCTTTTCTTGTGTGTCGTTGCTCGGCTTAGAAATTTCAGTTTCAAAACCACCTTGACTCTCTTTTCTTCCCAAGCAAAAGGTTACAGGAACCGACCAAAAACCCAACATTTACTTTTCTACTCGTTGCCCAGAAACCTTGCTTTTCTTCGGGACCCTGTCGGCACTCAAGTTTCAGGCTGTATTCGACGAATTGACTGGTAGGAGCGGTAGGAGCTGACGCGAACGAGTGTTCCTCAGGCGGATTTCGTAGAATTTTAGTCGAAGCAAACTTTGGAAAAATAGAACGACTTTCCAATTTCTACCTTATACCTTTGAGTCCTCCTTTTTTTTATTACCATTGCTAGTATTGATTTTTTGCCAACTTGCTTTCCTTCTTTACTGAATCACTTCTTTTTCTTGGGATCACATTTTAGCTTGGGAAGGAGAAATAAGTTTGCAGGCTGTGTGATTTGCATATACTCAAGACATCTTGGATTTAGATTCTGCATCCATTCTGTGCAATGTCGAACGTCGGATACTCCGCGTCTACAACAGCAGCTGCTGCTGGTGGTGCGCAGCAGCAGCCACAATCGCAATCACGCACTCAACCCACAAAATCGCTGACTGGAGGATATGGCCCTGGAGGCATGCCGCAGTCTCGACACCAACAGCATCTGGACGAAATGCTGATCAGCCAGACCGGATTCGGAGGAAATAGTAGTCTGCAGCAACAACCTGTCCAGCAGCCACAGCCTCAGTATACAGTGATGATGGCCCCGGGCGGAGTAGGCGGAGCAAACGGAAATATACCATACATGTCGCGGCCTGCTTCTCGAAGCGGGCGCACCAGCACAATATCAAGTTTTGGTCGAAGAGTAAGTACAACATCGCTTAGCTCAAACCGCGGCGGCAGTGGTGGCTCATCGAATAACACTTCGTCTGGGCTATTCGGCTGGAAAAAGCGCATGGGTGGCGGTGGTGGTAACGACGCTGATTTTGACGAGGACGAAGGATATGAAAATGGTAGCTACAGCATGAATGGCGGCGGTGGTGGTGGTATTGGCCTTGTCGGAGATCAGTATATCCCAGGAAGCGATTCTGCCGATGTATCTATGGGAGATTTAACTTCTGCATTAAGGGACCGTGATCGATACCCTACAATGTCTGGTGCATTGACACCTGGTGGTGGGGGCAGTATGACAAGTGGTAGTAGCGCTGCTGCGGCAGCTGCAATGGCGGGTAATGGTGGCGGCAGGACCATGTCCATTACAAGCAACATGTCTTCAAGTTTTGACACGACCCCAATTATCCCAGTGCTGAGAGGTGCTGGAGGAAGTAGGGACTCCATGCAGACGTCACAGTACCGGAAAAATCTGAGTCAAACCAGAAAACAAGCAATTCGAGCGTCGGATGGCGTAGCTTTGCAGCAGCAACAACAACAGTTTATGAATTTTCAAGCAGGAGCGGCACCTTTCAGACCACCCTCGGCAGCTCCGTTGGGCGGTGCACCTTTAGGAGGACCGCAGTACCAGAGAATGTCAGGATACAGGCCAGGGGGCGTTGGAGGGGGACCAATGATGTATGAGAATGGTCCCAATGGGGTGTACTCTTTACCATCTCCCGGTGGTGCATCTGCTGGAGGTGCAGTAGGAGGACCCGGTAGCCCCAACGCGAACGGTTATTATCCTAGAGCAATGTCGATAAGTGGATACCCACCTCCAATGAACGTTTCATATCTCCAGGGAAGTCCCACGCTAAACGGCGGACACGTAGGAGCGTCTGAAGAGTTTCGACGTATCGGAGGTGCTGGGTCACCCGGCCCTGGCGGCCCTGGCGGTGCTCAGCAGAGAGTTATGGTTTCTGTTGCAACCATGACTGATCCTGAGCCAGAAAGTACTGCTCCAATATCTGTAGATTCGACGACAAACAGTGTGCGCACCATGGTTGACAGCTCCACAATGGCAGAAGGATACACGGCTGGAGACGGAGATGACGAAAAGGATGGTAATGATGAAGATGATAAAGATGACAATGACGACCGGGATAGAACTGCGGTGGGCAGCAACAGAGGTGAGTCAGACGGAAGCATAGTTGGTAAGAAGCTGGCAATCAATACTACCGCTGCTAACGTAACCACACCCAAATTATCAGCACCCTCGGAGTTTTTACCGCCAATCTCGTTTTCACCAATGATGTCACCGGTTCATAACGGTAAAACCAGCGGCGACGGAGACGGGCAAACGCCAGATACCGCCGACGAAACAGCAGCAGGTATTCCACTACCTACGAACGATTACGAAGTGAGGCAGCTACGTGCCATGAATAAGGAGCTTTTGGACGAAATTAGGTTAGTTACAGGTGAGCTAGCTGACTCCATACGACGAGAGCTTGGGGTGGAACAAAACTCCAACAGGAACAATTTCAACAGCGATAATAGCAGCAATAATATTACTAATAATAATAATGACGAAAAGCTGGTCTCCAAGTTGGCGCAGCTAGAGGAGGAGCTTGAACTGGAGCGCAGAAAGCGACTGGCCGCGGAAAATATTGTACACACTTATAATACGGACAGCAAGAACGACAAAGAGGGGGAGGATACTATGCATATCTTTGAGAAAAAGTACTCGAAGCTCAACCTAGAACGCGAACTGAGTAACCAGGAGAGATTACTGGCTAATGAGCGACGTGAAAATGAAGAATTACAAGAAAACATTGGCAAGCTTACACAACAACTAGACTGCTTACAAGTAGAGACACAACAGTTGAAGACTGGGTTGTTACCCGAGTTAAAAGCTCATGTGGAAGATTTGGAGGTTCTGACGGCTGCTGGCAATCCCATCGAGCTTTTGAAGCAGGTGGAGGACTTGAAGGTGGAAAATGTTAAGATGACACGTCTTCTGGATGAAAATAGCACCCGTGGTCCTATTGGCGAAAAGGTCAAAACTGTGGAAAGCCAAAGAGATGCATTGAGAGAGGCATTACGATCGTTAAGAGAACGCAAGGACCACGAAGTTAGACAGGCTATTGACCGAGTCCGACAATTAGAGTCTCGGTTGGACAAAGAACGCGTTTTGTCTGCACAGATGCAACGCAGACTCATGTCACAAAGAACTTTCAGCGGGGGTAGTGCTACAAGTTTGGAACTAACTATCCCTAATTCCAACTCAAACAACACGGCCAATGGGTTTTCTAGCACCGTTTCCAACTCCTCTGGAGGATCATCACCGAGGGGCCCCCCGCCAGGCGGGATGGAGTACCAGGTGATTTCTCCCTCGGCGGCAGGATTCTCAATACCAGTAGCACCAATGAATGTTGAAATATCGCAGGAACCTACCTGGATTGAGTACGCCGAGCAGATAAGAGGAGGCAGGTGACGAATTAAGGCAAAGAGCAACCTGTAAAATTATGTACATCAATAAGCTGAAAATTCTATCATGCATTTTACTTCTCTCGTCTCTAATTATACCGGTATACTCATGAAGAGCTGATTTGTTGATTTTCACAGAAACCAGCTGTAGACTGTTTATGTCTTGAACAGATATTATATAACTAACAGTATTAATATTATTGTCAGAGATATATTAGTTAGTTCATTCAGGATATTCTCTCCCTTGTATCTATCTCTGGGTAGGATGATATGTTATTATACAGTTGTTGCTGTCTCCTCAAGTGGCTGCTTCAGGCCGGTTATTGCTGGCTGTGTTGATCAGTAGCTATAGAGTCTGGGATCATGAAATAATTATATAATAATGTTTGATCCAAATTATAGCTAGCTCATTGAAAAATCAGACACGCATCACCTTCATCTAGTTGTAACTTCACCTTGAACTAAAATTTTTTTTTCTCCAGAGGTCGGTAGACCTGTCATTAGTTTTACTGGTCAAGGCAGTCGAGAGGTCTAACCTTTGGTCCATTGTATTTATTCTTATTCTTCTTTTTTTCTTTTTATTTTTCCGTTTTATTTTGTTTCTCTCCGTCCTTCGTTTCACAACTTCAGTCACGTCATGAATCCTGAACAGGTCAAGCCTTTGGCTCAACGAAGCAAAATCCGGTCAGCAAGTGCGTCTTCTCTTGGAGAAGAGAAGGTGGTCATAGAGGGTAGAGACCGGGAAAGAGTTTTGGATCTTTTGGACGAGACTCACATTGAGCCTGACGAAACTTTCCGGAGAGAAATTCGGTACTTCATTTTGAGGTTTTTCCTAAGGTTGTGTTACTTTATTCTGCTATGCTATAGAGGATTGTCTTATTTATATCATAGACTACAACTGAGGCTGTATATGGTGACTACCCAGCATAGACGGTCGCCTCAATTGATCAGAAACGATGTCTCTCGGCTGAGTAAGATCCCCAACCAGCTGGGGGTGGTGTTGAACCTTAAGCCCGACGACGAAGACGCTGGGGGTGTTGATGGGCTGATAGATAACTGCGGCGACATCTCGTCATGGTGCGTCGGTGCTGGTATTACCTATCTTACAATCTATGAGAGAACGGGTGTGCTGAAGACTGTTCCCTTTCCAGATATCTATAGATCCATTGCTGGTAAGCTGGACATGTATTTCGGCAAAACGAATCGTCCCAAGTTTAAAATCATTATTCCGCACACAGGGGACTATTATGCCAGTGGCCCTGACTTCAACACCTTTGTTCGTTTGCAAGATGGCGAGGAAATTGTTGGTGAACTGGGTAAAAGTGATAGAGAGAGTGGAATTGACAGCAAAATCGAAATAGTTGAAGGCGGTGTGGAGTCGAGAAAGCCAGTGGGGAAAGATGTATCTGACGAGGACGACGAAAACAAAGAGAACGAAGCAGCTCAAGAAAAAAAGCTCGGCGGAGACGAAGGGGAGGTTAGTGATAACGCTAGTGGCAGTCAAAAATCGCCCAAACCTATGGAATTCCAGCTAGTCATTTCATTGATCTCCGAAGAAGACGGGAAGCCTACTCTGGTAGAGCTTTGTCGTGCGCTTGCAGACTTGGCAAAGCGCGGTGAAATTTCAGCTCCAGACCTATCTGTGGAGATTATAGATAACGAAATGAAAAACTTGGTAGTGGAAGAACCTGACCTGATTATTATTTTCAGTCCTCGTCTTGACCTAGAGGGATTTCCGCCCTGGCAAACGAGACTGTCGGAAATTCACTATCAGAGATCTAACGAAGAAGTCAGCTATGGAGTATTCCTCCAAGGACTGAAACTGTACTCGGATTGCCAAATTAACGTTGGTAAGTAGTTCTTTTCTACGTATATATATATATATATATTTAATGTCAAAATAATTTAATGAATCACACGCTTGAGTAGTTTGACATGGCCAGAAAGCTAGTGTTTGTCCAATGTTAAAAAGCTTCAAGACATTCTGCATTCACCATAATACTATCTATTCTACAAGTCATATGTGCATATACACCAGTTCAGATTACTGACGATTTAAATATCTCCACAGGCATTAATTAATTAATATACTTTTTTTACTGCTCCGTGGGGTCAATTTTGAATACCCATTCGCCAGTGTCCTTATCCCAGCTGACAAACTTGGTTCCGGCTTTATTTTGAAGTCTTTTGATATGCTTAGCATACAGCGGGTGCTGCTCGTCCTTAATAGCTTCACGCGTATCCTTGGTACGGACCCAAACCCCAAACAGATGAACAGTGAAAGGCCTGTTCAGCTCCTTACCCGGCTCAGGCTTCTTATCATCGTCCTCATCAGGATATATCGCGCACATACAGTTGTCAATGGTGATGATCTTTCCTGGAACTTGATCCATGACAGATGCATACTGAGAAAGATCAACTGGAACATTAAACTCAATGAACCCATAGCCCTTTCGCCCTACTTTGAAATTAGAAACGTTTTCCAGAGCCTTCAAAGGCATGTGTGCTAGTTTTTCTTCAGATGGTGAAATCCAGTATCCATCACTGTTGACGATATCTTCATCACGAAGTCTAACTGGTGGCGCTACTGCTGCAGCTACCGCTGCCGATGGTTTGGGCTTAAAGCCATTAGTTAATGGTGGTTTGGTACCACCGTTTTCTGCTACAGTTGCAGGGGGCTTTGCGGCGGCCTCCTTTGTAACGTTGTTGGCCACCAAGCTCTCGTCTAGCTTAGGAGCAGGTAACGTTTTGGATGGTGTACCGCTATCACTCATATCAACGCTCATATCACCATAGCCCAGCAAATGTTGCTGCTGTGATTGAAGTTTGCTGGCATCCCGATCCTGGTCCAACACTAGTTTCCGAACGTTACACTTGGGAGAAAAGGCTTCAGAGTACATGATGCTCTCATCAACAGAAGAGTTGAACAGCCTACTGTCGGAATCATCCAGACCGTTGCTATCTCCATCCCTATCGTACCGACTGTTACCTAACACTAACCCGCGTTCGCTGACTCTATTAGCAGCAGCAGCTACTACCATATCAGATAAAGATCTGGTAGCGGGAGACGCACTACCCAAATTAGGTGACGAGCTCGAGGGTGAGTTATATGCAGATCTCAGGTTCGTCGAGCTTGAACGAGGAGACGCGTACTTCCTGAATTGCAGTGCCTTGGGCTGTAGCATGTATGAAGACAGCGGTAACGGCTTCTTTTTCGAGGAGTAAGATGACAACCGGGAGCTCGTCAGAACAGGAGAGCCATTGCTGCTGGAACCATTGCTTTGGGTCTGGCCTTGTACAGATCCCAAGAGAGGGTTATTTCCGTATGGATTTTGATATATGCTAGCTGTGAGTGAGCCTTGTTGCTGCTGCTGCTGTTGTTGCTGCTGTTGCTGCTGTGGAAATAGCTGTGACTGCGGTTGCTGCTGCCCAAATAAAGGCTGTTGACGATTTTGATTTTGCTGGAACCCAGAGTTACCAAAGAGACCTCCCGACTGCTGCTGTTGAGGCTGTTGCTGTTGTTGCTGCTGATTTTGCTGCTGTTGTCCAAAAGGGGAACCTCCGAATAAACCACCCCCTTGTTTCTGTGCACTGCTATTGTTGCTTCCTCCAAACAGTCCACCTGATTGTGGCTGAGAAGAAGCCTGGCCGAAAAGTCCACCACCAGAAGCAGGAGCGGTATTGGTATTATTAGCCCCAAAGAGCCCACCGCTAGGTGCGGCAGGCTTTGCGCCGAAAAGGCTCCCACCACTAGTTGAGGTATTGCTATTGCCGGCAGCACTACTATTGTTATTGTTATTATTCAAGTTTCCAAACAGTCCGCCAGAAGAAGAAGCTGTGTTATTGGAACCAAACAAAGGAGCACTCGTCGTTGCAGGTTTGCCAAACAAGCCGCCAGTCGTGCCAGTTGAAGAAGCTTGTCCAAATGCTGGAGTAGTTGTAGAATTAGCCTGTCCAAATAATCCGGTCCCTGTAGATGTAGAAAGTGCAGGCTTGGCCCCAAATAAACCACCTCCAGAAGGATTTGATGAGTTTGAGTTTTGTCCAAATAAACCTCCAGAGCTTGCAGTGCTGTTATTGCTATTGTTCTGCCCAAAAAGAGTTGAAGCTGGTGCAGCGGGTTTTTGGCCAAACAAACCACCAGAAGTATTATTAGCACCAAATGCATTATTAGTCTGCCCAAAGGCACCGGTAGAAGAAGTATTATTGTTAGTACCAAAAGCACTCCCCAGAGTATTAGAAGTAGAGGGTTGTTGTTGCTGTCCAAAAGTAAAGCCCGAGCTATTAGTGTTGTTGTTATTGTTAGCACCAAAAGCAGAGTTGGTGTTTCCCAGCAAGCCAGTACCACTACTGGTGCTAGTGTGATTATTATTCCCAAACACAGAACCAGTATTAGCTGAGGAGCCGAATCCGGTGGTAGGCTTGTTCTGCCCAAACAATCCGGTACCCGTTGAGCTCTGAGTATTGCTGTTCTGACCGAAGCCGCCAAAGGCAGATCCAGTATTTGTCGCCGCGGATCCAAAGGGAGATGTAGAATTAGTGTTTGTAGCCCCAAATGGAGATGTTGCAGTAGTGTTGGTGTTAGCAGTAGACCCAAAAGCTCCACCACCAGTAGACCCAAATGGGCTTGTAGATGTTGCAGGTCTGTTTTGTCCAAAAAATGAATTACCAGTACTTGCAGTGCTCCCAAACCCAGTATTGCTAGTACCACTATTACTGCCAAATAATCCTGTAGAATTGCCAGTGCTGCTGGTACCTGTCCCTGTGGCAGGAGTACTACCACCATTGCCGTACCGCCTGTTTTGATTGTAATCTTGGAGTCTCAATTCTTCGAATGACCAATTAGCGTACTGTTGCATTGTACCAATACTCTGAAAATAGTTAGTATTAGGCTGGCCTTTTGTGGTGTCTTTCTCGACGTAAGGCTCAAAGGGAGCTATGCTAGTGCCGCCTCCATTTGCAGGTGGCACTCCGCCGCTTGTATTGTTGTTAGCAGCAGTATTTCCTGAACCAAAGGGACTTGTGGTAAAATTTGTGCTTCCCGCGCCAAATGGAGAGGTTGATGCAGTGTTTGATGAGCCAAAACCGAAACCGGTGCTTGTAGCTGGTTTTGAAGCACCGAAAAGCCCTCCGCTACTACCAGCTGTGGTTCCAGAAGTCGAGCTTTGCCCAAATGGAGAAGTGGATGGATTGGCGGTTAAAGTGCTTCCAGTAGTATTGTTATTTGCACCAAATCCTCCAAAACCGCTGGACGTGGTACCCGACCCGAAAGCTCCCAAGCCCGTTGAGCCAGAGCTACCACCTCCAAATAGCCCGGAGCCGGTCCCTGCTGTAGTATTGTTGTTCGCAGTAGCGCCAAACGGGGAGGTTGAGGTTGTCCCGAATGGCGAGGTTCCAGCGGCCCCAGGACTGGAATTGTTGGCACCACTGCCACCGCCAAATAACCCAGATCCACCGGTTTGCGACTGGTTGGTACTTGACCCAAAGGCGCTGCCAAAGCCAGTCCGATTGTTGTTGTTTCCAAACATTTGTGGATGAAGATGCAATGGTTTTTTTTCCACTAGTGTGTATTATTATATTCGAGAAGGAATTATTGAAGAGTAAAATCAAATTTTGTATCAAAGGAGCTCTTGAGAATGTGCGTTAATGATGGCTTGCCAGTGTCTTTGATCTTACGTAATTTGTAAGTGCTCATGTGTAAGCAAAGAATAACGCGTTTTTTTCAGGTTGTCTTGAATAACGATTGTAGCACTTGAAAAAGCTCAGACGCGTCTCAGATCTGTGTGCCGAGTAATTTAGCTGAATAGAGATCCTGGGTTTTCTCGCATCAAAACAGCAAACAGAGTATCATTAACTATGGGGATTAAGGGGCTGTTCAAAATTGTATCTGACAATGCTCCAGCTGCTGTCAAGACTGTGGAGTTCAAATCTCTTGGTGGTCGCAAGGTAGCCATTGATGCGTCCATGTCTCTGTACCAGTTTCTAATTGCGGTACGACAACAGGACGGCCAGCAGTTGACAAATGAGAACGGCGAAACTACATCACATCTTATGGGAATATTTTATAGGACTTTGAAGATAGTTGATAATGGACTCAAGCCAGTTTATGTGTTTGATGGTAAACCGCCAGACATGAAAAAGGGAGAGCTTGCCAAGCGACTCACCAAACGAGATGACGCAGAGAAGGCTAAAGAGGCTTTGGCTGAAACTGGCACTGCAGAAGAAATCAGTAGGTTTGAACGAAGGACGGTTAAAGTTACAAAGGAGCAGAACGAAGAAGCAATGAGGTTACTAGATCTAATGGGTATTCCTTTTGTTGTGGCTCCTGGAGAAGCAGAGGCACAGTGCTCGGCGTTGGCGTCCGCCGACAAAGTTTATGCTGCTGCTTCTGAGGATATGGACACGATTACTTTTGGATCTCCTGTGCTTTTACGCCATTTGACTGCAGCAGATCAGAAGAAGTTCCCCATCGTGGAAGTGCACTTACAAAAAGCATTAGAGGGATTAGAGCTCAGTTATCCAGAGTTTGTTGACTTATGCATATTATTAGGATGTGACTACTGTGAAACGATAAGAGGAGTTGGTCCGACTACCGCGTTGAAGCTTATAAAAGAGCACCGAACCTTAGAGAAAATCTTGGAGAGTATCAGAGAGGGAGGAAACAAAAAATACGTTATACCGGAGGATTGGCCATATGAGGAGGTCCGTAAACTATTTGTCGAGCCAGATATAACAAAGCCGACAGAGATAGAATTGAAGTGGAAGGCCCCAGATATTGATGGTTTAATAGACTTCCTAGTCAAAGACAAGGGATTCAGTGAAGAAAGAGTTAGAGCAGGAGCGGCCAGGTTGAATAAAGCTCTTAGCACAAAACCTCAGGGAAGGCTCACAGACTTTTTCAAACCTGTAGCGACTACCACTGCCGATAAAAGGAAAGCTCCAGCGAAAGCAGGAGCCAAAAGTAAAAAAGCCAAAGCCTAAATTGTACAAATTTGTTGAGTTTTCTAGTTGCATTCGTCGAGATGTATAGTTACGTGCACTGAGCTCAAGTCATGTACCGCGATCGATCTTCGCTATAGTAACACTACATATATATGGGCAATATTTTTAGCATTTCGAAGGCTAGCCATGGCATATCAAAAGAAAAACTAATTCTGAGGGTTGTAACCAACCATATAATGACAAACTGTGTTGGCCATTGGGTTGGAGCCCATGTGTCTGCTTCTAAAGGTACGCGTAATCTGTATACAGTAGCATAATCTATCACATTGAACATTACGGGTGATAATCTAATTTTTGTCCAGGAATATATGAGTCTGTGAACAGAATTACCAAACTGAAAGGAACGGCCTTTGCCATTTTTCTCAAAAACCAGCGAAGGTGGGAATCTAAGCCAATTGACCCGAAAGATGTAATTAAGTTTCGCGATAATTGCAAGGATTTGGGGTTTGACGCAAGGAGACAGATACTCCCTCACGGTTCATATCTCATAAATTTGGGCAACCCTGATGAAGAGAAGCGAGAAAAAGCTAAGGGTGCATTCTTAGATGATTTGAACAGATGCGAAAATTTGGGAATTGGACTCTACAATCTGCACCCAGGGTCGTCTTTGGGCACAGATAAAAAAGTTGCAATTGAGAGAATTGCCAGCGCCATTACTGAAGCTATTGATAAAACAGAATTTGTTAAAATCGTTCTGGAAAACATGACAGGTGACTCTGAACGCATAGTAGGAACAACCCTCGAAGATTTGAGAGACATTATTTCATTGGTGAAAAACAAGGATAGAATAGGAGTATGTATAGATACTTGTCACACATTTTGTGCCGGGTATGATTTGCGAGATGCAGAAAGCTTCAACAAGTTCTGGAAAGATTTTGATGACACTGTCGGGTACGAGTACCTTGCGGGAATTCACTTGAATGACTCAAAGTACCCATACGATAGTAAGCGGGACAACCATCAAAACATTGGTCTTGGATTTCTGGGATTGGAGACTTTCAGGCTGATCATGAACAAGGCTGAATTGAGAGAGAAGCCAATGATACTTGAGACGCCAACAGTTCAAGGTGGAGAAGGTGAAGGTGAAGGAGGAGATTCGGAATCTGATATTCGTGGAGAGGAAATTCAGCTACTGGAATGGTTGGTGGGCAAAGCCCAAGATGATCCCGAAGTTTTAGCTAAGGCCAAGGAATTGCAAGAACTCGGGGCTGCAGACAGAGCTGTGAAAGCAAAACAGATTGAGAAAAGAGATGAAAAAAAAGCAAAAGCATCCCCCAAGAAAGCTTCCCGAAAGCGTTCAAATGACACTGACATTTTAGCGCATTTTGGCAAGGGTGTTAAAAAGCGGCTTATCAACGAAAAGGTGACTTAAAAGCTCAAACTGCAATAAGGGCATGAATGACCATTGAGCACAGAATATTCTATAGCTGCTGTAATTTTAGCATTTTGTTCGGTTTTAACACCTGTTTGTGTTCCCCAGGTTTGCAAAAAGAGCAGTTCTGACACTATATCGCTAGATCCGAACCAACAGCCTATATATAGTCAACGCTAAGTCCGCTTTCTGATTTGAGCTCCATGGCGCCAGCCGCAGCCTCTTCTGGAGCGTGAGTACTGCCGCTATGCCCTCTTATTGGCCTCGGTATTTAATGATGCCGTTTGGGCAAACGGCTTCTGACAAAGCGTGACACAGATTGATCATCACCAGATGATTCACGGAGATCAAGGGTGAAAAATTACAAAAGGTTAGTCAACCTTTACTTACCGACCCGGAGAATATCTAGGTAGATCTATGATCCTAATAAAAACACCAAGCTAAGGTCTAAATCCAGCAGGAAGGCAATTTTTGGATATATAAAGCTCTACGGAACAACGAATGACTAGTTAGAAGCTGAAGAATAGGTTCTTGTACTTGGTATTCTGTTCGCATAACTAAAAAGGCGTCTTGATTTCGGAGGTCTGAATTCGAGAGCCGTTTTTCAACTTTTTCTTGCACCTAAGAGCTTTTGACTTTTGCCTCCAGGAACCTTTTGTTCCAAGTTTAAGTGCTGTCAAACTTCTGCTATTGGAATATATGCAGCATGCTTTCGCGCCAAAGTTTTGGGAGTGAGAATGGTCTTCCCGCGTACTCTGTTGGAGAACTTAGTATTCAGCCGGTTGAGGCAGCTAAGCTGCATGCTCGGTCTGTAGTTAGAGTGGAGTTGGACAAAAACTTGAATGAACGGCCGTACTATGATAAAGGAGATGTACTGTTTGGTAAAGTGACTATTACGCCCATTGAAGACGTTTCGGCAAAGGTTGTGCATATAAGACTCCGACTTCAGGAAATTGCCAAAAGAAAAACTTCATACACTTACAAAGAATGGAAACGTCTACCGGCACTTGCAGTTTTTTCTGTTCCTGAAGAAGTCTATCCTGAGCAAAAGTTGTTCAAAAGGGGATTGCAATACAGCTTTGATTTTTCTCTCGTGATACCGTCCACATTGGCTGAAGGTGCTTGCAAATGTAATAGCGGTAAGGCATACCAGCACCACTTGCAATTACCTCCGAGCTTTGGTTATCATCCCTCATTTGATAACTCGGAGGCTGCCATGAGTATTTCAATGCACCCCTCAGATATAAAGAAAGCTGACGATCCAGACTTAAAATCGTTAACTGGAGCGTCGGCACATGGATTTAACAATAAGCACAATAAAGTGAACTCTGTTTATGTCGGGTATAGTGTGATTGCTAGCATTGTTAAGGACGACGAGCGCCAAATGATAGTGTCAGAAGGTAAGCGGGTGATTTCCTTGAGACCAACCATTGATGACGGACCGCAACTGATTAATGAGCTGGAGAAACTACCTCGACACAAAGGGGTTTTACTGGACAACCAGTACTCTAGCTCGACCCAGTTAGGAAGCAAATTATTTAAACACTCTCAAGGAGCTTTGGTGGAAATCTACAAGATGGGTAACAACCCCATTAGAATAGGAACTCTTGGGTCTACTCTGGATTTGATTGAGATCAAGCTAAAAGCAGTTTTGGGCTCCACGAAACAAACTCCACCAAAAATAAGCAGCGTCGAGTATAGAATTCATTCCGACACTATTTCTAACGAGAAGCCATTGAATCATCAGATGAGCCAAGGTGATCCAGCCGTGAGCTGTGAGAGTAAGGTTATCAAGCACTATCGTATGAACTTGGCTAACCCTGCATGGGAAACTTCAGGGCCCGGAACTTATCATACACAACTCTCTATTCCTGTGGGTTTGCCAGATAACTTGCTGCCAACGTACTTTTCTTGTCTCACCTCTAGACAGTACCGAATCTCCTTCACAGTTAACTTTGGCAGCTACTCGTCAATTGGCTTGACGTTCCCTATTGTAGCCATTAGTGATAGGTCGGCTCCCATTTACAGGTCCAGTTCGGTTGAGCTAGAAGCAGCAGCAGGCACACTTGAGCCATCAATCTACTCGTGCACAGGAGCAAGCTCCACTTTGCGTGAATCATACAGGCCAACTATCTATGCACCATCAACGATGCCTTCAATCATGTCGTCCGCTTTGTCTGCACACACGGAGATCACGGTGAATACTGCAGCTCTGCCCAGTTCTCCACCTAAGTATGAACAGCTACTTGCAACAGGTGCTTCTATACATCAACGAAGAGGGTAAGTAGTTTTAAAATAAAAAATAAAAATTGCATTCATAAACATTTCAGCTGGTAATCTCCGGCCCCAGTCAAGAAATTATGGCAGAAGGTAAAGACCCCTTATCTTCACTTGAGAAGAGCTCAGTCTTACTCCGGGGTTTAGCACAAGCATGTACTTTAGCCTACTTAACTTAACATTACACAAGTTGAATATTTACTGCTTTTCAAACCCTCCAGTTCCTGCTAATTTTTTATCGTAGAATTTTGCTTCAAGTAGGCCACAGACTCCAACGATTTAATGCTTCTCAGAAAAGAACCTTGGTTTTGTAATGGTTTATAATTATACTTCAGTGTGAAGAGAGTGTGCAATGTGCACACACCGGCAACCATAGAATTGCCCTGCTGCTCGTCCAGCTTACGACTAATTCGAAAAGAATCAACAGAATGTAAATAAAAAAGTAGACAAATGTCGCTAGTAAGAAAGAAAGAAAGAAAAAAAAATTAACGAGCTATATTGAGAGCCTATCCAGCGAAATATGGTCCAGTGATTTCCGCCTCGACATGGGAGACAGCTTGTAGTACCTTTCGTTGCCGTCTGCGGAAACTCCACCAATCCACCATTTCTGAGATGTTTCTGGTGAGTTTCCGGTAACACAACCAGTCGATGCGTTATTGGTCTCTAAGGAAGACAAAGAAGTGGGTATACCGCGAGATTCTGGTGAGCCCGTCTTGTGTCTCGGCAGGATCTGGGGTTGCTGAGAGCGGCTTTGATTTTGAGCCTGTTGCTGTGGAGGAGTTGCTGCTTGTAACAGGGGAGTTTGCTGTTGGCTTTCTGATATTGATGTCTCCGATATTGGCTTTCCGTTGCTCGAGCTCAGTTGATGACTTCTGGAGCTTAAGGTAGATTTCGAGGTTCCGCTAGCCGGCGTCGACGGACTGCTAGCAGAGAGGCCAAAGAGAAACGATATAATTGGCCTAGTTGAAGGCATTTTCACCAAAAGACAAATTTCATGCAGCTGATAAAAATGGAGTAACTCTCCAAGAAAGCTAAGTATATAATTTTTGTTGAAAGTTTTGTAGTAGCGCTAGCTGCATATATATATAAGGGAACAATTCTTAAGCCAGAGTTTAAGTCCATCGAATTAAAGCGGAGAGAGAGTCAAGGCGTTCGCCCGATCGGCTGTTATCGTGCGCTGATAAGCAGCGATAGAGAGCTAAGACCTCTCAAGAAGCTTTTACACTTTTCAAAATTCAATTTTCTAAACTCTTTTGCTAAACTTTTTGTTGGTTTGTTATTTTTATAATTTGGCTTAGAATTGTCATTTCAGTGACGTCGCTTCAGCTTATAGGAAATTCATCATCAATTATTGAAAGTTGGCGCATGTTGACCACGAGCATCAAAGCCCTGAGCTTGAATTTGAACTTGATTTGCTTAGAGAAAAAGTTAAAAAGGGCCAACTATGTTTACTGCTCAATCATCTTGGGCTAAGGTATTAGGTATATTTCGCTAGCACCCTGACCATTATGGTTACTTGACCGAGCCTTCCTAACTTCAGCCGCCAACGCAGTGTACACAAAAAGTCTATTCGCTTTGGAAAAGTACTGTACAGAAATTCGCGCTGCTTGTTTATGAGAAGTAGCATTACAAGGCAATTTGAAAGTATTTCTGACGAAACCTGTAGTTTTTCGTGCTCTGCCTATCTTTAGCTGTTGTGTTCAGCTAACTTCTGTGCTGGTAAAACCTACTGAATTAACCGAAACTACATGTCACTTAAGTACAGGGCACATATGCGAAGCACAACGCGGTAGAAGTATGGTTTTGGCTTTCTTTTCCTGGTGAAAAGCTGTCTACTGCATCTTTAATTCTTTTGTTGTCCAATGCTTCAATCTCTCTATATTTCTTAGTTAACTGCATGTAAGCCTCTAACAGTCGGCATTATAAGCATTCAAATTGTAGACTCTTGTAAGCTTATTCTGTAAGCATAATCAGACCAGCACTAACAGGTTTCTTTCTTACTCTTCGGCTTGAGAAATCTCCGGTCAAATACCAGGAATCAGGCCCACACAAAATTTTAGCAGTAACAACTTCTGGATTCCTATTATGGAAATCAGCATGTGATGGTAAATGCTGGCTAATTAGATAAGATCGGAGAGATTTCTTCGTAGTATCCGAACCATAATCATATGCATAACCACCGTCCGCGGAGCAATATGAAAACTTTAACGTCTTCAGCAGAATTGCATGAACACTTGACAACTTAGCTGGTCTTCTATCACTCAAAGAAAAAAAAATGAGTTTACAGCCGCTTTTTTTCACTATGGGTATGCTCATAATTGATGAGATACACTTTGTGGATAAACCCTCTGTCTACGATATCCTTGGAGGAGGAGGCACGTACGCGGCCCTTGGAGCACGGTTAGCTTGTTCGCAAGATGGGGAGGAAAAAGCAAAACACGGGCATTCTGCTGATGGACCTGAATCGGTGAAGTGGATAGTGGATTGTGGCACTGACTTTCCAGAGAGTATCCGAAAAGAGGTGGAGTCGTGGAAAACTGGTGCAATTTTCAGAGAAAATGAAGATAGGCTGACAACCCGAGGCTGGAACAAATATTTGCCCGGTGAGGAACGCTTATTCAAGTATTCGACTCCGAAAAAGAGAATTGAGCCCGAAGACATAATCAATTATCATTTAGAGAACTTTCGCTCATTCCATCTCATATGCTCAGCTAAAAGGTGTCTGGCTTTTATTGCTGGACTGGGTTTATCAAAGTCGACCAAAACGTTGGAGGATCCTGTTATTGTGTGGGAACCTATACCAGACGAGTTCCATGCCGGAAATATGTCTGATTTTACTGCTGCTGTGGATTATGTTGATATACTGACACCTAATATCCTTGAAGCAGCAACGTTCTTGGGGACGGGAGAGGCTGGTGAACCAGAGAGGAAAGAAGAAATTGAAGCTCTGGCACAAGAGCTCTTGAAATTTTTGAAGAAACCACATGCAGCAGTTGTCCTAAGGTGCGGTTCTAAGGGAAGTTTTGCATTAGCTAAGGACCCAAGTACAAACTCTGCAAAGGGCCATTGGGCTCCTGCATATCATGGGAAAGATCCCAGTGCCGTAGCCGACCCCACAGGTGGAGGGAACACCTTCGTTGGTGCCTTTGCAGCAAGATATGCTCTGTCAAGTCGCAATCTGGAAGAGGCGTCTATCTATGCTAATGTCGCTGCGGGCTTAGCGATTGAACAAATTGGATGTCCTAAAGTGTCTTATGAGAATAATGTAGAGTTATGGAACGGCATCTCCATAAAAGACAGGATCAAAATTTACCAAGAGCTAAGCTGAGCATTGAGTTTAACAGCATCTGGTCTCAGCCAAATCTAGGACCTTACTAATTGAGCGGCTGTGGCTGAAGGACTGAGTAAAAATTATACAAACTCGAGGAGTATGGTAGTGAGTTACAGAGCTGCCGCGGGCTAGAGAGCTTGAATAGCAAGCTTCTATCAAGGTGTCTCTTGCTCAACTTGTTTTACTTTTTATTTTTCCTCTCGAATGTACATATATATAATTTTAGCATAATCTTTGGTAATTCGAAGGAGGCTTGAGCGCACATCAGAGTTCCTTCAACAGAAAGTGCCTGCTGCATTGCATTTTTCGGCAATAGCTCCTTTATCAGTATGTATGACTGCTCATTACAAGGGATTAGGGCCAGTACACGGAACCAAATTTCGTGTTTCCCCTTCGAATTTTAAAAAATATCGTCATATATATATAAGAAAACTAAAAGTTATGTACGCGTGAGTTAACAGCCGTAACATCAATTGATCTCGATTAAATCTATCGGCCATATAGCACTTTATCACTGCAGATTCACGTTTATTTGTTTTTTTTCTTCCCATCATCCCCATGATATATGAGCTACAACATACCTAATCCATGCCTTTTGGCAGTCATATTGACCATCTCGACACATAATGGGCCTCAATTTGTGTTCTCATACCCACCGAATCCAAATGCCAATGAGTACAGGGCTGCATCTCTACCACTCAACCTGAACGACAAGGAGGTATTGAGTGACTCTGAGTCCGAGGAGGAATGGGACAGTTTATCTGAGGATAGTGACACTGATCAGGAAAAACGGCTGGAAGGGAGTATAGGCATTAAGCCGCCAGTTTCGACCAGGGGTATCAAGAATAAAACTTATGTGCCTGCTTCACCAATTATGGAAGAACCAAATGAAGATATTAAGGTAGCAGAGGAAAAGGCTTTACTGTCACCGACAGCGCAACAGCAACAACAACAACAACAACAGCAGCAGCAGCCAGATAAACATGAAGTACTGGGATTTGAAACAGAGTTTCTGAGTGAAATATTGTGTCCACCACGAGCTGTGTGCAACAAACCATTTACATTCTGTGTCGACGATATGATATTTCTAGGCCTACCAATCCACGTTCAACGGGACGGATACTGGAAGAAACGAAAGAATGTAAATGACTCTCAAGATAGCGGTAGCGGAGATAAAACAGAAGCTTCTGGCATTGACAGACAGGATTATACGGACCCTAGGTCCCCTATGAGATTGTTTCATGCTGTCTTTGTGATCAACCCACCAGCAACCGAGTACAGATTTAGGTGCAACCAGATGTATCAGTTTGTTGTTACCAAGTTTGTTGCAGCTTTAAGATCGGAGCAGACAAGAGATAATTTTGTATGGAAAGAGTCCCAACTATTAATCAGTCTGAGAGAGACCTTTTCCGGGAATAATGATAAATTTTACTCTGCTGCATTACAGCAATCTTTGCTGGCTCAGGCTATTTCGCAGGTTTTCAATACTATAAAGTCTTCTCAGATTTGTAGTATCATGCTAAACGGAAGACTGCCTTTACTGCTACAAATTCCGGTGGAAAAGGAGTTCTACAGACTTCCTGCCATTACAGAGCCTTACCTCGAAGGGTCTTACCTTGCAGAAGATACCAGGTTAGCGACTCCATACGATGAGCCTCTTGCAAATATGGGCAAGGAGATCGATAATAAGGAAAAGGACAGTAAGGACAGAAAAAGGCATTTAGGCACAGCTGCTACTCAGCATGGCGTCCTGCTTCTGGAAGACGATCCAGAAACGATAATACGTGAAGCCAAGCTTGATCAATCAGGCAAGGAGGTTGAAGTAATACGTGCTATAACGCCAATGGACTCTTTGCAACAAGTCAGTGAGAAGATCAATTTTCCTCTAGAGCGGGTGATCCCGGTTGTGACCGAGCTGCTTCACTGGCGCAGAGCTAGGCTAATTACACCAGTGAACCACCGTAACATGTATGTGGTTTCTCCCTTAGCACCCATGTCCAAAATTCTTACCGAATATGCTCCCAAATTTCGCAAGGCTTTCCCTGCCATGCCTTCGCTGCCCAAGCTCCTCTCGATGCTCTCTACAGGGAAACCTAGAGCTTTGGCCGCTCATATCCCATCAAGAGATCATCGTGACATGTATTTTCTGGCCATAGGCTGGCTTTTGCGGTATTCCTTCGTGGTTCAGCTCAGGGCATACATATTTGTGAGCATTTCATCCCGGATCAAGCAAGCGGTCGCCAGAGACAGGCATCATCTGGGGAGCCGTACAGGAAGCATGTCTTTCCAAAACGAGGATGAAAGTGGTAATGCCCATGATTTTTCCACAGACAACAAGCGACGGCAATCTTCAAAGTCATCCAGCAACCAGCCGGTAATGGGAACAGCACCAACTGTAGCAAATATCCCCGTTGGGTCCAGTTCTACAGCTCAGCGGACCTGGTCAGAAGCGTCATCCTCCTCGATGGCCAATTCAACTTCTGCAGCTTTCGCAGGATTAGGGGGAGCAGCTGGTGGATTGAGCAGCACCTATGAAGACGACATGTCAGAAGACTCAATTCTTCTTGATCCCGCGAGAGCAACTTTAGTAGAGAAGAAGTGGCTGGCAAAAATGTGCCATGGGAAATCTCCCGTGGCTGTGGAACTATTTGACCGAGTGGTCAAGTATTTCGATGGAAACCACTCGGTCGACAGAATCATGGCACTCGAAAGTCTAACTCGCCAGGATTTTAAGGTTCTGAGTTCTTCCTTTGAGGATCACTTGATAGTAGTTCGACACTGGTAATATATATATATATATATATGTATATACATATGTGTATATGTCTTTATTTATAAAAGAAAGAATAAATAGACGCAACTATCATGATGGTCCAAATATTTAAATGCATGATAAATTAAGCATCAAGGATGACGCAGATAAAAAAGATGACCTGAGGTCAAAGAAAACAAGGGAGGTGAGAAATTAAATATCAATTTGGCCAGCTACTTCGCCGGCCGCAGCTTCATCGTCTGAGTCATAAGAGCCAACGCTGGACATTTCTGAATCCGAATCCGAGTTTTCCTCACCCTTGTCTAATGCTTCTCCGGTTGCGTACTTTGCCACATAGTCCTTCACTTTCTTGTCGTATGTCTTTGGCTCTCGCAGTAGCAGGGCGGAGGCCTCACCGTTTAAGGGATCAGACGGGTTGGGATATCTGAGAAGCTGGGGCAAAAACACCTCAAATATGTTAATCATGTCAAACATTGGTGACCAAGTTTGATTGATGACATCCAGACAGACTGAGCCAGAAAGCTCATCAATGTTGGGGTGAAAGATCTTGTTTACAAATCCAATAGATGGAGACTTGTAAGGGTACTGATCAGGCAACTCTACATGCACTTTCCACATCCCGCCCTCAAAGGGAGTTTCCTCAGGACCCTTGAAGCGGACGTAGAACTCCTGCATGTTGTCATTGATAAGTGTAACCTCGTACTCACTCATCAAGCTGGTAATATAGTTAGCACAAAATCATAAAGTTCTACCTTTAAAAACCACAATATTCAAGTTCAACCAAGTCCCTCCCCCTCCTTTATCTCCCCCAGATATATAACAAATAGAGAACTTACAGCTTCATGACGTCTGTCTCAATACGTCGCTTTGGTGAACTAATAGTTAACTGTTAGAGTCTACATCCAAAAAAAAGCAAGATAATGAAAGTCTAGGGTTCTTACCTCATTCTGGTGTCTTTCTAGTCAAATATAAAATATAAAGGTACAAAATATATTTATCATGATACCAAGGTATATATATCAGCTGGAGGTGCTTTATATATAGATGTAGCTGGTCGATGACTAAATTGATATTACGTCAACAGATAGCCTAAATTACCTAAATCTCACACATTCTTGTTCTTTATATGCATTTTCTAACTAGCAGCTAGTGATACAGTTCTTGATCTTTAACTCTGTTGGGCACACACATGCACATGCACGTAAATGCTGTAGCGAACTCATCATCTGAGAAACCAACTCCAATAATGCAGACAAGCTCAACAGGGCTGGGCGCTAGTGTAGCACCTTTAGTGGCTACAACGGAGCAGACTCAGCCAGGCTCTGTCAAAGGTGGTTCTATCATAGAAGATTCTTCGCGATTGTCGCCAGATCCAGAGAAGCGAAATCTTCACGGTGAGGGCAATTCTCCCCAACAGAAGTATTCAAGACGTCCACCCTCTCCGAGAATAGGTGGATCTTCTGGTTCCTCTAGCAGGAACAGCAGCGTTGAACGCAGTGGCACTGCAATTGCAGATGGCGGACAAGGTCCAAGCAGAAGAAGGAAATCATCAGCTTCTGCGACTCCTGGTACTAAGCCTCGGAGAAGAAGTTCTTCGAAAGACGGGAGAGCCCGTGGTTCATTCACGGCAAATATACCTGCGGCATTGGGATCAATGCTTGCACAGCTAGGACCAACGCACCCGGCGCAAGTTTTCAACAACATTTTAATAATTGAGACATCACTGCGAGAGCAGTATGCAGAAATCTCATCTAGTCGCAGGAAGCAGATGCTATTTTTTTTCACACTACTTGCATTGTTGCTGTACTTCTCTTATGCGGCCCTGCTGGACCCTTCAATATACATACTGGTTAACTTGTTTGATAAATTAATGCTCATGGTGTCGTTGACGACCCTTGGGCTGTTCTACCTCTCTGGATTCTATACCCGCGCATTCACAATATCGCCCAGGTTTCTGTACAACACTAACAGAGCTCTACGGGACTTCAACATAAAACTTGTCAAAGCAACTCCAACTTGGCGGGAGTCAGTCGTTCGTCTGCTGTGGAACCCTGGCTACTCTGTCGCACCGGGAAGACTGGTTATGATTGTCCTGTCGCCGAGAGCTTTTAGTGCAGACATAATGCAAGCATGGGAGCTCTATCGACAAGAGTACTGGATTCGGGAGCAGAAAAGACTACTGAAGCGAAAAGAGAAAAAAAAGAAGTGAGTAGACCAAGCTGTTTTTTGTAGTTTTTTAGATGTATATTCCCCCCCTCCTATCTCATGAAGTATTTCATGAAGAATTTTCTCTTATTTATTTATCTGCTGCTTTGTAGAACTGCGTTCCTGAGTTGCGTCTTACGGGTTGCCGGGCCCTTGAATTGCCATTTTTTCGGGCAAGCTGACGTCAAAGCTCCTCGCAAAGCCGGATTATTCGAAGCCATGATCATCGACCAACCAATTTTTCACACTTTAATTCGAATTCTCCCTATATATATATATATGTTCGAGGGTTCCGCGGGACGTACATTAGACATATACTATCCTTTTTTTTTTCTCTTTCTGTGAACTATAGAAAATTCAAACAAAAAGCCAAAAATTACGCGGCTAAGATTCCAATTGCTTAGCTAGCATGGAATCAGGAACTAGCTCGCTCCCAGCACGGAGGGATGCACGGGCACCTGTCAAGCTCCCTTGGGCAGCGTTTATAGGTGTACTTACTTGGATTCTGGTCATCCAGTCAATTGGAATTGCATTGTTTACCAGAGGCTTTTTATTGTCTCGCCCCGTGCTCGAGGATCATTCTAGCTGCGCCGAGCCTCCCATAGGCAGCGAAAGTGAAAGTGCGCAAGGCTGCTGGATGAAGCCGACTTTTCAGAAAACAGTGTTGGTGGTTATTGATGCACTACGGTTTGATTTTGTGGTACCCAGTGAGGAGAGTGCTGCTAATGCTTACCATTTCCATAACCAGTTTCCGTTCCTATACGAGACGTTCATGAAACATCCGGAAAATGCAGTTCTGCTTAAATTCATTGCAGACCCTCCGACTACAACTCTACAGCGACTTAAGGGTCTAACTACAGGATCATTGCCTACGTTTATTGATGCCGGCTCAAATTTTGCTGGAACTGAGATACTGGAAGATAATTGGATATCGCAGTTGACAGCATTAAACAAAACAGTTGCATTTACCGGTGACGATACATGGATGGCATTGTTTGAGAAGCATTTTAATGTCTCGTATGCTTATGATTCGCTGAATGTGTGGGATCTGCACAGCGTTGACAATGGAGTCAAGGAACATATCTACCCGTTGATTCAGGATCCAGCGAACTACGATGTTGTAATTGGACATCTACTCGGAGTGGATCATGCTGGACACTGGTATGGACCTAACACCCCTCAAATGGCTGGAAAGCTCCAGGAAATGGATGCCTTCATCAGAGATTTAGTACAGCACATTGATGACAGTACCTTGTTGGTAGTCATGGGTGACCATGGAATGGACACCAAAGGTGATCACGGCGGGGAAAGCAGGCTAGAGCTTGAGTCTACTTTGTGGATGTATAGTAAGAAGCCTTCGTTTGGCCGCTGGCCAACAACTGGAGCTCGTTCGCCTTACGACATTTCTGAGAATGGCAGGTACTTTAGAGAGGTGGGTCAAATTGACTTCGTGCCTACTATTTCCCTGCTGATGGGTATTCCTATTCCTTACAACAACTTGGGCTATCCAATTTTTGAGACGTTTATTGGTGCCGGTAATGATATATCGAAAGTTTCAAAAGCAGGTGAAATTACTGCCGCGCAGATCAAGCGTTACCGAGAAACCTTTTCGAGTTCTGGTACAGTTGAGGGAATCTCTACAGTTAAAAGCGAAGAAGCGTTCGATTTCTCCAATTTGGAACAAAGCATGCAGTACCAAGCTGAAACAATTGAACGGTTCAGAAAAGCTTGGATTGAATTCGATATGGTCTCAATTGGACTTGGTATCTTGGTTATACTGGGCTCTCTGTTGTCACTACTGTTTTCTTCAGATCTGACATCTGCTCCGGACAAGATTCTCGGAAAAATATGGTCTTATGGTGGTATTGGAGGTGCAATTGGACTGGTGGTATTCCAAGGGAACTATTTGTACTCAGCAGCCGTATTTGCATTTGCAAGTATACTTGCAGTCCTAATAACAACCACCACCAGCTTTGAGTCCACCACAAACTCCTGGAATGGAATGAATGTGCTAGCAATTGCTCTAAACTTGGCTCACTCTCTATCGTTTACTTCAAACTCCTTCACTGTGTGGGAAGATGGCATTGTAGACTACCTTGTTCAAACCGCCGGAGTGGTTCTGCTTATAAGATCATTCACATCATCGTCAAACCGATTTCTTTCTGCTTACCACTCGCTTATTTTCCTTGTTCTCAACAGGCTTTCATCAATGTCTCGGGTGTGCCGCGAGGAGCAGCATGCCATGGGCCCATGGTGTCAGACCACATTTTACAAAGAAGGAAGCTCCACTTCCCCACCCTATGCTTTACTGGGACTCTTTGTTGCTCTTTTGCTATTACCCCACATAGTGCGGTCTTTTTATAGGTCGACAGCCAGTTACTGCGGCTCCGCTCCGCTGTGGAATATTGGGCTTTCCGCTATCATGGGAATAGCCGCAGTGTACTGGACTCTCGACGCTGCGGAGGCGAGCTCCAGTGCCTCTTATTCGGTACTTCGCTGGATAAGTAAAACTGCAAGCCCAAAATTCTTGCAAGAGACAAAATTACTTATTGCCCGAATTGGTATGGGCGCGACCATGATTGCTGGAAACTATGGATGGTATAGCGGTGCGTTATGTCTGGATGTGCGACGACAACCCTTGAGGAACCAGGATGAGCTGGATTACGAAAAAAGAGAAAAGTCACCTCGTACAGTGGAGATCCTGGGGTATAGCAACGTTTACGGGTCAATGCTTTTCCTACTGGTTCTGAATATTTTTGGAGCATCCTTGCTTGTTACCAAACCTGTGGGTGGGATTGTACTTTCACTATTCCTATTCCAGATTCTTTCACTTTTGGAGCTGAGCGATTTCCAGCCTCAGTTGAAAAACAGTCTTTTTGGCCCGACAATATTGGCATTGTTGGGAACAAAATACTTTTTCAATACCGGACATCAAGCGACTCTGCCCTCAATCCAATGGGAGTCTGGGTTTGTACTAACCAGGGGTATAACGTTCCCCTTCACGCATTTTTCTATCATCTTAAATACGTTTGCCCCCCTGGCTCTAGCAATGTTTGCAATCCCACTAATATTCCTCTGGAAAATTCCACCCACTTCGAAACCTGACTTTGCCTTGAAGCATTGCGTGCGGGGACTGAAGATGATGGTGATCTACTACACTATCTTGACATTATCGGCAATGATATTTGCAATGCATTTCAGACGACACCTAATGATCTGGAAAATTTTTGCTCCCAGATATATGCTGGCTTCAGTTGCATTACTTGTGGTAGATGTATTGTCTATTTTGTCAACCGCTACGGTTTCTAGAGTTTTGTCCATTGTTGGTGGAATTTTTTAAACCAAGAATATAAAAAAAAAAAAAAAGGACATGGGCATAAATAAAAATATGATTCAACAACACATGCATGTATATAAGTGAATATAACAGGTGATCAAACTCCTGTTTCAATAACCTATGCCTAGAAGCTTCTGAGAGAGTGTTGCACACTTTCGAGTGTTTCTATTTACAAAACTGTCACTTTGAATGTTCTGTGCCTATATCCTCATACCAGTCACCAGGTTTCTCCCTGATAAACTTTTGCAAAAGTTCGTAGCATCTAGTGTCCTGGATATTGCTCACCTCAGTTCCTCTGCTCTGTACATATTCCTCGGGCCCCTGGAATGTTTTGTTCTCCCCCATAACAACTCTTTTGATGCCATACAGCAAACATGCCCCAGAGCACATATCACAAGGACTCAAAGTCGAATACATGGTGGCATCCTTGTACATTGAAGCGTTCAGCCTCCCTGAATTTTCCAAAGCATCCATTTCAGCATGTAGTATAGGGGACCCTTTTTGAACTCTTCGGTTATGGCCCTTGCCTAGAACTTTGCCCTCGCTAGACACTAAAACTGCTCCAATAGGTATACCTCCCTCTTGGTAGCCTAAACTTCATGTCAGTCAAGTGTCAAACGCAACTCAGTAATTTTTTTTTTTTTTGAAAAAAAAAAAACAGAATACAATAGCATTTCTTGAAATCTTACTTTTCAGAGCCTCCTCGTAGGCAATGTCCATGAATTGCTGTCCGGTAGTCATCTTGATACTCAGTCTAAACTTAGCGGTCGGATCTAGATTAGCTATCAAGATTTTCAATTGACGGTACGCCTATAGCGAAATGACTTCTAATAGATCGTTCTCGGGCGTACTTTTCAAGATCGGCACATTTTGACACAAAGCGAAGAACTCTCCGCATTTAAATTAATTAATTTGAACACATTAATGATATAAACGAACTGAAGCATTAAAACTGTAGCAGGAAATAAAAAAATGAATTTCAAGGAAAACTTATAAAAAATCTTTTGTATTACCCTAAATAATAATCCTACTTGTTTGAATTCTTCAATTCTATTCTATAAGTATTCACCTCAAACGGCTTGACTTCCACCGGAATAGATGTGGCTCCAGACTTAGAAGTGACAATCTCCAACTCTTCTTCATCATCTTCCAGCAAGTTGGTTTTGAACGCCTTAGCAATGGGTAGAGTAGACGTCAAGTATCCTCTACTGAGACCTCCCAAAGAGTCGTAGACTCTTGCGATAACACTCTTGTTCCCGTCGAAACCAGCTCTTACGGGCAATAATCCGCGCGACACGTCGGAGTCGTCTTCAAATCTTTTGAGAGTCAATAATACCAAGGACTTGTCGCCCTCAAGTTGCACAGTTTTCAAAACAGTATCCTCGTCTTTATCCTTGGGTCCAAACAATTGCTGCAGGGGATGATTAAAGTTGTAAGCAGCTCGCACCACCTTGTCACTAACAGCACCAACGTGAGGCAAAAACGCATATCTGAAGCTATGACTACCCATATCTGCATGCGCATCAGGAGACTTTGGTGCTCGAAGCAGCGATAGCCTAATTGTGTTGCCATGAATTGAGTATCCATACTTGCAGTCATTCAAAATGGAAACACCATACGAGTAGTCGCTTAAATCTGCCCACTTGTGGCCACAAACCTCAAACTTGGCCACATCCCACGAGGTATTGTAATGGGTAGGACGACGGTGATATCCAAACTGGGTTTCATATGAGCCAAAGTCAGAATGAACACTTACAGGGAACTCAACCTTCAAGAATTTGTAAGTCTCATACCACTCAACCTCACACGCAAACTCCAAAAAGGATACATCAGGTATATCTGAGTCCTCAGTAGGTGCGATATAAGCATCCAAGGAGATCGTAGTAGTGATCTTACTACTGGTTCCAACATTTTGCTCAACCTCAACTGATGCTCGCAAGGGTCCGTCAGCAGTGATTTTTACAGTACCTGGAGCAACCTCAGACCTAGTTTCCAATGAGTACATTTCAGTGTCCCAAGCAGGGAAACTTAAAGGCTGATCCTTGAAAATCACCAGTTGGTTACCCTTCTTACCGTTACTGGTATCCAGAATCTCTCTCTTGTTTTTCAAGTCCCAAACACTGGTCAGAGAACCGCCTTCAATAGTAGCACGAATCCAATCATTCTCCAAAACAAAAACACCTGCTCTCACTTCTTTAGCGGTAGCCCTAGGCAAAGCGGTTCCCTCCGACGCCACGTCAGTGATCTTGTTAGGAGTGGCAGTTCCAAACCCACTTGGGGTAGAAACATGCACATAGGATGTCAAAGCATCAGCTTCCTTTCTTTGTTGAACCAGATACCCGGAACTTTCAAAAGTTTTAACATCTGCTTTGGAAACTTCCAAGACCTCGCTTCTACCCCAGGGCATAGTATTCAATCCACCCAGCAAAACTTGTCCCTCTTCAGCATCATCGGCTGGAGAAATCGACAACGCTTTTAATGCGTCGCGAATAAGCAACTTGGAGTTCTTGGCAACTTTATCATAAATGTTTCGAGCATCAACGTAAATCATTTCAATACCAGAGCCGGGCAACACATCGTGGAATTGATTCAAGCACACGTCCTCCCACAAATCATCAATTTGCTCAGTAGGATACTTGTACTTGGGGTTCTTGAGAGAAGCAATAGTAGCCAAAAACTCAACATCGTGGAGTAACACCTCACTAACTCTGTTACCCTTCTTGATTGCCGCTTGGGTGGTATAAGTACCACGATGAAATTCCAGGTAAAGCTCCCCAACCCAAGTAGGCAATTCTTTACCATTGTTAGTTGAAGCGACAATGGAATTGTAAAAATCTTCTACAGTGACCCCAAGTTTGACTGCAGGGAGCTCTCCAACAGTGTTGGATATTCCTCTGCATCTTCTCAGTTTCTCCAACATCTCATCAGTGGGGCCACCACCTCCGTCTCCGTGACCATACAAAAGCATTCCATGTTGATCATTTTCCAAATTCTTGTGCTGAGTTAACGACCGGGAGACATCGCCAAAATGTGCTTTAGCAGTATAAGTGTCGTCCGGAGGCATGTGACACAGCACCTGGGACCCGTCCAAAGCCACCCAATTGAAACTGGTGTTGGGAATACGATTGATATTATTCCAGGAAAGCTTCTGAGTCAAAAACTTATCCATGCCTACTTTACGACACAGCTGGGGGATTTGCGGAGAGTATCCAAAAGTGTCAGGCAGCCAAAACACTTTAGTTCTAAACTTGAAATTGTGCTCAAAAAATCTTTGGCCCAGCAAGAACTGTCGCACCATAGACTCACTGTTTGGCATATTGGTGTCATGCTCAACCCAAGAGCCGCCCACCGGGATAAACTGGCCCTTATCAACAGCCTTCTGGATACGACTAAACAAGTCCGGGTAGTCCTGCTTAAGCCACTTGAATTGCTGACACTGGGAAGCAGCAAAAGTGTACTCTGGGTAACGCTCAATAAGATTCAGCTGAGTAGCCCAAGATCGGCCAACTTTTCGGTGAGTCTCACCGTAGGGCCAAAGCCAAGCAGTATCAATATGACAATTACCAATAGCATAAACAGTCTCCTTCTGAACCGGTTTCTTGTAAACGTCGGGTGACTCAAAATCGTTACCCAAGTAGTCCCTGGCAAGCTTTCTGCCTTCAGCAATAGTTTCATCAGGTCTTTCAGGATCAAACAGGTTGATAATTCTATTAAGAACATCTCTGGCTTTGTGCTTCTGCCAAGAATTTTGGGGAAACTCTCTCGAAGCATCGCCAATAATCCAAAAATCCAGGTACAACGCTCTTGCTTGCAAGTTAGGCACCACCAAATCCGCAGTAACCAGCTTGAAATAGTGGTTAGGATCGGGAGGGCTGTTATTACCAGTCATAGTATTACAACTAGTCTCGATGTAAAACAAGTGCCACTGGCCGTCCTTCTGCCAGTCTTGGGGTACTATCCACTCCCGTCGTTCCTGACCGGATAACCCGACAACAGGCTCGCCATTCTCGGTATAAATCATACCTTCGTTACCACAGTTCCACTCAAACAAAACTCTCTCAGTATCCCTGTACTCGTCTGGCACCTTGATTTTCACTTTGAACCAGTGAGTACTCCATGAAGGACCAAAGGACTCGCCCTTGTTAGTGCTTCGCCACACTGCATCCTGCATAGCCTGTTTGAACAAAGGTCTCGCCAGGTTAGGCACAGAGTACACCTCAAGGGTGATAAAGTCCAGCTTATCGGTACGCTTCCGGTCGTAGAAGTTCGGCAAGGTGAGAGACTTGTAATGGCCTCCATCGATAAACTGTCTTATCCGGCCCTCGTAAATGCTCTGTACTCGGTGAGGAACCGGGTCATTGTTATAAACGGGATACTCAGACATCCTTTTCCACACGTCAATTCACCCAAGCTACCAGAAGACTAGTAATACAATAAAAAAAAGAGAGGTTAAGATGAAAAATATATATAGAGAAGAAAAAAAAAAAGCCTCTCGAGAAGGGAAGAAATAACAACTTCGGAGGCCTTTAACTTATAAAAAGGTTGGTTGGCTTATTAAGTTCTTTATGGGGTAAACAGAGGTGTGTCTACAGTGCAGATCATTTCTCTATCATCGACATCACCATCCCAGTGCGTGATCGATGTCAGCATGGGTTATGCCGCCGAATTTAGCGCCTAACTCATGAGCAGGCCCCTTTTTTATAAAGCAATTTCTATCTATATTTAGGTTAGGAAGACTCTCAAGTATTATTAGAGTTATGCATCTATAACTTCATAAAAATTTCTAGTATAAAAAGTTATCCTTAGAGTTGAGGAGCTGCATTGAACTTTCGTAGCAGCATGGAATACTCCTTGTCGCTGATTGTATGGCTTAATTTGTCTATATCCGCCTGTGTTACTGTTTGTTTCATGTTGCGGCCAAAACGACGGTCAGCCATCCACTGCTGGAGCAAGAAAGCAATGTCCTTGCCAATCTGTGCGTGAGCCGCGGGTTCCTCGAACGGGTGCTCGCGCCTATCAAACAGATCGTTCAAAATGTAAAACAGCGCCTGGTGTGAGATGCCAGCAAGCAAAAATGTATTCACAACCCATCCTACGGGCGGTGCCAGAGCTGGCGAGGGGTCAGAGGCAGTCTTGTTAAGTGCATAACTTTCCAACAGCTGAGCCAAAAAGTCAGCCGGAAACACAAACTCCGCTAGCATAAACTGTTGTCCCAATTTAATAACAATTTGACTAACCCGTTCGTATCCATTTGAGTCTTGGCTTTCTTCCTCCGGTGTCAGCTCTAAATACGGTCGTCTTCCCTCACGGTACACCAGATCTCGCCAGCAGCTGAAAATCTCCTCAGTTTCTCTGAAATCAGTGATTTTGAAAATATTCAGCGCAATTTCACTATAGCCCAGGGGAGCTGAGTAGTTGTTGTACAAGTCACTGACCGAAAGTAGCCTGGAATCGAGCTGGGCAAGAGCTTCTGCCCTTTTGTCGTCCATGAACCTGGTATCCTCGCTCACAGCATGGATTATATCGTCTTGAATAGAGGCGATCCCTAAAATTTCTTGAATCTGGTTTCCTAGAGAAACCATGCTTTGACGCAATTGAGGAGGACAGTCACAGTTGGTGTATCCGCTGGCACGGGACAAAAACTCCAGACGCTGGTCAAGGGTCAGATTAAAGCTGTGAGATTTAGCTAAATCTAACAAGACTTTAGCAGCAGAGTAGTAGTCTGACCTGGTCTGATAATACACCCACAATAGATCAGCAACCACAATCTTGTGTGGGGCATTATCCTGGAGATAGGGAAGCAAGTATGTACTATGAGGAACACGGAGTAACCTTTCTTCAAGACCCATGGAAAAGAACCAGTCGTAAAAAGTGTAATGAAAGGTCTCGTCCTTGCTAGAGAAACAGATATTATAAGTATCATCTCTGAGTTTGATATATGGCGACGTTTCACTTTGCTCTTCTCCCTGGCTTGCCTTTTTGTCTGCGTCTTCCAACGTGCTGAAAATAAGCTTATATATGGCTACCCGTTGGTCGTACAGTAGTCGTTTAGGATCATTTGCCAGAGTACCACTACTATCGCCCTGCTTGATTACATCCTTCAAGTAGCTCAAAGCGTTGTTCCCACGGTCTACTTCTGCAGCAACCGCTAACGCTACCTCAACGGCTCCAGGGTGGAAATCTAACTCGATAAACTCATTTATCGATTCCCTCAAGGACTCAAGTGAGACCGAGTCTGCAGCTTTTCGGAACATCCGCACACTTTCATACAGGTTGGATAGCTTGAGCTCAGGATCGCTATCCTTGACTGCTCTAGCCTTTTTCAAGTACTCCAAGGCTTTGTAGATAATGACATCTCCACTAGAGCAGAAAGATTCACATCTGTCCTTTAGTATTCGAGCAATTCCATCAACAGAGCCACCTTGGGAGATACTCAAGCTAACAAGGCATGTGACCAGCTCCTTTGCCAATTCTGTTCCTTGTTCCTGGTTGGTGAAAAAGTTTTTGAATGTAAGCTTAGTCATTTTAGCCCTCAGGTCTTCAGGAAGATACTCCATGACTGCCTCCACACCATTGGATCTCTTTCTGGTCTCTTCTTCCACAAGAGCTAAAAATGCAATACCTTCGCGCAAACTCTTTAGCAGTTTGACCATGGCATCAAGACCTCGGTGTTCAGCTTGTAGGGCTAATTCATCGTTTCTGGTAGCAAAGTTCCCGTATACCTCATTGTTGGCATTGTTAGAGCTCGAACTACCTGTGGTAGAGTTCCCACCTGAGGCAATAAACCCTTCAATAAAAGCTTTATTTCTGTTCAAGACCTCATCAATTTCTAGTATGCTCAGCTGCAAGCTCTCTATCGTTTTGTTACTAATCGCCAGCGTGAAAACTCCAGGGTCATCTTTGTCGTTGGCCTTCTTGCTATAGTTGAACACACGTTTTTCCCATATGTCTCTAATCAGTCGAGCAATATAAAACGATAAGCCATCGAACCGACCACTCAGTCTGATCAGCGGTCCCTTGTCTTCACCACCTTGAGGTCTACCAGCAGCATGTGGAGCAGTCGAGGATGATAAGGTGAAAGGATCGTTGCTTGCCCAAACCACAGGTCTACCACCGGCCTCAATGAATGCCTTGGCTGCAAACTCGCGTTCGGTACTTGGAGTGCTTTGCTTACAAGCAGCTGCTAGAGCAGTAATACAAGTCTCGGTACGGCCGTACAGATCGTAAAACATTTTGACTTCGGTTCCCATTTCTTTGAACGTGTCGAGCGGGAATTGCCTGGTGAAAACGTAGACACCAAAATTCGTTAGCACGGCAATTTGTGGAGCAGGAATTGTGAAAGCTCCTGCTGGTTCGTTACCGTAACCCCTGGGGGTGTTTGTGGCATGAAATGGGCTTGTCAGTGGCTTGATTACTTGAACAAATCCTTCTAGCTCCAGACCTGAAGCGTTTTCAACGCAAGGGAAAGAGCCCACTGTTTGAGTAGAAGACGTAGACTGGTTGAGTAATCTTAAAGAATCCAAAGCAGCCGCAAAGACCTTGTTGCCAGATTTTGTTTTGGGATCTCTTGATACACAGAAAAAGTATCCCGGCGAGATTATTTCACTGGTAGGCTCAACATTGGCGAAATCCTGCGATTCAGACAAAACGCCATTTTCTGCGCTGGTAGGAGGGAACCTAATGGCAGCAAGCTGGAAGCTAGAAGGCACGATCCTTCTCTTTTTGGTGACACCAGCAGTAGTCATAGCCATGAAAGTAGATGAACCGGCAATTCGCAAGTAAATTCTACACCCGCTTTTGGTAACTAGCGTGACTGCGGTGAGCTCACTTTGCTCGAGGGGAATAGCATATAGTGACACCACCTTCATATTTTTGTAATGAGGAGACTTTTGAATGTTCACATCAGTCACTGAAACGGCCAGCTGACTTAGTAGCTGTTGTAAAGTGTAAGTAACTTTCAGGTCACATTTTGATCCCTTTCCGTTGCTATCTGATTCGATATCATACACTCTAATTGTAGAGTCTGAAGAGAGCGTGTACAAGTATTCTCTAGACTCATCGACTGTCATGAACGTGATCTTTTCACCTTTGCTCTTATCAACCCCGCTATCATCATTACCCTTCTTCCCCCAGAAATTGAAACTAGGGAGTGGTATTGATGGGAGACTTGGTGCCAGTGCTGAAGCTATTGTGCTTCTGGTATGACATACTTTGGAGCATTTCCCGGAGAACCAGCCCTCTGTTGCTTGATAGGTGATTTCCCACACATTGGTGCCATCATTGTTTCCAGTAACGAAAATTCGACCGGTTTTGTCATGACATATAACTTGGTCCACGTTCAATCCACGTATAGACACAGCCATTCCCGTATCATAAATCTCAAAATCATTGCTTCCTGACGACTTACCAATTGCCAAAATGTAGAAGTCTGCAGGAGTGGTGAGCAGTAATAAATATGATACGGTTTCGATGAAGGTGTCCTTTTGAGGTCTCACCAGGGTAGCACTGGTGATTGTAAGATCCAGCTCAAAGGTTCTGAAATCCGCGTTCCGCTGGCGGTAGCTCCAGAAGTAAAGGCTATTGTCTACTGAAATCCACGCTCGATCCAGCTCCGGGAAAAGACCCATTCTGGTAAACGACTGCGTTTGATTGTACCTATCAAAAATTCCATCAGGGATATTGAAGAAGTCCGAGCGATAGAAAGGTGATAATGCTCCAAGACCGGCATAATCTGGCGAATAGACATATTGACTTGCATTTGCTAAAAGTAAATTGTTAGATGTTGCTCCTGAACTCAAGATTGATAAAGGGAAAGAAAGAAAAAAAAAATATGCTACTTACGCATGCCAGATTTATCTAGATCTGGAAAATTTGAGTCCAGCTTCAAGCAAGCATCAATGAGGCCAGAAGCCAGCTTGGAAGGATTCGACTTTTCCCGAAGTTCTGATGCGCGTATGACTCCCACAGGTAATGGCGCGGGGCCGCCAAATGGTTCTGATGCAGCGCGGAATGTTTTTGGCGAAATGTAATTGAGAAATGTTTCTGGCGGATTGACCTTTGCTTGTTGCTGCTGGTTTGTCCGCTGCTGCTGCTGCTGCTGCTGCTGTTGTTGTTGTTGTTGTTGCTGTTGCTGTTGCTGTTGTTGCTGCTGAGACAGACCAAATGAATTGTCGAATCCTCTGGCAGCATTGAAGTTCTGCGAGGCCCCATTCTGTTGAGGAGTCGAGATGCCCCCAAATAAGAACGAGTTCTCGTTACCTGGTATAGGAGGAGGTTGAACAAACGAATCCGTTGCTAGTGACGGCATTGCTGCACTGGTATTGGTAATGCCAGGAGTATAACTCTCGAGAAATAACCAAAGATCCTGTTGATAAAATATATATACATGTCATGCATGTATTGCTGTAGCTAGACGAGAGAAAAATGTTCAGATCGAGAGGATCTAAGTGTAAACACAAAAAGTTTCACACACACAAAGCGAGATCTCCCTTCGAGGTCATTTAAAGCATAGTAGTAGCTACGTAGGAATATCAGGTACTCGCAACGAGTAATTGATAACAAAAGCTTATTCTCTGCTAAGTGAGTGCAATATATTCTCTTTTATTGAATGTTTCTATATATATATATATATATACACAGAATTTTAGGATTAAGCACTGGGTACACGGCTGAGATTACCCATTTCGGATATAGGTGATCTCTCAGTGGCTTCGGCCTCAAGTCTGGTCAAGCGCAGCAGTTAAGCGCTCTCTTCTAACAGAGCTCACCTGGGCTTAGGACTGAATGATCTATGTCAGTCTAGCGAGCGCTTACGAAAAGCTAAACTCCACTTTCCATGAGAAGTAACGTGGAGGAAAAGAGGAATTTCAATGGATCAAACTACGCTGGATACAGAGATAGATCCTGAGCGGAGGCATCAGTTCAAACAAAACCGCGAGGACCTGACTGCTATGGTAATCTCGTGGCTCTCTACTCATGTTGAGCTGTACACCGAGGATCTGGCTACAGAACGTATCTCCAACACCATTGGCTGGCAGCAGGTAGCGGCTGAACAGGAGCTAGAAGACAGCCATTCTGTTAGCAGCCCTGCTCTGGGGTTGCAGCAAAGAAACACAGTTGCCAACAATTTCCCCGTACGCTCTCTGTCCAAGATAGGCAAAACCGAAACCGGCATTATACAACAGCAGCAGCAGGAGCAGCAGGAGCAGCAGGAGCAGCAGGAGCAGCATGGAGGCGGAGTAGAACACGGGGTCGAGCCGCCAGGTCCTGTGACAGGAATCCCCGGATTTCAGACTGCCGATTCGTCTTTGCTAACCGTTGGATCCGGCAGGAAGGAAGGAGCCAAGAACGATCCGGTATCGGAGAGGGTCCTTCGCAAGCGAAAACCGACCCAGCAGAGGAGGACAGTCGCAGCACACAAAAGTCGGACAGCACCACCTCCAAAGACCTCCAGGAACACCAGGACCAAGAGCCAGCGCAAGCCTGGCAGAAGCAACAACAAGCTCAGGTCTCTCGAGCTGTGTCAAATGTAGGCCGAGGCATCTCTAGAATCTCGTACAGCGAGGTTGTAACAGTAGACTCTTATTTCCAAGTTGTGCCGTTATCCCGGGATGGTCTCAACAAGCTGAAAATCGGTAATAAAACAGTATCGGCGAAACCGCAGAACGTTTACGTAATTTGCACTGTGAATGTACGTAATACTCTTTTTTTTTCTGCCCAATTTTTCACTCCTTGGTGATTTAGCTAAGAAAGCCTGGTTGTGATATAATTGTAACTTGAAATCACTTTCAAACCTTCTTCTTCTCCCTTTTCCTCTTTTTCTTTCTCTGCTTACTGTTCAACTTAACGCTCGTCTGCTACGCCAATTTTTGAGAAAGAAAAAAATCACAAAGTACCAGAGTCTCCAAGAAGAACTTGTATATCCCGAAAGCAATGTCTTCAGTTTCTGTTTTCAATTCTGTTCGTCCTGCCGCTGCTAGACTCTCTTCTAGCGCTTTGGCTACCGCCTCTATGCGAGGATACTCCACCAAGGAGCCTGTAAGTTTTTTTGTTTTTGTTCTTTTTGTCTTTAAGTCCTCGTTAGTCTCACTGGGTTCTCGGTAGAAATCTATGGAGGGAAAAATGGTGGAATTTGGCTGAAGGCTTTTCCACTCAGTAGTATCTGGGGAAAAATTCATTTGAACCAATTTGCTCAACAAGAATTTTATCCAAAGAGTTTCAAAGCTGCTTTTTTTCTGTTTGGCTTTCTCTATGATTTCAATCCTTTTCAGATCTACCAGAATCACTAGGCATTGATGCTAATGTCTCTCTTTAAGCTCTGCTAGGTGTTGAATTATTCAAGAATTTCCCCAGGCCCTGAGTTTTTCCTTCTTTCGATCCCGGGGCTGTGATTGGCTCCTTGTGCTTTCGCCGATCCCGGCACTTTTCCCTTCACTCAATATTCTATTCTACGTCATTGTGGTACAAACATGCTAACGATATCTAGACCCTTAAGGAGAGATTTGCTGAGTTGTTGCCTTCCAAGATTGAGCAGGTCAAGCAGCTCAGAAAGGAGCATGGCAGCAAGGTCATTGGTGAGGTCCAGCTCGACCA
This sequence comes from Groenewaldozyma salmanticensis, assembly GCA_003708315.3. Lineage (NCBI taxonomy): Eukaryota > Fungi > Ascomycota > Dipodascomycetes > Dipodascales > Trichomonascaceae > Groenewaldozyma > Groenewaldozyma salmanticensis. The sequence goes on from PPNW03000013.1 coordinate 93,193, forward strand.
GGTTTACGGTGGTATGAGAGGAATCAAGGCCCTTGTCTGGGAAGGTTCCGTTTTGGACCCCGAGGAAGGTATCAGATTCAGAGGTAGAACTATTCCTGAGATCCAGAAGCAGTTGCCCAAGGCTCCTGGTGGAGACGAGCCTTTGCCTGAAGGTCTTTTCTGGTTGTTGTTGACTGGTGAGGTCCCCTCTGAGTCCCAGGTCAAGGCTCTCTCTGCTGAGTTTGCTGCTCGTTCCGAGCTTCCCGACCACGTTAAGGAGCTCATTGACAGATCCCCTCCTCATTTGCACCCCATGGCCCAGTTGTCCATTGCCATCAATGCCTTGGAGTCTGAGTCTGCCTTTGCCAAGGCCTACGAGAGAGGTGTCAACAAGAAGGAGTTCTGGAAGTTTGCTTACGAGGACGCCATTGATTTGATCTCCAAGATTGCTCCTATTGCTGCTCGTATCTACAGAAACGTTTTCAAGGATGGTAAGGTTGCCGCCATTGACCCCAGCTTGGATTACGCTGCCAACTTTGCCACCCAGCTTGGTTTCGGCGACAACAAGGAGTTCCTCGAGCTCTTGAGATTGTACTTGACCATCCACACCGATCACGAGGGTGGTAACGTCTCTGCCCACACCACCCACTTGGTTGGTTCTGCATTGTCTTCTCCTTACCTCTCTGTTGCTGCCGGCCTTAACGGTCTTGCCGGACCTTTGCACGGTCGTGCCAACCAGGAGGTTCTCGAGTGGATCAAGGAGATGAAGGCCAAGATTGGCTCTAACGTCACTGAGTCCGATGTTGAGAAGTACCTTTGGGATACTCTCAATGCTGGCCGTGTTGTTCCCGGTTACGGCCACGCTGTCTTGAGAAAGACCGACCCCAGATACCAGGCCCAGCGTGAGTTTGCCCTCAAGCACATGAAGGACTACGACTTGTTCCACTTGGTTTCTACCATCTACAAGGTTGCTCCCAGAGTTCTCACTGAGCATGGAAAGACCAAGAACCCCTGGCCCAATGTGGACGCCCACTCCGGTGTCTTGCTACAGTACTACGGTCTCAAGGAACAGCAGTTCTACACTGTCTTGTTCGGTGTCTCCAGAGCTATCGGTGTCTTGCCCCAGCTTATCATTGACAGAGCTCTTGGTGCTCCTATTGAGAGACCCAAGTCTTTCTCTACTGAGAAGTACATTGAGCTTGTTAACAAGTTGTAAGAGAGCTTGGTGCTTTTTTTCCCTTCGCGCGCGGTGTATGTATATATATATATGAGAGGTAGTTAGACTGAGGTTTGTAGAAATGAAAATAACCCTTCGTATAACTGACGCGATGCTTATTTTTTCTTTCTTTATATTAGAAAGCAATATACCATTTAGAAGAAGCTATATGAATACTGGCTATATAATTAAAAAAAAATGAATGAAATAAAAGAAGAAAAAAAATGATAATAATAAAATAATAATAATAATAGAAAGACCAGCTCTACTCATTGTGTGCATATATTCCATCCTTCTCTCATTATATTCTTGACGCACACATACTTCAGAATTTCAAAGACAGAGATAATGGGTATTACACGCAAGCTCAAATCTCCTCCTGCATGGCCTCAAACCCTCCAAAGGTGTTCTCGCCGGAATATGTCACGTACAAGAATCCATCCTTATCCTTGTGTTCGTCGTAGATTGCACTCATCAGCGCTCCTGTTTGCGGGAGCACGTCATCCACAAAGATAAATAGAGCCTTCTCTGGAGATAGCCTGATTCTCTTCCGAATCACATACACGAACTGGCCCACGGTCAAGTCGTTGGGCACAAGATACTTCTTCTTATCGACTGCTGGGATATCCGACTTATCAATCTTCTCGCAGATAACAGGGATCCTATCGTAGTACTTCTTGCGGATACGCTCAGCCTCGGCCTTGCGGGTAGCAAAGGGGTGCTCGTCCTTGAACTTAGATCTCATTGCGATGATAACAGCTCGCGTTTGTTAGAATTAAAAGTGTAAGAAAAAAAAGGATTGTCTGGTTTAAAAGATATTAACCAAACTTAAGGATTATAAAGAAAGAGAGAACTGGGGGGGAAGGGTTGTGAATGTGTGTGGATATTGTGGGTTCCTTTTTTTTGTTGTTTGTTGCCACCGATAACGATCACTTCTTTTTAGATTAAGCTACAAAGCGTGCGGTATACTTGGGCCCGGCACAAAGTAGCTAAGCCAACACTTTTTTTCAGATAGACTCAAAAGAAGTTGTAGAAACGGCCCAGGAATGCTTTTGGCCAGCTTTTGTTCTTGGTCAGCAAGCAGTAGGCTGTGAGATTTAGGAGTAGTAGAAAGATTCTGGGGAAAGTTGTGAAGTACGGTTTATGACTAATATATCTTTTGTAATATCCACACCCTCCAGAGAGACCTAATCGTGAACCTGTGTTTTATATATCATTCTCTCTATATACATAAAAACTAGAGCATGCCGCGGCCGGTGGAAAAAATGGCAAAGGCAACAGCCTCGTGCTCTGCTGCAGGCGCTGTTTATGGTGAATGCATATTAAAGAACCTTCAGAGGATCAACAAGGACAGCTGCGTCTCAGAGTTTCAACAGTTCAAAACCTGCATTTCGAAGCACGTATGTGAAAATTTTCTAGTACAGAAGCCATTCTTTCTTTATTGTTTATTTTTGTTTATTCTTGTTCTAACTTTACCTAGCTCAAATAATCTACAGTTTCAATAATCTAAGTATGAACGTGGTCTCGCCAATAATTTGTTCCTCTTCTCCCAAGTGATCTGAATCCTTGGTGATCTTCTTCAATGGTCTCTTGAGTGCTTTGTTCAACAAAGTCTCGTTGCTTTCAAGACACTGCTCAAGACTCTCGCTATCTCCTGACACAATAGAGTATTCCACCTGGACATCGTCTGTCTGCTGCAACCCGAGTTTCTTTCTGTATCGCTGCACTCTGTTAATAAACTCCCTGGTTACACCCTCGGTCTTGAGATCGTCGTAAACATTGGTATCCAGGATAACTAGCACATCCTGGTCAGAATTGTATTGGTGGCCGGTGGCGATAATCTTATCGCTTAGTTCTCTAATCACCGTCAGGTCGCCCTTGACCAAGTTAATGTTATCAATGGTAAGCTCACCAGTTTCAAGGTATAGTTGAACATCCTCGCTAGATAATTCGGGGAGTGCCTTTTTAACTTTCATAACATCCTTTTTCAGTTTCTTGCCCAATACTGGCCAGTCTGCTTGTGCGCGGTAAACAACTCCATACTTGTCTTCATCATCAGTAAGAATCAAGTCTCTGACGTTGAGTTCCTCAGTCACGTATTTCTCAAGTGATTTCACATCTTGCAAATACTGTTTATCATGATGCAAAACAATCAACTCCTTCAGGGGAGTCTTGAGTCCAATGTTAACCCGTTCTCTGATAGTTCTTCCCAACTCGATAACTCTCTTCATTCTTCCTACAGATCTCTCCACCTCGGTGTCTACCAATGCCTTGTTGGGCTGGGGGTACTTGAGGAAATGCACTGATCGAGTGTCAACTTCATAGTCGACATCAAATGAGTCCTCCGGGATAGATCCCTTCAACTTGAGGTAGATTGTCTCGGACAAAAACGGAGTGAAAGGAGCCATGAGCTTGGCAAAACTAAACAAGGCCTCAAACAAAGTATTCAGAGCAATGTGTGTTTGCTCAACGCCCATGTCACCCTTTAATCTACCACGGTTAAGTCTAATGTACCAGTTGGTCAGATCGTCAATGTAATTCAGCAAACCGGGGACAACAGTGTAAAGTCGGTAGAGCTTAAGCTCGGTGTGAACATATTCAATTAGCGACTGCAAGTTGGCCAAAATCCATCGATCCATAACATTATCACTGGTCAATTTGGGGTTATACTTGAACTCGACATTTTCTTCCTTTTGAAGCAATGCCACCTGTCCCTCCCAGAACTTGAAACTATTCCACCAGGGTAACAAAACTTTGGTAATGACCTCTCGTACACCTTCCTCCTTGAACTTCAACGGCTCAGCTCGCAATACTGGTGAGTTAATGAGGTAAACTCTTACAGCATCAGCACCAAACTTGTCAAGCAACTCATTAGGGTCAGGGTAATTCTTGAGTCTCTTGGACATCTTCTTGCCATCTGCAGCAAGCACAATTCCCGAGACGATACAGTTCTTGAAGGGAGACTTGTTGAACAAATGGTTACCCAGTACAGTCAGGGTATAGAACCAACCTCTAGTTTGATCAAGACCTTCGGAAATAAAATCAGCGGGAAACCCATTCTCGAAGGAATCCTTGTTCTCAAAGGGATAGTGTTTACTAGCATATGGCATTGATCCAGACTCAAACCAACAGTCAAACACTTCCTCTACTCGTTTCAACACACCCTTGCCCTTCTTGGAGGGAATAGTAATGTGGTCAATACTTTCTCTGTGCAAATCAGTAATGTCCTCCACACCAGACAAATCTTTTAGTTCCTGGACTGAACCAATGCAAACAAGTTCCTCGTAGTCTTCACTGGCCCAAAGGGGGATAGGGGTACCCCAGTATCGATTTCTTGAAACGTTCCAGTCACGAGCGTTCTTGAGCCAGTTGGCAAACCTGCCCTCCTTGATGGTATTAGGGACCCAGTGTGATTCTTCAACATGCTCAAGCATGTTAGGTACAATATCAGTTACGTTGACAAACCATGCAGGAACAGTTCTGTAAATCAATGGGGTATCAGATCTCCAACAAAAGGGGTAAGAATGTCTTAATTGAACATCCATGAGCACGTTACCAGTTTCCTTCAAGTGCTTGATAATCTTTCTATCGGCATCCTTAACGTACAACCCCAAGAAATCAGTGACTGGAGCAAGAAACTTACCGGAATCATCAACTGGGTTAGGAGGTGGTCGCTTGTTACTGATAACCCCGGCTTTAGTGCAAGCGTTGAAATCCTCCTCACCAAAGGCCGGAGCCTGGTGAACAATACCGGTACCGCTGTCAGCACTGACGTAGTCGGCGGAAATTACTCTGAACGCATAATCCTTGAACTCGTCCTGGAAATAGTTGAACAACGGCTGGTACTTGGTGCCTACCAAATCTTTACCCTTGATCTTCTCCACCACCTTGTACTTCTCCTTCTTGGGGTTCTTGTACAAAGTGGTCAGCAAACTCTCCAACAGGATATAGTTTACGCCAGTTTTCTCGTCGTGGATTTTCACATACTCGAAATCAGGGTGCACACAAAGTGCCAAGTTACTAGGCAAAGTCCACGGAGTGGTAGTCCATGCCACAATCTTGGTATTAGGGTCATCAACCAAGTTGAAACCAATAGTCACAGCAGGGTCCAACACGTCCTGGTAATTCTGTTGAGCCTCAAAGTTACTCAGGGGAGTAGTGCATCCGGTGGAGTATGGCATAACTCTGTATCCTCTGTAAACAGCACCCTTCTCGAAAAGCTGCTTGAAAACCCACCATACAGATTCCATATAGCTGGGGTACAACGTCTTGTAATCGTTATCGAAATCAATCCATCTGCCCAATCTTCGGATATCATGTCTCCACTGGCCAGCGTATCTCATCACAATAGCTCGACACTCGGCATTGTATTTGTCAATACCCATGGCCATAACGTCCTCTTTGCAGGTGATCCCCAGAGTCTTGTCGATTTCATGCTCAACGGGGAGCCCATGCGTGTCCCAGCCAAACCTACGCTCAACGTAGTGTCCGTTCATGTGGGCGTATCTGGGGATAACATCCTTGATTGTAGAGGCCAGTAAATGCCCGTAATGAGGGGTGCCAGTCGCAAATGGGGGTCCATCGTAAAAAGTGAACACAGGTCGGCCCTCGGATAGCTTGAGAGAGGTCTGAAATGCATCTATCTCGTCCCAGTATTCCAGCACGTCATTGCCAGCTTTTGCAAAATCCATTTTGGAACTGAAACGGAGTGAAGAATAAAAAAAAAAAAGAAGTGAGTAGAAAAAAAAAAAAAAAGGAGATGATTTTTCAGCTGAGAGGTGTACCTTATAAGGAAATCACATATTATAATGAGTCAATGCCAAAAAAATTTATTTCAAACCACCACTTGATTTATTCTAGACCGAGTTTTTGTTATAGTTTACTATGGGCAAATAGCATTCATTGTATGTTTCATATATGAGGTAATTCAAACTTTTCTTCAACTACTATCTGGCAAAGTTATAACAATTCGTTGTAGCCCGGGTCATGGCCAGAATGACCACTCATTAAGTAATATAACGATTCGAGATTCAAATCAAGCACCTGCACACATATATATGTATACATATTTCAACGTCTTTAACTCACAACCATGAAAGTAGTGTAATTCTATATGAGTTTACCTCCAGATACCACGGTCATTATAGAGGATGTCCCCGAAAAGACCTTAATTGGAATTGATTTCTGTTATTTCGACTCTACTCAGCAGTTCAAAGGAATCAAACTGGTGGGTTCGCAACAGGACGATTCAAGTCTCCATGTTATACACTGGGCTACCGCGAGTGGGATCCGGTGTGGCAAGTTTTTCATGACCAAACCACAACATGAGTCTCAATTGATTATAGCCCAATGGGATTGTGATGAAGGTAGTATGAAGCTAGGTGATGACGAAATTGGTGAGCTCAATGTATCTGCTGCCAAGTCCCGTCTTGGACAGAACTATCCCTTTATGGTGAATTACAAGGAAGCAGCTAGTACTGGCATGGCTGAAATGAAGTATTGGGATAAGTTATCCAGCAACATTACCAGTGCTCTTATTGAAGGACTACCGAATGAGATAAGCTCAACTACCACGTCAAGAGAGGAAAACGAGCTCTTGATTCAAAGCTTGAAAGACTCAGCAAGGTTAAGAGCAAGGACCGAAAAGGAATATCTACAAGATAAGATACTGCAAAGTGTAGTTACGGATCAATCGGAGCTTGACTTTGTTTTCAAGTTGAATGTGCAGAAATCATGGGTTCCTGGAGCTACCGGTGCAGAATTGAGTAGACAATCGCTTGATAAGTCGACATACTTGAACTGGGTTTTGGGTAATAAAAGCTACAATGTTCTGATAGGCGAACTCCAACTGTGTTTCCTGATATTGTCTATCTTTGCAAACTATTCAGCAGCTCAACAGTATAAAAAAATTTTGGAACTGGTGTTTAAATCATACTCGGATATGCTTAACCATACCCAGCGGGTTTCAGATATTTTGCAAGTGATAATAGTTCAGTTCAGGGTTATCCCGGAGGAATACGTTGATGACTTGCTTGAACGCAGGTTTCTCACTGAAATGATCACTGTGCTGTGGGATTCTGCCAACGGTCTTTGTTTTTACACTGATAAAGTGGCGCCTGAAAAGGTTCTGGTTCTGGTTAGTGAGCTGAAGGGAGTGATTTCCAGTAGGTTCGGCATTAGCGTGGAGGAGGAGGACGAGGAGTAAAACAATGAATTTAAATCAAGACCATTCTGGCGGCACTTTCAGCGGCTGAACTCGCTCAACTTAGAAGCATTGTTTACTTCTTTTGGCAGAAGATTTCCAAAAAGGGGAGGTCCTAAACTATCCATCAACATAGCCTCATTGACCTCGAGTCTGGGGAAGATCGCCCGAAGGTGTATAAAGAAGGTGATAAATAATAAAAGTTCCGTGATCTTTTTAGATCTTGGAATTTAGGAACGCTGAGAACTGGAGGAGCTCGGAGGCTTTGAAAGAACTGTGGCATATGCTTGAATAAAAAAAAAAACATCCTTTCTGCTGAGTTATCAGACCTAGAGACCTATATGGCTGAAAATTAAGGTGCATACCTAAAGATCTCGGTATACCACCAGATTCAAAATTTAAAGTTAGAGATTATCAGTACAGCGTCGACGATCAGAGATTGAACTGTTGAGCGTTCATTTCCTATTTCCCAACTCGTTCTGGCAATGCGTTCAAAGGAGGCTCGAGAGAAAAAAAAAACAAAAAAAAAGTCATGCTATTGACAGTTTATGCCTCGGTATAAAAGAGCTGAAATAGCTACTATATACCTCTAGGTACCTTTGGTTCATAGCACTAGGAGCACCCATAGTAGGAGCCCCCATTCGCGGAAATACTCGTTATTACACCGGAAGCGTCACGTGACATCTCGGCAAGTTGTGTCCGGTTTAAGGTTTTTCTTAGTTGTGATAAATCATCAAGGACACACCCACGTTTCATATATCAGACCTGAGCAAGTCTCAGGACCCAGCGCTCATGGAAGGAGCCGAGCAAGAATTACACAGAAGCTTGAGCTAAGCGTCGGTAGATATAGACAAATTCAATTGGAGTCTAAATCTGGGTTAGAGTTCAAAAGAGGCGAGTCGTGGCATCTTGTAACCGGTCGCAGCCGCTTGGGTCGTTTGATCCGGCATTTATATATACAAGTCCCCCATAATAAACCGTATTATAGTGTATTTTTATCTTGATATATATATATAATTTTTTTTTTTTGCCTTTTCTTCTCTCTCTCTTTCTTTCACGAACCTTTCTCTGTCTTTTTGCTCTTAGTTCGTGTGCACGCTTCAGAATCAAGTTCGAGATATATAGGGCTGCCGTGTTTCTTAACCTATAAGAATCTTCTTCCTTTGTTTTAAGAATCTCTGGATTATAATCTCTTAGCAACGGCTAGAACTTTCCTTTATTATTTATAGCATAGCTTTTGTGTGATTTGCTGGAGAGATGACTTGGAACTTGCCGTTTTCAATTCCGTACCCGGATCCTCCAGAAAATGGATACTGGGGCGAACAGTAAGGTTTTATTTCCTCTTTTTTTTTTTTTTTTCTTTCTTTCTTTCATCTTTTCTGTTTCAAGTTTAGCATTATCTAACATACCCAGAACTAGTACTATTGATTGGTGTGAGGAAAACTACGTGGTGTCTCCGTATGTTGCGGAGTGTATGAATACCGTGACCAATGCCGGGTTCATTGTGCTTGCGCTCTACGCCATGGTGAATGTTCTAACGCAAGGCCATGAGAAGCGGTTTCTGATTGTGGCTATTGGGTTCACGGTGGTTGGCGTAGGGTCATGGCTGTTCCACATGACCTTGTTATATGAGTACCAGCTGTTGGACGAGTTGCCCATGATTTATGCCACCTGCGTTCCATACTGGATTGTGTTTTCCTATGGGAAAGACCGCGCAGGGTCTGCCAAAGTTGCACTGCATATAACGGTAGCAGCTGCCATTTTGACTGCAGTCTATCTCTACTACCGCGACCCTACCATCCATCAGGCGGCATATGCACTGCTCAACATTATTATTGTAGCCAAAAGTGTAATGCTGACGCATGCGCACGTCCACGACCCGAAAGCCCGCCACCACCTGTTTCAAACCTTGGTTATTGGTCTCTCAAGCTTTCTGGGAGGGTATTTCCTGTGGAACATGGATATCCATCTCTGCTCAACCTGGAGATCCACAAGGAGAGAAATGGGTATGCCATATGGCTTGGTGCTGGAGCTACACGGCTGGTGGCATCTGCTCACTGGGCTCGGTGTGTACTACTACATTGTATATCTAGAGTACCTGCGCTTGTTTCTGATTCACCGCCAGGATGACTACGAGTTTGTCTGGGGAGCCAAAATCTTTCCCAGAGTTCAGCTCAAGAAAGGTTTCAAGTCAAAGTCTGAGTGAATAATATAGAGTAGAAATAAAGTCTTTTTCTTTCATTCTTCTTTACTGGAATAAAAGTTTGAAATAAAAGTTTGAAATAAAAGTTTGAAACAAAAGGTATAGTTTGAAACTTCACATATACTGATTTCATGTACCGTCGACGTTTCACGTAGTGCGCAAGCTTGCAATATTGGATTCGTATAATTCCAGGTGCGGCGAAATACGATTGTGATCTCAGCCAATCACGTTGCGCACAAATGCATTTACTAAGCTTTGCCACTTGAATTTCGCACTTGCACCTGAAACAACGCCAGACGGATCTGCCGCAGCATCCAATCACATTGCGCGCAATTACGCTGACCTGCGTCTTCCACAGAGGCGCGTTATCAGCTATATAAGAGGCTCTTGCACTCCTGTCTTGCTCTCAAATCAGCTTGGACATTTATACTTATACTTATATTTATACTTTTATTTATACTTATACTTGTTTTTCCGAACTGCTTAAGCTTTGCTTGACAAGAACATAGGAGAAGGAATTATTTGTTTGGTTGCTCTTTAAAATTGTGTCTGATTTTGGAAGTTGCAAAGAACCAGAGTACCCGAAATTCTCTACTACAAAAAGGCTTTATATTATTTTAAAGTTTTGCTGTTCGCTGTGTGTATTGCCATAATTTTTAGGGTTCAAGAACAAGGTACCCGGAAAATACGCTCTTGACTGTTGAAAAGTTATCGGAACATTTTTGAAACTTTGACCTTTATTTGTCTTTATACCCTCGGAAGTTATTGAAGTTATTGAATTCATTAAAAAAAAACCGCATCATCCTACTGTTCATATACCAATAATAAATCAATCAAGTTGTGTGATTATGGTGTTGGTTGCTATCAAAAACACACTGCTTGGCGACAGCAAAGAGAGAAACAAGCTGCTCCTGCCTACAGCTCGCACATATGACGCTACCAGCGAAGGCGGTCGAAGCAACAGCAGCTTGAACATTCAGGATCCTGTGCTGCCGGAATCCAACAATGCCCATACCAACCATGCAGACGCCCGCAGCGTGAGCTCGACGGACGTGGACGACACATTGTCACGAGTGTCTTCGGAATCAACAGCTACCAGCTCTATCAGCGGAGGAGGACTGATTTCCCCGCGGGTCATGTCGGATATAATCATTGGGCTATCTGACGGATTGACGGTTCCGTTTGCTCTGACAGCTGGTCTGTCTAGTTTAGGAGATGCCAAGCTTGTTATAACGGGAGGACTGGCCGAGCTGGTGTCTGGAGCTATAAGTATGGGTCTCGGGGGTTACCTGGCTGCGAAATCGGAGCAGGAGTATTTTCATTACCAGTCTCAGGTTGAGAAGGACGCGTACCAGGCCGACCCGGTAACTGGCGCAGCTACAGTGCAGGACCTTTTGGGCGAGTTCAAAATCTCGCAGGAGACTATTCGAGAGGTTGTGTCAGACCTGGAGAAATCGCCAGAGAATATGGTTGATTTCATTATCAAGTTTGGCAGAGGACTTGAGGAGCCAGCCAATACCCGACAATTCACTAGTGCATTTACCATTGGAATTTCATATTTCTTGGGAGGATTTGTCCCCCTAGTCCCATATTTCTTCACCCACCATGTCAATGAGGGGTTGTATATTTCAGTGATTGTGATGGCTGTTACATTGTTTGCATTTGGATCTCTCAAGACTGTGTTTTCTATCGGACTCAGCTGCGGTACCTGGAAGATTTTGTTTAACGGAATCAAAATGATGCTGCTGGGTGGTATAGCAGCCTCAGCGGCCTGGGGCCTAGTCCGTGCCGTAGACCATTAGAACGAGAGATGAGAATGATAAAACTATTTATATATACATAATGTAGCGCTTATAAGCTTAATGGATTTTGATTTAACACTAGAGTATTCCCCAGAAAAACTGATTATGTCATTAGTGCTTTTTATTAATATTAATTACACTATATATATTTACACTTGCCACCGCCACTAAGAGCACTTGATTCCTTTCACTTCTTCACAACTATTAACACTATACAAACATGCCTGTACCTATTCCCGGGCTGAATAACGGCCAACAGGCTACGTCACCAACGTCGTCGTCGTCATCGTCGTCGTCTGGAACAGCTCCGCACTCACAGGATCCGTCACCGCATGTTAGCAGCAACTCAGCCAGACAAGAGGGAACAAGCGGTTCAGACCGCGAGAAGGCTGAGCGCGAGTACCTAGAGCGCATGGAGGAGGAATATGCCAAGCGAGAGGGCGGTGCTTGAAGTAGAAGATGTCTACATGGCTGGATCCACCAAAATACTTTGACCACTCTGAAGGTGGTCTTTGTCGGGATTATATATATATTGATATAGTAAAGATATAGCCTTCTAGTTTGACACAACAATGCAAGCTTCCTGGTGCCTCTCTTACGGGAAAACAAGGAATTCGCCGAAGATGCCTCAGCATGATAAGAAGCATTATTATTGAACAAACTACTCAAACGGCACTGACTTGTTATCGATCAAAACTGCTTCCTGGTGGTTACATAAATTCAGGTACGCCATTTTAGAGCCAGCCATTTGAGTAGAGCCACTTGAGTAGAGCCATTTGAGCAGAGCCAATATATGCCTCTAAGCCTCTAAGCCTCTACTCTTTGCCCATGTTACAAGCCAAGACAGCAAAGCGACAGATTGTGGCACTTCTGGGAGACCCAAGAGGCTTCTTTTCAACTTTGCTTAACGCTCCGATCTCCCAGCTGCTCCTTGGCGTGGAGTCGTTGCCAGAACACAAAAGAGCATGTACATAATAATAATAATAATAATAAAGCAAGTTTATGGTCCTGAGGACTCAGAGTATATACAGCCTACGAAGGTTCGACTGCTTCTTTGTATCAACGAACTCTCAACACCTGACGACAGAAAGAGAGTTTTCTTAAGGCAAATATAAAATAAAGATTTTCAGATAACGAGGCAGTGCAAAAAAAAAAAAATGGTTAGGCGCCCCGAGTGAAACCGCTTGAATCTCTCGTAATCAGTCTGAAGGGGGGAGGGATCGGATATCTCTGTAGTGTGGACGCTCGTCCGCAGTTTAAGCTTAAACCTCTGAGATCTCTTCTATATATTATCACTGGAAAGTTTCTGGCAAGCAAGCAAGAAAAAAAAAAACAACCTAAAACAACAAGTATTAAACCAAAGGGTATAAACGAGGCGAATAAACCGCAGAGAAAGAATCTTTCAGAGATAGAAATAAAAGCATTCTTCATCCTGTGTTTTTGTTTGAGTCTTATACTCATCTCGCTCTCCATACACCTCCTTTGATCCAAGGCGACACAACATTAGACTTCGAAAGAACCCAAAAGTTGGGTTTTTATTTTTTTTTTTCTCCCTTAGGCTTTTTGCTTAACCTCACAGGCGCTCTGTGTTCTATTCTTTTTGTCCTATTCTTTTTTTTCTCTTTTCTGTATTCTTTTTCTTTCTGACCTCTTCTCGTTAATCTCTCTGTTGCTTGCTTCACCATGGCGAGCCACAACACGGCAGACAGTCCTACGGTACCCAAAATAACCATAGACACCTCTTTCAATGACTCAAGGTCGGGCTCGGCAAATGCAGCGGATATCTCGCACCCTTCTACTTTCTCCTCCTCAGAAGATGCCACCAGCAAAACAACAGAAGGAACCAAGGTTAGCAGCAGCGCAGACAGAATGAAGGAGGCCGAGGAAATTCTGCACGAGTCCTCCCTCGCTGCTACTGCATCCACTGAAGCTCGTCCGCCAGGTTCAGGTTTCAAGTTCACACCCGAGCAGCTCAACCATCTGGTCGACCCCAAAAATGCATACGTGCTGGCAGCAATGGGCGGCATAAGTGGGCTAGCAGATGCTCTCAAGACAGACACAAGGCAAGGGTTGTCTGCAGCACAGGTCCAGGACCACCAGGAACGTACGGACTTTTACGGCAAAAACGTATTACCGGAGAAAAAGGCCAAATCTCTTTTCAAGCTCATGTGGATTGCTCTTCAGGATAAAGTGTTGATCATTTTATCGGTGGCTGCGCTGGTCTCGCTGGCTTTGGGGCTCTACGAGACATTTGGGCAGCCCACGGAGCATGACGCATTAGGTAGACCGGAGCCTAAAGTAGACTGGGTCGAGGGGGTAGCTATTATCGTGGCTGTGGTTATAGTGGTGGTGGTGGGAGCCGGAAACGATTGGCAGAAGGAGAAGCAGTTTGTCAAACTCAACAAGAAGAAGGAAAGCAGAATGGTCACAGTTGTACGAGACGGCGGACGGACCCAGGAAATCTCTATTTATGACTTAATGACTGGCGATATCTTGACTTTGCAACCAGGCGACGTTATTCCTGCTGACGGAGTCCTAGTTTCCGGGTACGACCTAAAATGTGACGAATCTTCAGCAAGCGGCGAGTCTGCCACCATCAAAAAGGAGCTGGCATCTGCTGTGGTTGACAAAATACACCACACTGCTGCAATTGAAGACGAGCGGAAACTAGATGCATTTATCCTGTCAGGAGCTAAAGTGCTTGAAGGCACTGGAACTTATCTGGTCACTGCAGTTGGCCCCAACTCCATGCATGGTCGCACTATGCTTTCACTTCAGGAGGAAACTGAAGTTACCCCTCTCCAGGAGAAACTCAACAATATCGCGGAGGGTATTGCCAAGCTGGGTATACTGGCATCTATTATATTGTTTGTGGCTCTCATGATTCGGTTTTTCGCAGACCTCCCCGGGTCACAGGAAACACCTGCACAAAAGGGTGAAGCGTTTATGAGCATTTTTATTACTGCTATCACTATCGTGGTGGTTGCTGTCCCCGAAGGCTTACCACTGGCAGTTACTCTAGCATTGGCTTTTGCTACCGGTCGTATGGTCAAGGATAATAATTTGGTCCGGGTACTGAAATCTTGTGAGACCATGGGCGGAGCCACTACTATCTGCTCTGATAAGACTGGTACACTCACCCAGAATAAAATGACTGTGGTTTCCGGTACTATCGGTTTGAAAGCGCAGTTCGTGGAGGAACAGGAAGCCAGTGCACAGATCTCGCGGCTTGACGACAGTACCAAGGATTTGTTGCTCACCTCGATTGCTATCAACTCGTCAGCCTTTGAAAATGATAATCCTGAAGATTTGGAGGAGTTTACTGGGTCCAAGACTGAAACCGCATTGTTAACATTTGCCAGAAGATTCTTAGGGCTCGGTCCACTTAAGGAGTTTAGAGATAAAGCAAGTGTGGTCAAAGTTTTTCCGTTTGATTCTGGTAAGAAGTTCATGGCAACTGCAATCAAGACCCCCTTCGGTGGTACTAGACTCTTGGTTAAGGGTGCTTCTGAAGTAATGCTCGCAAAGTGTACCTCAATCATTGATCCTGAAGCAAAAAATGGCACCAGGGAGATCACCTCTCAGGATACCGACAAGATCAATTCGCTGATTGATAGCTATGCTAACCGATCGCTGCGTACCATTGGGCTGGTTTATCGTGACTTGGACCATGATGACGATATTTCTGGAAGCGATTTTGAGAATTTCACCTTCTTGGCAGTAGTTGGTATCATGGACCCGCTTAGACCAGGTATCGCTAAAGCTGTACAGGATTGCAAAGATGCTGGAGTTACTGTCAGGATGGTTACCGGTGACAACATGAAAACTGCCAGAGCCATTGCCTTAGAGTGCGGCATTTTGACCGAATCAGATATTGAGAATGAGTCTGATGTAGTTATGGAGGGCCCTGTTTTTAGAAAGCTTGACCAGCTTGAAGCTCTTGCTGTTGTGCCTAAGCTTAGAGTATTAGCCAGATCTTCACCTCAGGACAAGCGGAATCTTGTCAAGATTTTGAAGCAACAGGGTGAGACCGTGGCTGTTACTGGTGACGGTACAAACGATGCCCCTGCATTGAAACTTGCCGACGTGGGATTTTCTATGGGTATCGCGGGTACTGAAGTTGCCAAGGAAGCTTCTGAGATCATTTTGATGGACGATAATTTTGGTAGTATTGTCAAGGCAATCATGTGGGGAAGAACTGTTAATGACTCAGTCAAGAAATTCTTGCAGTTTCAGCTTACTGTCAACATCACTGCTGTTCTGCTGACTTTTGTTTCTGCCGTCGCTTCTAGTTCGAACGAGTCTGTGCTGACTGCAGTTCAGCTACTGTGGGTTAACCTGATTATGGATACTCTGGCTGCTCTAGCCCTTGCCACCGACCCTCCCAGCAGCAGTGTCCTTAAGCGGAAACCAGATAGCCGGAAAGTTTCTCTGATTAGTCCTACCATGTGGAAAATGATCTTGGGCCAAGCTGTGCTGCAGCTGATTGTTACTTTTGTCTTGCACTTCACATGTAACAAGATCTGGGGCGCTGATAAGCTCACTAGTCCAGATGATGCGTACGCCTACGAAGTCTTGACATCTCAGCTCAGTGCCATGGTTTTCAACACTTTTGTGTGGCTTCAGTTTTTCAACATGATTGTCAATCGACGGTTAGACAACCGCCAGAATATCTTTGAGGGAATCACCCAAAACTGGTATTTCATTGTGGTTATGGCCATTATCGGGGGTGGACAGGTGCTAATCATGTATGTCGGGGGTGCAGCCTTTTCCGTGCATCGCCAGACTGGTGCTATGTGGGCAACAGCTATTATTTGCGGTCTTTTGTCTCTCCCCTGGGCTTGCGTTTTGCGAACTATCCCTGATCGATACGTGGAGGCATTGTACCCCATGTGGATTCTCAGGCTTTGGCATAGAATCCGCAGAACTCGCCATAAGAAGAGCGGAGGAGTACCTGGGATCGTGGTTGACGACGAGGATGATCACCTAGATAACCACAAGTCTGCGGACAACTACAAGTGGAACTCTGGTATTGAGAATGTCCGTAACGAGCTCGAGTTTTTGAGAACAGTAAGAGGCGGTAGAATGTCCGCACTGAAATTCAAGAAGCCGTCACAGATCTACCACTCTTGGCTGGAAGCTATCAGTCCTGGAGCTACACCCACAAGCCTGTCACCTACATCTTCGTTTCCTGGGACGCCTCGCATGGGAGCCGGTGGTAACAGCTACGATTTCCTCCATGTTCCTGGTGGACGTGGTCGTGGAAACAGTCAGGGCAGCTCTATTGGTGCTCTGACGGTGGTTCCTGGTATCATTGGCGGCGCCATTGCTGGATGGTCGCCTGAGCTGAGACAAGAGGACGGGAAGCAGCAAGTATGATTAACTAATTCCTTTGTATTATTTATTGTTTTTGTCTAAATTGTTATATATATCTTGCAATGAAAATGTGTTTTGTTTTGTCTGTTAGTTACGAGAAGGTTTCGAGAAGGGGTATATATTAAGGCCTAGCCTTGCTTATAGCCTTGGCTTGAAATTTGAAAATATCGATCTGTGACGCGTCGAGATCTGGTTGTTTATTTTTTTGTTACATTATAGAGAGGGAGGAAAAAAAAAAAATAAAACGTAAACAAACCTCTTGATTTTTGATTTCGCTCTATTACACATTGTTTTTTATCTTTTTCCCTTTTATCATTCAACAGCACAAACATTTCAGTTATATTTATATAAATATACTGAGTTATACCCCTTTTGTTTGTTTTCTTATTTGAACGTTTGATTAGATACCCCTTGAAGAGAACATAATGAAGGAGATTGTAAGTTGAGATACGCCTTTTTTTCATAGTTTTTTTTTTTTTTTCCCAGCTGTTCTAACTTTCTTCTAGGTTCATGTTTCCGTTGGTCAGTGCGGTAACCAGATTGTAAGTATAATAAAAAAACCCAGAAGCTCGTGCTCTTCTCTTTTTTTCTTTTTTTTTTTGGTTTATTTTCTCTAACTCTCAGGGCTCCGCGTTTTGGGAAACTATTGGTGCAGAGCACGGGATAGGACCAGATGGAAGTTACCACGGCACTGATCCTCTTCAACACGAGCGGTTGAACGTGTACTACAATGAAGCCTCTAACCAGCGTTGGGTCCCCCGTGCGGTACTTGTGGACTTGGAACCTGGCACGATGGATGCTATTCGAGGTGGATCTCTAGGAGGACTGTTCCGACCCGATAATTACGTGTTTGGTCAAGCAAGCGCTGGCAATGTTTGGGCAAAGGGTTACTATACCGAGGGTGCCGAGCTTGTAGACAATGTTATGGATGTTATTAGACGAGAGGCTGAAAACACAGACTCACTGCAAGGTTTCCAGATTACACACTCACTCGGTGGTGGTACCGGTTCTGGGTTGGGTACTTTGCTGCTCAACAAGATCAGAGAGGAGTATGCTGAGCGAATGATTGCTACTTTCTCAGTACTACCATCTCCGAAAGTCAGTGACACCGTGGTGGAACCATATAACGCCACGCTTGCTGCAAATCAGTTGGTGGAAATGGCCGATGAGACCTTCTGTATTGATAATGAGGCTCTGTACGATATCTGCCAGAGAACTCTCAAGCTGAACCAACCTACACACGCCGATTTGAATACTCTGGTCAGTTCAGTCATGAGCGGAGTTACCACCGGACTAAGATTCCCCGGACAGCTCAACAGTGACTTGAGAAAACTAGCTGTGAACTTGATCCCATTTGGCCGATTGCATTTCTTCACTGTGGGTTACGCACCATTAGGATCCGTGGGCACTCGATCTTTCCACTCAAGCAGTGTGTCCGAGCTTGCCCAGCAGGTGTTTGACTCTAAGAATACCATGGTTGCTGCTAACCCCAGAAACGGTAAATACTTGACCGTGGCTGCATTTTTCAGAGGTGCGGTTTCAGTTAAGGAGGTTGAGGATCAAATGTCGCTCATGCAACAGAAGAACCCTGACCATTTCGTGGACTGGATTCCTGACAATTGCCAAACTACCGTGTGCAGAGTTCCCCCACGCGGTCTCAAAGTATCTGCCACGTTTGTGGCTAACTCTACCTCAGTTCAGGACGTGTTTAAGAGAGTCTTGGACCAGTTTTCTTCAATGTTCAAAAGAAGAGCTTTCTTCCACTGGTACACTACTGAGGGTATGGAGGCAGAGGAGTTCACTGAGGCTGAGTCAAACTTGCGCGATTTGGTAAGCGAGTATGATCAGTACCAGAACGCTACCGCGGACGACGTTTACTACGAGGATGAGGATATGCAGGACGGTGATTTGATGGATGACGGTGAAATGGATGCAGCTACCGCTTATGAATATGGGAAATAAGTGCAAAGTGCAGCAGCTTGAGGTAGAACTAACGAGGAATTTGCTTTTTTTTATTATAGGTTATAATTATTATACATGCTTTTTTTTTTAGGTAACTTTTGAAGTTTTTAACTCAGGTCTATAACTTTAATGATGTGAAAAATTAAGGTTTCTGGGGTGAAAAAAGGGTCCCACTGAGATCTATATATATATATATATATATATATATATAAACGCTTGGGCTTCAATTTATCCGGCGAAAAAGAAGCAGTATGAATCTCTACTCTGCTTTGCGTTTACGCGACCCATGGTCCAGGACGTGACATACCTCGACATTCAAACCACACTCGACAAAGTCCGAGAGCCAGGCCGATTGCTGCGATGATAATCTATCGTTTTCAGACTTGACTTCCACTAGTTTTATATGCGGCGGTTTAGCGGTGATTGTCCATAAGAATAAATCAGGCAGACCTGCTCGGTAGTGCGCATATCTTGTAGCAAATTTAAGGCAAATCATAGAGAGGGCTGCTGAAGGTACAAGACTTGCAATTTCAAGTAAAGTTTCTTGGTTGTAGTCCCAACTCACTCCGATAACTGCTTGGTGTAAAAAAGTGTCGTAGTTTGTTGACAGACATTCCTCAACTGCGGACGGGTCCTTGAAAGAAGCTAGTCTTTGATGAAATTCCGCATGTTGTCTTTCGTACCATTTACCGTCAATAAAGTCATTAGGACACGTTTGATACGGGTTACAAAAGTAATTTCTGCTATTATTGCCTGTTGTGGTAAATATCAAATCAGCAAAAAGTAAACCGAAAATGGTTGATAACATCGAACCCTCGCAATGGTAGCCTTGATACCCCAAGTTTTCATAGTGCTGCAGTACCACTTCTTCGACTGTAACCACATTGCTCACTACTTCTTGCTCCTCACTAGCATCAGTTGAAATTATCCATTCAGTACGCTTGCCTACCGCTGCTTCCACGACTTTTCGAGCAGCTCGCAGCTCCACTTGAGGTGGAGTGTGAGGGTACTTGAACCCATCGCAGTCAATTTCAGCATTCAGGTACTTGTTTTTCAGGGTGACGAATTTTCTTACCCGAGGGTTTATATCAGCTTGGAACGACATAATGTCTCTAGAAGCCGTGGTTAGGAAATTGACTGTACGAGTACCCTGATCCAGCCAGTACTCATACATTGGGAAATCATTGCTATTGGTTTTGAGTTTGGCTAATTCCAGTTGAAGCTTTCTCAGTCCGACCTCGATAAGTCTTCCTGATGTTGGAGTGTAAACTCCGGATTCGTATTTCCCCACAATCAGCTCTAAAATCTGATATTCCAGGGATTCTTCTAGCTTATCACGTCGTTTTGTTTGTGTGACTAGTTTTGCTAGGGTGTTTAGTTTTGTCCAGTACGCAGAGTATCTATCAGAACGAGCTGCAGATGCATGAAGCAGAGAAATGTCACTTAAACAAGTCTTTAGAATATTTTCTCTAGTAGAAACATCTTCAATAGCGTCCCAATTTGCCAAAATCTTAGCTTGGTCGATAACAGCAGCTCTATAATCCAAAAACTCCCGTCTTGTGGTGAAATAAGGAGTCGGGCTAAGTTCATACTTGGGGTATTTCGACATTCCCATTTTCACCAGCACAATCCCTCGGAGTCCTTCCAAATCAATATTAATTTCAACATTACCGTTATTCGAAACACTCAGCAGAGGCATGCTAGGAGTGAAAAACATGGAAATCATTTCTTCAAATGAAGATTTCACTAGTGGGTTCACCCGCACGCATGCAATACCGTTTGAAATCTCCAAACATCCGCATAAGATTGCCTCTTCCTGCGATACGGGACTGCTTCCCACAGCATTCAGGAAAGTCTGTCTAGAAGTACGCTGAACATTATCCAGTTTTTTGCCCTGGGCTAGTGAGATCAATGCGGTTTCAACCACCTTCCTTGACCCGGAGCAGACATTATCCTTCAACCCTGCTGATTTCTTACCCACGGTCCGTAACATATCCAACGAAAGACATTTTATCAAGTCGTTGAGCTCCGGGTATAACAAGAAATTTATAGATTGTAGTTCCTCAACAGATTGCCAGAGACATTCGTCTGCATCTTCTACGGACGCGGGTACATATTTGGCATAGTCCCTCTTAGAGAAGATTAGTCCCTTTCTCAGAAAAAGTCTGATCCACAGTAACCTTGCACCCACACTCAGCTCAAGATATCTCTGTCCATATAGCTCTGCAGCACTTCCCTCAAGTAGAGTATCGCTGTACCGCTGAAGATTCAAGGAAACGACTTCATCTAATGCTTGAACATATGCATCGACCATGACATGTCTGTGGCAAAGTGAAATTTCAAGGTGATATTTACAGAGTTAAAACAACATCGATCAATTTGAGTCGGGGCACAGTAATATGGAGGTAATGATAGACTGACGAAGCACGCTCCAATTTACTTGCCTACCTTTATTTCGAAGATGTACTTGTATGTCAAATATATATATATAAATAAAATAAGACGAGGTGGAAAAGAGACGCCAAGTTAAGACCAATTAGACGGGTTTGTCAAACTGTCTCTTGTATGACGCGTAAACGCGTATTTTTCTGTGTTTTTTTTATTTTTTTTGGTGTTCACAGTTCGAGATCTGTTTCACAATTGTTAACACTTTGATAGATTTAACCTACTATATTGAATCCAAACTCAACTCCACGGGTTGTGTGTAAACATTGCTGGTTCATGTGTTTTATGTATACATGGAACATCACCCCAATGTCTCGGTGAGACGGAAAAAACGTCGGCCACCATCAAGTCCATCACCGAATATAGCTTCACGGTCCGGTTATTTTGACTCTGAAACTTCACAGGAGCACCAGGAAGAACAGGAAAAGGAAGAACAGGAAAAGAAACAGGCGAGTACCAAACTGCAGATGTTTGTAAGAGCTAATGAGATACATCGCGAGAATGGTTCTAGACCGGCCACTCCCTCGTCAGTCTCGTCAACGCCCGCATCAATGTCACCACCTACAACAAATAAAAGACCTGTTCAGGTTGACAATGATGGTGCAACCGCCGCTGAATTCGATAAGTTGAAGTTTGCCATTACCGCTAAGCAGGCTTCGGTGCAGAATGCTTTCCCGCTGATATTAGATCAGAGCGAGGTGGCAAGGGTACGCACTGAGCGCAAAATTATGGATTTAGAGCTCACAAATGCCTCACTGTCAACTATAAACAGACTTTTGGAGAAGAAAATACGGCAACAGAATAAGAACATGGCAAATATGCGCAACAACAATGATTCAAAGCTTGGTAAAATATTGTCCGAAAATTACAAGTATGAGGAAGATGCTAAGGAAAATGATGACTTGTTGGAGGCTATTGAAGTTGCCGGTGAAAAACATGCACAGATGGTTAAACTATCTCAGCTTAATGACCAGCTGCTTAATAAGTGTTTGAAGATTTCGGCTAAACTGCTCGAAACTGGTCTCGAGGCTTTAAATTCGCCTGTAAATGAGTATAAAATGCGCGTTAGTGAGGAATTCATCACGAGTGAAACCTTGGAGACAACGTGACTGATACTGCAGTATCAGCTATTGCTGATTCAAGGATGTGTATTTCGGAATGGGCAATTCTGCAGCCGCCATAATTCCAAAATTAAAAAATTTGCATTGCGGAAAAACTCAGGATGAAGGTACGAGCCAAAGTTATTATTATGCGCGCCCAATATGACAAAGTTTCGGCTGAGATATGCTTCAGCATTTAACGTTTGAGAACTCGCTCCTTCAGGGATTTCAGCCACTGAGCGGCTCTACTCTGACTGAATGCGCCCCAGTTAATGCCAAACCGATAATAATATATGGGCAGCCCTGACGCGATGAAAGCGCCCACAAACAGAGCTTGCAACGGCTTTTCAAAAAGGGTTCTACTCACCAGGAACAAAGCCACGCAACAAAACAGTATTGGAGTGGATATCCATGTTTTGTAGGGCCGATCCAGTTCCGGGGTTTTGATACGGAGCACAATTACCCCGAAAACTGTCAGGAAATAAAAGGAGTATCCTGCTACTCCGTAAAAGGTAAGCAGCGAGTTGAACTCACCAACAAGAATGAAAATTGCAGCTATTGCTGCTTGTAACAGGATTGCGTTCACCGGGGTCCCTCTTTTCGAGTTGACCCTGGCAAAAATCTGCGGTAAAAACTGTTCCTGAGCTGAGGAGTACACCAGTCTTGATGATGAAAACATTGTAGCGTTCAATGCGCCTATACATGACAGTGAGATCAAAAATGCAATAATTGGACCGGCAATTCTAGCACCTTTGCTACCGTCGCCACCCAGGGCTTTCCTAGCAAAAGTCAGAGCCACCGAGGGAGCATTGGCAATCTCTTGTTTGGTAAGCACCGCGTAGTATGACAGATTTGCTAACAGGTATGCCAGCAACACAATAGGCATGGACAAATGTATGACTCGGGGTAAGTCTCTGGCAGTATTTCTCATTTCTCCTGCAACATAGTTCACATTGTCCCATCCGTCGTATGCCCAGAGTCCTGCATACAGAGCAATTGCGATATCGCCCAGATCAATGTTGGAATCAGGCTTGAAAAAATTGCCACCCGCTGGCGACAGCAGGGCGCTGCTATCTTTGAATTTCACTATAGATATCAATCCAATAACAGTTATTGTGACAAGTAGTGCAATCTTCAGAACCAAAAACCCTCGTCCTAAATGCGTGCCTAGTTTGTTACTGAAACAATTTATACCAGTAACAAAGGCTAGTCCTAATAATGCAAAGAGCTTTTCCAGCCAGAATCCCTCAAGACCGGGAATACATTTTGATAAGTATTGAGCAAAGATTATGGCGATAATTGCACATCCTCCCGGTTTCAATATGGTTATAGCTGTCCAGGCAAATAAAAAACTAGGCAAGGGGCCGAATATATGATTTAGATATGCTTGACTGGAACCGTTCAGCGGGATCGCGCTGCCCAACTCAGCAAATGAAGAGGCTCCTGTCCATGCTAATACTCCAGCTAACATCCACACTACTAGTGATATACCTACTGATCCCGCATGCTCATCGACCTGGTTAGGTGATGCGAAAATTCCGGACCCAATTTGCAAGCCAACCACTAACGAGATTCCATCAAATAGAGTCAAACTGCTTCGTTTCTCTATGCCCCCTCCATTGGTGCTACCTCGGCTCCCGCCAATCCTACCTTGTAATGGTCTCGTTGCACTCAAGTTCAGCAAATGATCCCCAATGGTGGAAACGCTCAATGATCTGATATGATGCCCTCCAGGTTGACTGTTACCGTTGAAGCCTAATGAACCCCCTCGGTGTTCCTCGTCAAATGATCTAATTGGAGGAGCTTCAGACAAACTGGACCGCACGCTCAAACTTCCAGACAGACTATCGTCACCACCGTCTTCGCCCAGGGATGATGCCAGAGATTGGAGCTCCAGCGAATCTCCACGGTAGTTACCGTCCCCAGTGCTTTTGATTGCACTGTACGCTTGACTCATAAGCGTCGTGTTTATGTGATGAAAAGGCTAGGAATCTCAAAGTTTATATGTCCGCAGATGTATATACAGATTTGTCGCTGGAGACCTAGGTTTAGAGATCGCTGATTCAACTACAGTTCGATTTTGCAACTATACGTATTATGGATCCTGATCTAACATATAATAATCCCGGAATAATTATTTATATCCAAAACCAGCAGTGTACAAGTATCAAGTATTTTTTAAAACAGGAAACTGAAATGCATTAGCACAGTGTTTTTGTCGTCTCTGGTGGTCGGTTCAAGTATCCACTTGGAAATGTTTTAATTCTGGTCTGGCTTTGCGATAAATCATTGTATTACGTAATTTTCAGGTCTGTTTTCTTTTGTGGCTCGGTTCCTGTTTTTTATAGACAGACCCAGGTCTTGACCTGTATTTACTTCAAGCGCCCTTGATCCCGCGACTATACCGGCGGCGCTTAAGCCTTATTTGCGAAACCTTTGTATAAAGAAAAAACAAGAATACTACAGGTACTTCTAACAGTGTCTATAGAAGAGTTCACCGTATTGCCACTGTTGTTATTATTGCTGAACTTCCGGTCAACATGGATTACTCGAAGCTACGATCCGAGATAAGTTCAACGGTTGAAGCCAATGTAGAGGTGAACCACCGAGCGTAAGTGGATGCTTTTTCTTCTTCTTCTTTTCCCTGTCTTTATTTTCTGGTTCAAGCAGTTTTTTTCAATCATATGGAAAAGAAGATTTGCTAACTATTTTGCTAGGCTTATTACTCGAACGTTGACCAAGTACCCGGTTGATTTTGCTCTGTTTCGAGAGATGCTTCAAAACTCAGCAGATGCCAAAGCTACTCATGTTGAGATAAACTTCGAGTCATATAAACCGAAGGAAGGCACAGGCGCTGGAATCCCCGGAGGCACTGCTGCTGAGCGTGTGGGACCAGTCACAGTGAATAACCTCGCTGATGTGGCGTCTATCCCTATTGATAGGTTGAGTATACGCAACAATGGCGAGTTGTTTACCGAAGACGACTGGAATAGACTGAAGGAGATTGCTAAGGGGAACCCTAACGAGGAAAAAGTTGGCGCGTTTGGTGTAGGGTTCTACTCGGTGTTCGAGTTAACCGACGAGCCATTGGTTCATTCCGGGGATACTGTCATGTCATTTCACTACGTTGGTGATCAACTCAAGTATAAGAAGCAGAAACTGAGCAATGAAGAGCAAAAATCTAAATGGACTGTGGTAGATCTGCCATATAGGTCTCATGGAGTGTTGCCTAGTTTGAAAAACTTTACGGGGTTCTTAACTAGAAGTTTTATCTTGGTGCCGCTGCTTTCTGTGGAGCTAAAAGTTGATGGCATTACCCTGTTGAAGCTGTCTAAAGTGGTTTCAGCGCCTGCGTTGGCGCTGGAGATCCCAAGGAAATTGAAAAGGCTGTCGCCGAACAGGACCATGGAATTGGTAGAGGTCAACTCGAAATCAATGAAAATCACAGTGAAGTATAAAAACGTCACACAGTTGAATGAGGAAGATAGTGCTATTAAATCTTTATGGAATTTGGGGAAACGGTTTATAACCTCTTTACAGGCTACAAGTACTAGTTCTGCTAATCCTCAAGACGATTCTGAGCTTATTTGTTTTTTGAGAAATGTTACAGGGATGGTGTCAGTGAAAGTCTCTGCCAAGTTTTCTGAAAAACTTCGCGCTACGGTAATGAAACCACCGCCCAAGAGAACGTTTTTGTCAATGATTGCCTATAACCAAAATGAACGAGAATTATCTGAGTTGAAACCACCGTTGTCTGACTATATTTTCCCCCAGGATTACAACGATGCGAAAATATACATTGGATTTCCCACAAAACAGTCTACTTCCTTAAGGAGCCACTTATCAGCATCTGGGTTGATTCCAACCATGGAACGCACTGCGGTCGATATGTCTAATGCAGTAGTGAAAGACTGGAACCAGGAACTACTGTACATGTCTGGTGTACTGGCAAGAGTAGTATATGAGCACGAAATGAGAGTTATTCAGGCTGCAAAGGTGAACAACAATGATGAAATCAAGCAGGCATGCTATATTATGAACCGATACGAGTTTGAATCCTCCGCGCCTGATGCTATGGTGGGGATGTGTTTGCAGACGGGGTTTTGGAACTGTTTGCCGGACTCGCTTTTGGTACCTTCAAATCATGGTATCAGAGATAGCAAGGAGGTGAAAATCATTGAAGATTCAGCACTAAGCATATTTGATCAGCATGTCCACTCTATCCCTGCAGAAGTTGTGAAAACCGCAAAGAAGTTCATTGAACAAGCTAGTTCGCGGGGGTTCTTGACTCACATTTCTACTCAGGATATTATGCAAGAGTTGCAAAGCCGAACTTTGACAATAGAGGAATTTGCAACTTTTGCTGAGTATTCCAAACTCGACCAAAATTTGATAAAAGCCACCGTGGTTTCAGATGGTAAGGCCACTATTCCGCTGGCAGCAGTAACTACCTACCAGAACAAGCATATTGTAGAGCCAGGAAACCCATTACCGAAATCATGCATACCTTACCAATTTGTGGCAAAGATCAGCTTGCGAATTCTGGAATATACAATAGGCTGGACTGAGCTTGAACTGGTTGCTTGGATTGAATACCTGGCAACTCATTTAGAATCTGTCCCAGATAACAAGTCATTGGTACTGAGTCAAGAGTTTGCGGCATTTGTTTTGCGAAAGGCCAGTATTCAGTATCTAAGTCTTGAGCCAGACGACCGCGCGCGTTTGTTTAACGCTTTAAGACCAATACCCTGTATCCCGACGTTGAACAAGGGTATGAAGCTCCCTGGAGAGACATACTTGCAGCCTATAGCTATTTTTCCTGACTTGCCAGTTATCAACAACCAACTGGTGGCCGCTACTCAAGATTTCTTGTTCCAATTAGGACTGCGCAAATCAGTAGATATGTCCTTTGTGCTCAAGTTGTTAGACGGATCATCTGAAGACAGCAGTGAGAACTTATCATGGGATACTCGTGACGTGGTTCGTTATCTCACGATGAACAGAAGAACTTTGAAGGAGAGCGACTGGGGGGTTCTGCGATCTAAGCCATTTTTCCGAAGCAGCAGCAATAAAACGCAGAGGTATAGACCTTGGCAGCTATATGTTCCAGATCGTAGCTTGCGCAAGCTAGGTTTTGATACAATTGAATGGGATGAAGATTCATGGAACCTGAAAAGCGCTGAAGGTAATTTACTGGTGCATGATTTAGGGGTTGTTGTGGTACCGCCGCTACCGACATTATTTGAGGTTGCTAGCAAATCCAAGAAAAACTCCTCTGTGGCAATCAAGTTCTTTTTGGATCATTATCCGGAAGACTATACCAATGGAGATGTTAAGAAGTTCAATAGCGCT
Organism: Groenewaldozyma salmanticensis; assembly: GCA_003708315.3. Classification (NCBI taxonomy): domain Eukaryota; kingdom Fungi; phylum Ascomycota; class Dipodascomycetes; order Dipodascales; family Trichomonascaceae; genus Groenewaldozyma; species Groenewaldozyma salmanticensis. The sequence goes on from PPNW03000013.1 coordinate 120,830, forward strand.
AATAGTGACTGCAGGTTCCTTCCTGTTGCTGGGGTTGAGGGAGGGCTGGAAGCTCCAGTTAAGTGCTATTATGGAACTGAGGCTAGCCTGTTTGGACTACCACTAATTCAGGAGCATCTAAGGTTGGATGCTGCCAAGTTTGGTGTCAAGCGTGCTCCGAGTATTCATGTTTTGGTCAAAGCCATGATTGATTACGCCAACAGGAACTCGAATGGAAACCAGCTAGCAATAACTGAGCTGAAAACCTTTGACGATATGTTTAGTTATCTCAGCACGAGAGTGAGAGAGCTTTCGACTGGAGATATCGAGATGTGTCAGAGACACTTGTTGATACCGGTGGGTAGAGTGTCTAAAGACGATGTCGTGAAAACAGTCAGGTTACAGTATTCTAAGAACTCATTTATGGCAAGAGAGGGCGGAAATACTAATAATGTCAGGTCCAGTTCATTCGTGAATGCTATATTTGATTTCGTCTCAGCTGACTGCATTTCACAAACTAGCGTGCCCTTTTTGAGAGCTATTGGAGTTCGGTACGAGCCTAACATGCTAGAAATTTTTGAATCTGTAACTCGCAACCCGGAGTCGGTCTTCAATTTGGCTGGTCGTAATGTGGAGAGATACTTGAGCCTGCTAGAATATTTGGGAACTGGATTTGATGAAGTTGAAAGGCAGCAACCTGATTTGATAGCTAAGATGGGTAGCCAGTCGAAGTTCTTAATTGGAGTTACACATGTCAGTACTCAGGGAGAAGATGAAGATGACGAGAATTTCGAGCAAGACAACACCCAGTACTCACTTGTTAAAGCATCCGAGGTGGTAGTCATTGACGATGTGGTAATCTTCAATCATTTTAGAGGCAGTGTCAAGACTGCTCCACAAATTGCATCTTTGGAGACCAATCTATACTTGAAACTTGGAGTTCGTAAGATATCCCAAGTGGTGGTTACACAGTACAAGATTGGTCATTTGGTATCCGAGGGGAATGAGGAGACTGCGGCAAAGTTGAAAGCTAGGATTATTGAGCGTAGCCGTCTTTTCCTGGAGGGTCGTCCAGCTAGTGAAAGGGCAATCGCTAAAAGTGGCGATTTGGAAAGTCCAACCAAGGGTATCAATGTAGCTATCGTCAGCTCGCTCCGCCTAGAGATGCGAGTGGTAGACAGTGCGATCGTGGTAGTGGACAACAATGGTGAAAGCGGAGCATACATCAGTGAAGAAACCAGCGCTGCTTATCTGAAAGCAACTCCCTCTGCGGGGTCTAATAGCTTCGGGCTGAAAACTTATTTGGGTGGTGTTTCTGTCAAACCTGCTGCTGCCCCCGCTCCTGGAAAGCTTTATATCTCGTTGGAGAAGTTTGACTGGTTACATGTCAGCCAAGCACTGATTGGCGTTCTTTTAAAAGCACCCAGTGCAGAATCTGTTATTGTTTTGGAAACACAGCTCAAGTCAAATTTACGCGACTTGCAGAAACGAGGAGTCGATGTGAAGAGATTGCTGCTGAAAGAAAAGGAAACAAGGCTGCGGGAAGAAGAGCAGCTAAATCAACAGAAATTGCAAGAGCAGACTGAGCGTGATGCAATTGAAGCAGCCAAGCGTAGAGCTGATATCGAGCGCAAAAGGGAGATGCGCCAACAGTTAGAAGCAGCTCAACAGCTCGAGAAAATTCAACCTCAGTCAACTGAGCCGATACAACGAGACCAGAAACTGCTAGCGGATTCTCAGGCGAGTTCTCAGGCTACGCAGCAACCACCTCCAAATTCTGCTGGGCCAGCACTGCCTGAAGCTCAGGGTCGTCCCGAACCTGTTCAGGATGGAGGATTTTTCCAGAACCTACGCCGCAGTGTGAAAAAAATCAGCCAGAATCAGGTGGCAAATCAGATGGCAAATCAAGTGGCAAATCAGGCAACTGGTCAGGTAGAGCATGAGTCAAGGCGAGAACAACCCTCGAATCAAAGCACTGGTATTGATGCTAAGATCTTGCAGAGAGGACTTGCATTTAGCCAGCCATACACGTCGCGAAGGCTGAATGCCCCCAATCATGTGGATAACTTGCATAACGATAGCGGTGGAGGGATTTCTAATCAATGCGATGCGAGCGCCATCCAGAGGCTGGAATTTGTGACAACACTGCAGAGCTCTGGAATCAAGCTGTATAACAGGCCACAAGATCCCAAAAGCGCTATTGATCAGAGGGTCGGACTGGAAGCTGATCGGTTTGCACAAGTGCTGGGTAAGCTCAGCATAGTGTACGGAGGTGCCGCGTCAAGTCCGCAACAGCGCAAACTGTTTGAGGCATTCAATATTTACTATGAGGTGGGAGGAAAAGAGATGGCGTTCAACTACAAAGGCAGTTTGTTTTTCAACCTGTGGTATTTTCCAGTCATACTGCGGGGAAACAACCAGCAGCAGGAACGTCGCCCCTTAGGCCACAGTGAATGGAGTTTACTGGACGCGTTAGACTACTGGTATCCTATTATTGCACACGAACTGGCACACAATTTGGTTTCTTCGCATGGAGCGAGCCACTCCAGTTTCACTGAGATGTACGTGCAGTATTTCATGGCCGAGTACTGCTATCAGCGTGGTTTCTGATATTCTTTTTCTTTTTCTTTTTTTTTTTCCTTCTTTCTTTCTCTCCAGTTTTCTTGGATTTACAGCTCTGAAACGTGGTTGCGTGTATGAGATGCAACTTTCAGGGGCAGCTTCCGAAATCGGCGGCAGATCAACGAGTTTATTACTGCTGAAAAAGCTATAGCCGAAACTGATATAACCGTCGCTACAACAAATATATCAAAAAGAAAAGAACGAAACAAAAGAAAGAAAAAAATAAAAAAGCAAGAACGAAATAAGGAATCATGATCTCTATTGCAGGTCCTCCAGGGAAGTGGCTCCATCATTGCCCTAATTCTGAAACATGTCTATTGAGAATTATACCCAGCCAGGGAGAACTGTCATAGCTATATATCGATCGAGCGCTAGAGTGCAAAAAGGATACTAGTATACGAAAAACCCGCGGCCTTGGGAGACAGCTCCAAATCCCGTCTAAGCACTGCGTGCAATGTGGGCGACGAGATGTGAATACCACCAGCAAGAGGGGAGAAAAGGGCTCATTGTGCCCTATCAACTGACGAGAAGCTTTGTTTTTTTATGTTTTAAGTTAAGCTTTTTTTTTGGCTTCTATTTAGGCGGTCATTTGTGTGGAGATGCGCGTGTATCAAAGAGCCGAGACTACAGGTCTCCTCCGCCAACTCTGAAACCTGAGCGCAGCAGAGATTGTATATGTGAACAGGTTGTGTTGGGTGGTGGTGGCTTTGAAGCGTTTTGCAAAGTGTGTTTTTGTGGCACGGTTAGTCAGAACAAAGCCACCTGTACGCGTCGATCTATCACTCTTTTTATTTTATTTTTCTGACAAGCCTGGTCAGCTTTACTCCAGATCTGAGCGCGGGAGGATGTGTATATAAGCAACCGGTTGCTCTCTCTATTTCTTGTTGCTTTCCCGCACTCTCTCTTCTCCACAGGTTTTCTCTTTAACTTTTTAACAAAGAGCTCTTCTTTTTTTGAGAGCTCCCTTTTTTTTCCTTCTTCTTCTTCTTATTGTTTGTTGTTTACTGACCTCTGTTGATGGTATCCTCCACTTCCAGAAAGCAAGCAGCGTCTCGGAGCAGAAATCTGCCGGTGTGGGTTTGTTCCAGCCCTTCCGCTGGTCGGAGCTTGGTGGATGAGCAACCATGTAGCGATGCACACACAAGTTTATGGGAGCGTCCTCGGCACTGGTCACAAGAGTCGCATGCCCACGACCGGAACCTGCCTCTGAGCTTTGCTGGCGCGGCGAGATCAGGCGGAATCCTCGAGCTGCCGTTACCGCCAGGAAAGGAGAAGTGTTTATACTGTGGACTGTATGATCACACAACCCGTACTTGTCCCTACGTTCAGCATTAGTCTGTTCGCTATTTTTTTCTCTCTCTCTGGATTTCATTGATTATTGTACCATTTTTTTTTATTTGAACCTCATTTTTTTCTATTTATTCATTTTGTGGGATGGAAAATGACCGTGTGAAGACCGTGTGAAGGAAAGAAAGCATATTACAACGACTGTTCTTGAATGTCATATGCTATGAAACTTTTTCTTTTCTTCAGTGCTTGCGGTTTTTTTTTCTTCTTTCTCTTTCTGTTTCCTACTGGTCGGGTGCTGTGCTGGTAGTAGGTTAGGATGGCGTCAATTCAGCTCGCGAGCGGGTTCTGGCGGGAGAATTGATAGCTCTACTACTATAGTCTATATCATTCATACCTACACTTGTTTTGTCTTTCTTTTTCTTAGCTCGTTGATAGATTTTTCGTACCGTGAGCTGAGGGAAGCACAGCCGTCAGTAGAGTATAATAATTTCTTTCGGATCAAGCGGCGGCTTTTGCTATAACGTCTACAAGAACACAGCAGGAAGTTCCTGAACTCTATTAGGATCTTGGCTATGTCTTGATCCTTATTGCGCTAATTCCGTGTAATTATGCTTCATCTTGGGGTATATAAGCTTAAATCAATCACTGCTGCGCCCGCTCTACAGAAGCAAAAGCTGAGACGCTCTTTCGAGGGCTATGAACCTTTTTAAGCCCCGCAAACTTTAGGGCTCAGAGTCCGCAATGCGCCCGCGCGCGTAAATTGTTTTACACAGCTTTACAGTTTCTGAGTTTTTAAAAATTTCACGGCGCAATGCGTTTCTCCCCCTCCGCCTTTTGCTCGTGTCTGCCAGTAGCCAAAAGCTAAAAGCTTAGATCTATGAAGCAGCTCTCTTGCTTAGATCGATGTCGGAAAAGCAGCGTAAGATAACAGAAAATTACATAACGCTCTAAATCGAGGCTGAAATTTTTCAGTAGAACGCTATATAGTACTAGCACTACAGGTACAGAAACCATGGGAAAATCCAGCAAAGACAAACGAGATTTGTATTATAGAAAAGCTAAGGAAGAAGGGTGGAGAGCTAGGTCTGCGTTTAAGCTTCTTCAGCTGGACTCTCAGTTCCATTTTCTACAGGGTCTCAATCGGGTTGTTGATCTCTGTGCTGCTCCTGGATCATGGTCCCAAGTTCTAGCTAAGCAACTGCATGAGAATGAGCAGGCAAAAATTGTTGCAGTCGACTTACAGCCTATGGCACCTATACCTGGAGTGACTGTGCTTCAAGCCGACATAACTCACCCAAAAACTTTAGAACGCATCTTAGAGCTGTTTGGCGGTGAGCCGGCTGATTTCATATGCTCAGATGGAGCTCCCGACGTTACAGGATTACATGACCTAGACGAGTACATCCAGGCCCAACTTATTCTGGCTGCTCTACAATTGGCAACGGCAATGCTACGGCCGGGTGGTACTTTCGTTGCTAAAATTTTCAGAGGTAGAGATATTGATTTATTATATGCACAGCTGGGCAAGCTGTTCGAAACTGTGACATGCGCAAAGCCTAGATCTTCAAGAGCATCTTCTATGGAAGCTTTTATTGTATGTCAAGGTTACTCTCCTAGAGCTGGCTGGCAGCCATTCAAGGGTGACTGTTCTACAGTAGACTATTTTGCCAAGCAGGGCATCACTCTCGATCTAGACGAGCATCTTCAACAGCAGCCAGAAGAAAGAGTCGTGGCTCCCTTTATTGCATGTGGTGACTTGTCTGAGTATGATTCAGACGCAACCTATACAATTGATAAATCTGTGGCAACGTTAAGTCTGGATCCTGTTCAATCACCAACAGCCCCTCCGTATAAGAAGGCTATCGAAATGAAACGACAAGGCTTGATAAAGAGGTAGTAGTAGTCTCTAGAAATGTATATTTAATCTGAAATGAAGGGGGAAAAAGAAGTTAACAGACCTCTGAATATTATTAACAAAAAAAAGAAATAAGTAAAAAAAAAACTAAAAGCTAAAAAAAACAGTTCTAGTTGTTGACCTCAGGCTTCATGGTAGGGAAAAGCAGAACCTCCTTGATAGTGTTGGAGTTGGTCAAGAACATGGCCAATCTATCGATACCGCATCCCCAGCCACCAGTAGGAGGCAGTCCGTACTCGAGAGCATTCAGGAAAGTCTCGTCAATCAGCTGAGCTTCGTCATCGCCCTGGTCCTTCTGTCTAGCCTGCTCCTCAAATCTTGCTCTCTGGTCAAACGGGTCATTCAACTCGGTGTAAGCATTGGCAATTTCCTTGGTAGCAACAAACACCTCAAATCGCTCGGTCAAACCGGGGATCTCTCTGTGATACTTGGCCAAGGGAGACATGAGTTCAGGGTGACCGGTGATAAAACTGGGGTTGATACAAGTGTCCTCGATGTATTCACCGACAAGTTTGTCGAGCATCCGGGCATTAGTTAAAGGAGGTGAACAGTCTAACTTGTGCTTGATCAAAATATCCTTCAAAAACTTGTTAGTCTCATCGGTATGAAGCTCATTTCTAGCGGGGAACTTGACATCAAGTCTCTCTTCTAAGGTAGTGATCATGTCAAATCTCTTCCATGGTCTGCTGAAATCAATGGTTAAAGTCTTGCCCTCAGGACCCTCAGGTTGGTACTCGATCTGGTAGCTTCCACAGATTTCCTTCACCATCTCGCTGAATAACAGCTCGGTTGTATCCATCAAGTCAAAAACATCAGCATAGGCTTGGTAAAACTCGCATGTGGTGAACTCGGGGTTATGTGTCAAATCAATACCTTCGTTTCTGAACTGTCGGCCAATCTCATAAACTCGCTCTAAACCACCAACAACAAGCTCCTTCAAGTACAACTCGGGGGCAACTCGCAAAAACAAATCCATGTTGAGATCGTTGTGGTGAGTAACGAAAGGTTTGGCAGTGGCACCACCGGCAATCAAGTTCATCATAGGGGTCTCAACTTCGATAAAATCTCTTGAGTCGAAAAACTGTCTGATGAATCTAATAATCTTGGATCTGACCAAAAACCTGTTTCTGGTGGAGTTGTTCATAATCAGATCAAGATATCTCTGTCTGTATCTGGTCTCCAAATCCTTGAAACCATAGTGGTCGGTGGGCAGCATTCTCAAGCACGGAGTCAACAAAGTAACACTCTGAACAAACACAGAAACCTCTCCGTCACCGCCCTTCTTGGGAGCGGTTCGAAAGGGATATCCAGTAACACCAATGATATCACCTCTTCGAAGTAGATCATGGACAGGATCTAAGGTCTCGTCACCAGTCGCTTGAGCCACTACTTGAACTTGAGTACCCTCACCGTGGAGAACGTAGAACTTCAATTGGGTACCACTTTCTCTCTTGATATGGATTCTACCGGCAATTGATACCTGAACATCCTTGAGCTCTTCACCTCGAATCAAATGAGCATACTTGGCAACGAACTCGTCAATTCTAGTATCCACATGGAACTTGTGAGGATAAGGATTGGGCTGGTGGCTAGCTCTAAGATTGCTGATTTGAGAAGATCTAATCTCAAAGTACTCATTTGGGTTGAAATCCTCCTCCTTCTTGGCCTTCTCGCCAGTGCTCTTGCCGGCATTTGGGTTGGCAGCAGCTTTATCTGCCTTCTTCTTAGCTACCTCTCTAGCCTTTTGACGCTTCTTCAACTCAGTCTTGGAAACTTGTTCTCCAGTAACATCATCCAAGTAAGTCTTTTGCAGCTGCTCAGCTGCCTTTTCCACAGAGTCACTCATGTTGAAAATATAAATTGGTATTCTTTAGATCCTTTGATATAATGAAAAAGGTTAAATAGGAAAGAAAATTTGAGTCACACACATAAATATACAGAGTGCATGTATCTGCTGAAATTTCGATCGAGATGAAATTTCAATACTTTACGTATACACACACATTTGTAAATTTGTCAAAAAAAAAGCGAACACTGAAATATCAAGCTGGAAAATTTTTAACCTTTTTTGGTGGAGATATTTATATTATTCAATACCGTGACAGTAACAACTATGTTGAAGTCGTAAGTGCGAATGGTTCATTTCTCACGTCTAATGAGGATTTTTTTTACTGACTACGATGAATTTAGAAGGAATACTACTTCAGTGGCTTTGCCCACTAAACCAGCAACCACGTCCTCAGTGGAAATAGATTCTAGCGTGGTTCTGAAAATCGCCAAACACGTATCTGAGCAGCACCCTGCTGTTGTCGCCGGGCAGCTTTTGGGAGTTGTTAGAGAAGCATCAGAGTCAAATCAGGAGAATGATGGACAGGTTTCAGTCAGCTACAGTTTTGCTTTCCCATCTGGAGCTACTGATGGAGAATCCAACGCCGGAATAAGATCTAAGGCCACCATTAAGTATCGTGACGAAATGATTGAGCATTTGAAAGAAGTTAATGTGGAGCCCAACTCTGTGGGATTCTACATCAGCGCACCCTTGGGTAAATTTTATAACAGTGGAACTGTGGAGAACTTGTTGAGCTACCAGGCTACCAACCCTGATTCAATCATCATTGTACACGATTCCACCAAATCCCTGGTACCCGGGTGTAACTTCAGCTTGAAGGCTTATAGATTAAGCCCTGCTTTTTTACAAGTTAAGACCGAGCTGGGCTCAAAGTTTTCTTCTGAGAACTTTGCCAAAGCTGATTTATCATTCCAAAACATCTTCCGGGAGTTACCAGTGAGTATCAAAAACTCTCACTTGGTGACGTTGTACTTGCAAACCTTGAATCCGGTTAAGGACTACGAAAACTTGGGAATCTCTATTGACACGTACTTGGAAAGAAACATTGAGGCTATCTTTGAGTCCGTCGACGAGTACAACTATGACCAGGGTAACTATAATTACTACCAGAGAAACTTACAAAGAGAAAAGAACAAGATCAATTTGTGGCAACAAAAGAGAAAAGCAGAGAACACTTCAAGAGAAGCTCAAGGTAAACCTCCTTTGCCATTAGAAGACTGGCAATCAATGTACAAACTTCCCGAAGAGCCCTCAAGACACGACAATTTGCTTATTTCAGGTCAATTGAACCAATATTGCAACCAAGTTGAGGAATTCGGTGCCACTGTACTGCCAAAAATGTTCTCTGTTAATAATTATATCGAGCAGGAAAAGTAGAGTATCTCTAGCATCCTCAAACTGGACCAAAAAGAAGTAGATATTTCAATGACAATTCTCACCATATAATCAGATATATCATCTCCCAGGCCTGCCTTTTAATGCAGAGCCATTGTTGTGAGCATGCGCAGCTCCTCCTCCTGGTAGTTCCTGTTAATTTATTTGAGGCACGTGACTATTTCATAGTATACCTGTTGCGGTGTTGAAATTTCAGCTCTTGATGTCGGTGTAATTTATACAGATAACGTGTACGTGCCATTTATCTTCTGGGCTGGTCAGAGGAACCATGGCTACCGCTCCACTACGGCCTGACGATGTGATATCGCATAAAATTAACAGTATAATATCTGTGTCTACATACATAGATGGTTCCTCGTTGCGGACCTCGCTCGAGGCGCTGGACGCCCGGCTGCCAGAAAATACCATGGAGTCGCGAAGACAGCTGAGATCAAATATCGAACGCGAGGTGATCAAAAATAGCGGAGACGTACTCAAGGAGTTCAGTGAGCTTGCTACAAGGCTTTCAGGTGTACGTGATACTCTCAATGAGCTGAACGATAAATTCCGTGTGGTCAAAATGAGTACCCAGCTAGCTTCCAGAGATGCCTCCGTCATTATCACTGAGTCGCAGAAGCTGACCAAAGACCGGCAAATGATAAGAACGAAACTCGCATTACTTCAGGCTTTTCAGTCTACTTTTATGGTTTCACCGGAAGAAGTGGACGTCTTGTCGCTGTTGTCGACAGCACCTGACGATAGATTTTTCGAGGTACTTGGCAAAGTGAAGAAAATTCACAAGGACTGCTCTGCGTTACTGATAGATGAGGACGATTCTGTTAACAGCGAGGGAACTACTATAATGAACAAGATGGCTGATTGCCTGGACAAAGGGTACGACAAACTTTACTATTTTGTCGAGAAGGAGCTTAAGAGTTTAGCTGGTCAGTACATGCAAATTGACAAGTCATTGAAGCGCAGATTAATAGCTTTGGCTGAACGACCCCGACTATTTGAGTCAGCTCTTATAGGGCTAAGTGACGCAAGAAGACGCAATTTAAACAATGAGTTTTTGCGATCACTTACTGTCGCTACTGGCTCTTCCAAGCCCTTGGATCTCACCGCACATGATACCCTGAGGTACCTGGGTGATCTCCTAGCGTGGATACACTCAGCTGCTGTGAGTGAGCATGAGAGCTGGGTAGCATTATTTGAAAATGACTCATCTGTTCTGCTGGGTATTAAAGAAGGTATGGCAAATGAACCTTGGTTTGAGCTTGACATGTCCCGAACGATCAATGATCAGCTAGATAAGGTCACTGAAGGGTTAGTGAAACCTTTGAAATTAAGAGTTGAAAGCTCTTTAAGGCAAGAGTCCAAAGTGACCACGTTTTTCCGGGCAAATAGCATGCTTGTTCTGTACAAATCCATGTTTGAGAAGTATTTTACTCCGGAAGCGGCAATAATGCGAGCAATCGATAGTTTGACGGACTCATGCTTAAAGCAATTTGATCTTTGCCTTGAAAATCATATTTTGTCTGTCAGAGAACATTTGTCAACATACAAGCAAGAAGCTGAAGCTGAAAACCTGCAAGCACCAGAGTTTCTGATAGATGCCACGGACAACTTGAAAACAGTTCTGTCGACATTCGAAAACTCAATAGACTACAACCCAGAATCTCACGAGATCAGGAAGTTTATTGAGCAGCTCACAGAGCCTTACCTGGAATGCTGCTCAAGACTAGCAAGTGATATGGAGACGCTTAAATCCGAAATTTTCTCCATCAATTGTCTAGAACAAGTGAAAAGCGCACTCATTTTGTATGTGGTTGCATTGTATAAACTGGACCAGCTTGATAGAAGGGTTGACGAGCTCACAGATGCATTAGTGATGATCCAATACCAGAGATATCTGGAAGACTCTGGAATTAAGTCTCTGGAGAACAGTCTTCTTTCCGGCCAAGAAGCTGTGATCAAACTCTCCGCTCAACTGGAAGACTTCTTACCGGCAGCCTCAATGGAGTCAGGCCAATTACTGCATAACTTGTTTTCGCCAAGGCTAGCTTCCTCAATAGCTCTCAGAGCATCAATGCAGTTTGTGGAGAAGTTTGAGGATATACTCACTTTGATTTACGAACACTACGGCGAAGCAGATGCCAGAGCTATATTCCCAAGGTCTTCTGACGAAGTTAGAGTACTGCTCGCAGTATAGCGTACAGTTGGTTATTTTTATGACGTAAGCACATTGTGTATACTTTACGTAAGGAGATGTGATAAGGAAAATTCCGGAAAAAATCCATAGTTAAGCGGGCTAACGGCCTGAAGCCGATGGATATTGCACATATATACATGTCGATTCGCGAGATAGAAAGCTACTAGCTAGCTAGTATACTACTAGTAATGCAAGAATTAATTCACCATCGCCAATAGTCCAAACTTGACGTCAGTATATAGCACTGTGAGATCTCACAGTGTGCATGGATAAACCAGGAAAATGACACGACCAAGGGTAAGTTAAGCTACGAGGGCTTGTTGAACTTTTTTTGCTGGGGAATGTTGCAATCTCTAACCTTCTTTAGTTGATTCTTCTCGTTCGGCATGGAGAGTCAGAAGGGAATAGTAAGTGCGGTACAGATAGACTTATACGAGAATCAACGTTAGGCTCTAACTCAATTGATCTCGTACCATTGGGTCCTCAATACTGGAGGTCTCCTTTCCTGGTACGGCTTTTCTTTTGTTTCGTTTAGAAGATAAATCTGTGAACTGCGTTACTCCAAATCATTTGGTTTGCTTAACCAAAAATGGCCACAGGCAGGCTGCAGAAGCAGGGAAACGGTTGCTAACCCTGCTGAAACCAGACGACAATATCCTTTTTTACACATCTCCATACAAGCGGACCAGGCAGACCGCCGAGGGAATCATTTCATCAATGAACGAGAACAGCGACAGACAGATAGAATATAGAGTGCATGAAGAACCAAGGCTGCGAGAGCAAGATTTTGGCAACTTTCAAGGTGACATGAACCAAATGAATAGTATTTGGTCTGACCGAGCCAGGTACGGTCATTTTTTTTATAGGATACCTAATGGGGAGTCAGCTGCAGATGTGTATGATAGATGCTCGGGGTTCAACGAGACCCTTTATCGACAATTCTCCTCGGATAAGTTTCCCAGCGTCTTAATATTGGTGACTCATGGTATCTGGGCTCGAGTTTTCTTAATGCGGTGGTATAGATGGACATATGAGCAGTTCGAGTCACTGAGAAACATACACCATTGCCAATTTATTATCATGGAAAGAAGGAAAGACTTAGGGCACAAGTACGAACTTCAAACAAAGTTGAAGACTTGGGATGATATTGATTTTGAAGATAATCATAATTTAGAGGAACTAAATGCTGCAGCGGGAACAAATAGCGAGATTTCAAAAGAAGATATTGAAGCCATAAAGGAAAAGGAAGTAAAATTGTACGAGCAGTTCCAGAAACTGAAGCATGGGAAGGACCAAGACAAAAAAATAGACAATACGGTAAGTGAACCTTCTCATTGATCTTTGAGATTATAAACTATATGAATGTAATCTTTTTTAATAAATAGTAGTTATTTTTTTTTCAAGCCCGTATGGGTTTCCTGCCTCTACCGTATCCATCCTTGCTATAATAATCCATAGGGTAGTTAGAACTCCACTCCTGGTCATCTCCGAGAGCAACCATTGCCTCATATGGGGTCAGCAGAGGTCGTGGAAATGCATATCCCCAGTCTATAGATAACCTAGGGCATGCGACTTGTACCCAGCAGTCAACAGCCTCGGAGAATTGGCTGATTTTTGTGGGGAGTATCTCAGAAAGCACCACTCTCACCACGTCAATGCCTCGTTCCTTGAAAGCGTGCTCCAGCAAATCCAGAGTCTTAGGGTTGCCTTGTCTTCCTAAAGATCCCAAAATAAGCCCAACTTTTCTCGCAGATCGTGCTACCTTGACTGCTTCTCTTCTTAACTGATGCATTTCCTTGTGTTCGTACTCTTCAATGGTGAATTTTCGATCGTAAGGGTCATATTTGTACGCTGGCAACTCAGGGTTATGTATCATTGCAGATTCCAGGTGGAATCTCCCGTCTCCAATATACACAATTGCAGTAAACTCTTTGGGATCTAACCTTGCGGAAGTGCAACCCAAAACTTCACCTTTCGAGAGAGGAAGTGATTGAGGGGCAACTGCTTCGATACCTATCTTATCAAAAAGTTCAGAAGTGCCAGTGGTTGTGTTTCTCCTTAGCAAAGCATGCACTGTAGGATTGAACTGAATGGTGCTCACAAATGCTAGTTTTGATCCTCTAGGGAAATTACGAGCTAGAGTCGCAATCAGATGGTCCTGGTCAATTCCAATTGTAACAAACACATAGAGTACCCTTATTTGTGTAACGTCAACAGGTACAAGACAAGAATGAGCATAATGCACCATCAGATCACACCCCAGAGATCTTGCAGTGAAGTCATCAATACAGCAAGCTCCGTACGTGACATCTCCCATGACTAGTGTTTCGACATTACAAAACTGTTCTAGAATGTCCGATATAATACATGCGTAAGCCAGTAGACCCTCCGGCATTTGTAATGCGACTTTTTTGAATGCAGACTTTTTGATATTCCAGACAGTCTTGTGTATCTCAAAGTTGTAATTTGACGGTAGTAGCTTGATAGCTTCATTCAGTTCTTTATCATTGGTAATTTCTGGTGGTATTTGATTCACTGAACGAGTAGCTCTAGACTTCGGTATTGACTGAGAAGTTGTTGTGAGAGCATCTTTCTGAACTGTCTCATTGTCTGTGACAACTGATGCATTTTCTCCCGAGGCTGTCGCTACTTTTCGCCCTACAAACCGGCGTCGAGGCTGTTCCATGTTGAATGTTGAGGTTGTCAAGGTTGGCTACAAAAAAAAAAATTTAATTTCAGCTCGGTTTGATAACGATCTAAGACTTTTTTTTTATCTTTTTCATGCTTGAATTGTTAAGATTACGACAAAGGATGAGTGAAGCCATATGAAATCTTAATTATACCCATGATAACTCCAAAGTTTTCAGTACGCCAGGATGACGAGAATGTCTACGTTGATATACATGCTCCTTACATTAAAGCTTCAGCAATTGAGTTCTTTGTAGATGGACCCTTATTTATTTTTTCACTGCAGCCCTATTACTTAAGGCTGCGGTTTCCTGGAAATGTCATTGATGATGAAGAAACCAAGCCGGGAACCTCGAGCTATGATGTCAGTAAAGGCGATATACTAGTTACTCTACCAAAGGAGACTCCTGGTGAACATTTCCCTGATCTGGACATGCTTTCAAAGCTGCTCGCTCGGAGAAATGAGGGTGAGTCAAATGAAGCAACAACCTCGCGAGGACCTTTAATACAAGAGATTGGTGGACAGGAGAACGAGAGCGCTGAGAGTGAATTGAAAAAGGAAGCTCAGGAATTTGACTGGGAGATCTCACAGACACTTGCAGAAGATAATGAGGCAACTTTGAATCCCTCAATAGCAGCCAAGTATGGGTTTGATAATCAGTATTGTGAGCTACTAAATGTGTCCGTTGAAGAGGGGAATGATGTTAATGAACTAAGCAATCCTGATGTTATGAATGCAGAAGAAAGAACCCAGGAGCGCATAGCAAACGAGGAAGAGAAATTTAGTCCCGACTATTATCTTACAGACCTTTATGATAATGACTATATCAGCTCAACTCTTATACCTTGGAAGCTTGAGCTCAACACAAGCAATGATTTCACGGAATCACAAAAAGATTTGATGTCAAACAGATTGAAATCGTCCATTTTGCCAGTATCAAACCCCAAGGCCACATACATTGGGCTTGTATCGATAATTTTCGCATACTGTTTTGATCAAAGAGTCACTCTAGGTGAATCTACCGTGGAGTCAGCGTGGACCATAGGAAAACTGGTGCCACTTTTTGCTGCACTAGATGCAAACTTCAGTAACGTCTTTTTGATGCTGGTATCATGCACTCGAAGAGCTTTGAGCTATCCATTATATAGGCACTGGGAGCTCACCATGAAGTCGTGGCAGGATTGTCTTGCTGTTTTTCAAAACCAAACTAATAAACGTCAGGTCATTCTCAAAATACTGCTTCAGCTCATTACACTTTTTGACACAGGCAGATACTTTGTATATAATAAGATTTGGATCCAAGATTATGCTACCTGGATTCAGACCAGTGCAACTGATGGAGTTTTAGATGCTGTTGGAAGAGAAATTGAAAAAGGTCTGAGCCTTCTTACTAAAGAAAGCGTGGATCTCGATATACCAGAGCTTGAGGAAGCTGCGCTAGAAGCTATTGAGCAACAAGCTGAAACTCATGAGCAATGAAAATTCTAACAATTTTAATGTCTATGTGTGTATATATTAATTAACTCGTTATATTTCCGTGACTAGAATGATGAAACAAAATGGCGAAAACGAAAGCAGGTATGAAAAAATAAAGAAAAGCTGAAGAGTATTAATAGAAAAATCAATAGTATAACAAACGTTAGGAAGTATGCTAGCAGCCCCAGTAAAAATCAACAAAAAAAAAGACCGGAGAAAATTTGAAATAACTCAGTATACTTCCTCCATGCAGGAACTTTTTGAAAATAAAAAAATAAGAGAATAAAAAAAAGGAAAAGGAATTGAGAAGTTGACGTTTTCGTGAAAAAATAGTAAACAAGAAAACGCGCTAGCATGCTCACCAATTCTTCCAGCTTGTGCCAGATGTAGTAGAAGGAATTGGACAAACGAAACACAGAGTTAAAAGCAAAAGAAGGACTCTGACAACTCAATTATTTCCTTTCCTTTTTCCTTGTCTCTTTGATAAATAAACAGAGAATCTCTTTTAGTCTTTTGAGCTTAATTCGATCTCTGGTCGCTGATGATAAACCCTACCCCGTATCTCTTCGACCTCTCAGCTATACTCTCCTGTAATTCGCCGGTTGAGCTATTTGAAGGAGCAGGACTAGGAGTTGGAGCAGGGCTTGGCGTGCCTGTAGTTGCAGAAGTGTTTGCACTTACTGCATTAGGCTCAGCAGCTTTTCTGGTAGATGAAGAAGGAGTTGGCGTATTTCTGCGCTCTAACGACGGCTTCAAATCTGAGTTGCCGCCACTAGCCATGTTAGCTAGAATCCCGGCTCCTGAAGATTCTGAACGGGCAACGTGCGCAGCACTAGGCCTGTTGAAATTGGATTGTTGCGTTTGCTGAGGCAAAAATGAAGTAGGAGTGGCCCAGGATCTAGGCAGATCACCAGTTAAGGTCGATGCTTCGGAGCGATGCCTGGAGTGACTCAAACCGCGGCGACGATGAGATTGCACATTGGCAGCAACAATAGCAGCTGAGCTCCTACCACCAGCTTCACTGGTAGGAACTGGTGGAGGAGATAAAGTTCGATCAGATATAGATCTCCTCCTCTTAGCCATTGGGTCAGCAGCTGCGTCTGCTGCCCCGCGAGAGATACTTCCTGAAGTGCCTCTTTCTGAACCACTATCACGTTTAGGAGAGGAAGATGATGAAGGTTTCTGGTTAGGCTGCCAGTGATGAAACTGTATGACATGTTGCATAGAAGATGGGGAAGAAGGAGGCGGAACTGTCAGGGGCTGTTGAGGAGGCGGAAGTGGTTGAGTGGCACTAGCCCAAGTTGCTCGACTACTTCCACTACCACCACGGCTCGGAGAAGTGAACGACCCAATTGAAGAAGTGGAGCCATGATGTTGGTGTCCCGGTCTGAATACTGGGGTTGGGGAAGTTACAGTGTTTCCTTGTTGAGAGTGCTGCTGCTGTTGTTGTTGCTGCTGTTGCTGCTGTTGCTTGTGGGACTGATAATCGGGTACAACCAACGGCTGAGGAGGTAAAGACATATTCCTCTGGTGACCCTTTATAGAACTATTAGAGGGAGGGTTGAACATTCCATGACCTTGATGGTGTCGTAATGGTGGTTGCGTTGGCGCCACTGAATGCTGGGGTATTGGGACCGCACTTCCAGCAGAAGCTTCCCCTGATATTCCTGCTTCAGGCCCTGCGCCTTCTGGATATGCATTAGAAGGTTGTGGAAACGTAGGAGGTAGTCCTGCTGCTACAGCGATTCCGGGAGGTACAGCGCCACCAAATAGCAGAGGGAAATTAACAGCAGGTATATTGTGCGCAATAGCCTGGTGCAAAAGCTCTAGGCTAGTTTTCCTATTCTCTAACCGATAATACTCCTGCTTTGTCCGTTCTTGCTCAGTTCGTAGTTTCAAGGCCTCTACCAGCGACTCAGAGGAATAGTTCCATGAACTTATACCACTGCCGAGCAACGAGCCCAGCACAGCATCCTCGCGGTAACTATAATTAGCACTGGATGAAGACGCGGGAGACTTCTGTGAGCTCCCCTGAACAGATGACTGTATAGGTGCGGATGGGCCCAGTTGTGCCTGAGGCGGGAGCTTCGGCGGCTGTTGCTGATATTCTACAGGCTTAGCACGAGAATGTATTGTCGGCAGAAATTGGGGCTGCAGTGACTGAGATCTTTGATGCTGCTGATAAAATGGTCTCGAAGAGGGCTGAGAAGATTGAAGTGGCTGTGGAGGCTGAGGTGCTTGATAATGGCGATGCAGTTCAATTGCTCCTGCAGAAGAATGTTGTGTCGTAGAAATGCTTGGATTTTGAGTTTGGGACCCATACACACTAGGTTTAGAAGGCTCTGGAACAGTGTGGGGCGCAGATACCTCATCCCTTATTGATTGAGTACCTCTAGTATCACTGTTGTCAGTATTGTTGGCCATAGCGTCGCCTGCAGGTATGGTGAGTGATTTAGGCAGGTCGCTTGATGTTGTTGGTGCTGTTGTGGTGGTGGTAGTTAATGCTCTTGTTGTTGTTGTTTCTCCCAAACCGGCACTGAAACTTGTTGCGCTATTATTGTTTCTAGCCAGCGCTGATGTAGGTGATATAGATCTATCTGAGCGGCGTAAAAAATGGCCATGATTTCTCGAAGTTTCTGTGCTTGAGCTCTGGCGATCCTTTTGAGATGCTGTAGGCAAAAGCGATGGTGATGCAGAGATAAGCTGTTCTTTGCTCTTTCCTAATTGTCGCTGCCGTTGCTCCAACTCCTTTTCCTGGTGTTTTTCGCTTTGTTGGCTTTGCTGGTCTTGTTGGTTATGTTCGTCAGGCTTGGCAGAAGTCATTGACACGTTTTCCATCTCAATGTCCTCGCTTTCCTTGTAGTCCTTAGTTCCTTCCGTGCTCAACAAAATACAACTCTTGTCTTTGTCAGGATTCTGTAACGGATGCTGCAATTGCTGAACTACTTGGTTGGTAAGTGTCTCGGGACTAGAGTGCGAGCCTGAGCTAATAGAATTCGGCGAGTTTGCAGCTGATTCCGGTTCAGTAGTAGGAGAGTCCGGCCACTTTGCTTCCAATCCCCCTTTCAATTTCCTTGTCAGCGTTGTGGAATTCTGAGTTGCAACTATTGACAGGGGCTTTGAGAACTCTTGTACCAGCTCTCTTTCGGCTGGAGGATCCAAGCAATTCTCTTGGTTCGAGTTGGATCTGACGTGCTCAGAAGCCCGTGAAATCGTTACTGGAGGATACCTGAATATAGCTTGGTCAATAGTGTCCCTTGTCGACGAGTGACGCGGTTGCGTGTATAAATACGACTTATTCAAGCGATCTGAGATAGCGTGCTCATGCGTCGCCTCACCGCTAGAACCAAGACTAGGACGCGTGCTTGGTACAGAGCTACTAACGCGGTAACTGCTGCTGCTGCCACTATCACTAGTGCCACTTACAATCGATGACCCCAATGAAGGAGAAGAGGTTGGCAGACCAAAAGAGGGGATCTCAGTTGTAATTCCCAGCCCCACGGTAGGCTTTGTTATACCTGCAGATCTCTTGGTGTTTGAGTCCTGAGTCCGACTACGTTTGAATGAAAAAAACGAACGTTTGTGGCTAGAGCCCACCAAATTTTTGGTTGCTGGTTGTAGTGATTTTTGGCGTTGTGGACGTGAGTATTCCAGTTGTTGATAAAAATGTGCGTCGTTGGATTTCGTTTTCCAAGGAGGTGGTGGTGGTGATGAAGATTCTGATTGTTGTTGTACCAATAATTGATTTGCCGGCTGTTTAGGGTTAGTGATCACCATCACCGATTTTTCACCTTCTGAGATTTTTCTTGTTTGCAAACTTCCATAGTCATCAGCACAAGTAGGATCCTGCAGACGCTCGCTGCAGCTGCTTAGCCTTTTTTTGTCTCTTATGTTGCTTGTTTCGATGTTTCCAGTATTGTCTGAGACATCGTCATCATTTACTGGGATAGCTGCAGTGCTATCTACAGAGTAAGAGGGCTGACGGTTGAAATTTAGATCGATGCCATTGCTCACTTCGTCGAGACCTTTTGCTCGCTGGTGCTCTTGTAGCAATTGAGTTGGTCGTACTCGCTGCTCCTGCTCCAGCTGCTGATGACTTTTGCACGAAACGTGAAATTCTTCAGCTTTAGAGTTTGCTATGCTGCTGGCGGCGCTTGCGCTGGTAGTAGTTACACTTGAAATCGTGGACCCTGTTGCCAGAGTTGGCGTCAGTTCATCTCTAATAGCAGAATGCACAGCTGATACTAACGGTGCCAAACCTAAAGTTGACGAAACCATAATTGATAGACTTGATTCTATTCTCGTCTCCGGGTTTTATTTTCTTTTTTCTTTCCTTTTTTGCGTGTCAAATTTGGCGCAAGAAGCTCCTATTTGCAACAGTCAAGTGAGGTCTCTTTCACGCTAGAATAGAGACCGCGTGTATATCGAGTATAGTTGACCCACTTAGTTCTTGCAAAGATCCACTGAAGATTTTTGCTGCTGCTGATTTTGAGTTTCGCTTTTTGAATACGTTACTCTCAATGTTTCGAAAGCAAATTCCCTCCCTTTTCTGGCAATAGGTTCTAGATTGTTCCAGAGCTTAGTACTTCCTCACAGCAAATAGCCCCAAGGTAGAAAAAGGAAAAAAAAAAAAAAAAAAAGCAGAATCTGGCGGTCCGAGTGAAGAAAAAGAAACCTTTGTGCACCTTATGAGCAGCAAAACTTTGATGAATCTCGAACAAGCAGATTAAATGAAATCCAGCTTTAGCTATTTTTGCTCTCAGACTGATATGTATCTCTGCGTGTTTTACTTTCAAGCACAGCAAGCAGCGCTATTTATGGCCGGTTTCTGCGACGTAATGAAAAGGGTATAACCAACAACGCTTTGATGTGAACTGGAACCGAAGAAGAAGAAAAATGAAAGAAAGGAGTTCGAAAAACCGTTCAAATGCTATCCCAAAATGCTTCTTTCTCTTGTCGTGTGCAAATCTGAACAACTGCGTAAGTTCGTCGAAGCGATGTTGCCTGGCTATCTAGGTATCTCAAATGAAACAACACAAGACAATCTGTGAGCTTACCAACACGGCTCTGTTTTCCTCCGAGTAATATTGATACACTCGTTTGATTAGAGAGAGTGAGGAGGAAGCAGATGATTCAACTAGGAATGGTGCAGAGCTCAGCGCTTGGATCTCACTACTTGTTCGCTCGGTCAAACGAATTAGACTTCAAGAATCTGGCCGAGTTTCGCAGGCCAATCAGTAGCCTGGTACAATGCAGTAAGGAGAAAGGCGACTGAAAAATGTCAAGTGCGCAAATGTTCAAGGCTGCAAGAGTTGGCAGTGTCTAAGACCCTCACTCGACAAAGCAAGTCTTTCCCTCGAAGTGTTTTGCGGCCCCTGTAATGTTTACCCTTCCTTAACTCTATGCTCTCTGGCACCCGAGATTAAACTAAGGGTGTCAAGCTCCAGCTGAATGATATGTCAAGCAATTTCACACTTAGGGCTGGGACAGCAGAAAGGTCTTTGGTTTAGCTGCAAAAGATATAAGTACTATACCATACTAGTTAATCATACCGCAAACTTTTATTAAACGTAAAAGCAAAAACTTACAGCTTAATTAATCTTTCTGTTATCTTTCTTCGCGAAATGGCAAGCGGAAATCAATAAATGAGATGCCTGAGAGTGGGTCCTTTGAAAAGCGAGCCGGTTTGTTGAGAGGGTTTCCCGAGAGTTGACTGAACAAAACTGAGAAAATAAATTAAAAATAATAAAATAGAAAAGGAGAAAGTCAAGGTAACCTAAAATATAACTGAGACAAAAGCTCCACTCAGTTTTGTGGCAAGTTCAACTTGAAGAGGAGTACTCGAGGAGTCGAAGCTTGATAATTTGAGTTTTTCCTCTTTGTATGAATATTTAAGCTACAATAAGCACCGGAATGTTGTCACGATGATTTGACGCCGGATCCATCAAAATCTCTTGATGTTTACTTATTGCTTTTTTTGTGCATATTAATAGCGATCCAAAATTTCACGCGTCTAATCATGATCTCTCTTATCAGATCAAACTATATATATATCTACAGGCACCCGGGGATTAATTCCTAAAAAACTATAATTTCAGTTTGTTTTTTTGATCATTCAATACAAAATTGCAAATAAAAATCTCTTCGAGAATTTTGTCGTGGTCACAGCAATTTTTGAATGGTGGAATAAAATAAATAATATAATGAGCTGCTTAATCAAACTACTTTAGGAAAACGAGAACTAGAGCTTTCATGTAGAGAAGTGTTTATGCCTCGACTTCTTACTTCCTCCACCTGCTCCTCCTCCAACGCCGCCGCTGCCGCCGCCCACACCTCCAGGTCCACTGGAGTAGCTTTCTTCGTCAATGGTGGCGCCGGTTTTAACGCGTGTCCACGCTCCAGGTTTCCGCAAATTGATAAAGCCAAAACTTCCAACGTTCTCGTGGCCCTCAGCAAAAGAGGGCTGTCTTAGAGTTATCGTGTCTCCCTTTTGGCCTCCTCCGTTATTCTGAGATGCATTAGAGTTATTCTTCGTCACCTTATAGCTTCCAGTAACTGCAGCAGGAGCACTAAGAGGAGACGATGCTAGTACCGCTTTATTTGCTTTAATTGTATTCACTTGTGCCACATTTTTCATCTCTGCAATTTTCTTGTTCCGATTGAACTTTCTGGCATTTGCTGCTGGCATTGGTGCTAGTTGTAATGCTGATAATGTAGAGGGCGTTGGCGTACTTTCAAGATAATCAGATACCTCCTCGCCGATAAAGCTACTCGAGCCGCACAATGTGTTGTAGCTGTTGCAGCCATTCTTGTCGCCAGCATTGTTGTTATTGATCCTGCTACTGAAAAATTGGCTCGAGTGGCTGTTGTTGCTATTGCTACTGTAATAATTATGGCCATTACTGATGGAGCTTTCACTGTATCTGCGAGTCTCTTGTGACAGAATCGGCGAATTTGGCGAAAGAGAAGGTGGGATTGCTATCAAATCTGGATTTGACATATTGAAGTTGTCAGCAGTACTGTTCGAGTCTGAATACAATTTTAGAAATTCCTCCACAGGAACGCTGTCAATGCTACTCTGCTGGTAGCACGCTTCGCCTGGTAGCACATTCTCGTTGGTAACTTCAATTCGGCGTTGCAGAAAGGCATCCAAGTTTTCAGTTGAGTGTTCATTATCGCCATTGCTGCTATTCGAGGAAAAATCAGCGTCAAATTCTTTCAAATTCGAGGGTGCCGTAATAGACTTGGACAACTTGTTGAAAAATGAATCGTTCCATGACATATTGTTGCCACCGCTCTTGACAGCTTTGCCTCTGTCTCCCAATGTTTTATCCAACTCAAAAGCGTAGTCATTCAGCCCTTCTTGTATACTCTTCGAGTTATCCTGTCCCGCGCCAAGATCGATATTACTGTTGCTGTCCTGCAGGGTGCTATCGTAAAAGTCAAACTTTGTACCGTCTAAAAGCGGAGATCGTTCATTGACTTCTATGCTAGCATCAGCATTCTTGTTGTGTATTTGAATAAACTGATTATCCTCATCCGCATCAACTTTATCCACCGCTCGGTCAAACGCAAAGCTGTCCAGGTTTGAAACTTGATGATCCTGATGATCCAAAGCTTGGAGCACATACTCTCCGCCACTATCTTCATTTTTGTAAAACATGTCACTATCCTGCATTGCTTTCGAAACAGCACTGTAGCGCTTGCTAGCACCACCGTCGGGCTTACTTTCCGCAATTTCCTCTCCACCCCCATTGAAATCTCCCATCTTCAACAATTTCTCTGCTGGTCCAAAATGCTGTTCTCTAGAGGTATCAGGATCGTTTGAGCACGGATCCATTTTATAGATCCCATTGATGGTATCGGCAACTTCACTAGAAGATAGTAGCGTGCATGGGGGAATACTAGCGTCAGAACTCCTGATACTTCCATTTGCACTGGCAACAGCCACTGCTATATCTTCCAGAGAATGATACATGTCAAAGGCTTGTGAATTATCTACATTGCCATTATGCAACCCGTTATTGGGCCTTTCACCATTGTTCAAATTAGTGGTTTCACCATTGGATGCAGCACTGGTGCTGCTACTTTTGAGTTGTGAGCCAGTCACTTGGTAGTGATACCCTGAAAGGTCAAAATCAGCTTGCGTAGATCCCAACGATCCAGGTATATTCATGTGGCCGCCGAGAGCTTATCTCTATATTATGTCCCTAACCCCTTTCAAAATGCAAAAACAACCTAGTTGAATGTATATTCTTATGCAATTCGGTAAAACTCCAAAGAAGGAAGTAGAAAAGAGATTGAAAATTTCAAAGTGAAAAGAATAGAAATAAAAGTATAAAAAAAAAAAAAAAAAAAATCCAGAACCACCAAACTTCTCTCTTGCTCTCTCTCACTAAACTCCCTTGACTTTTTTTTCATTCAAACATGCCTATTTCCCAATATTTGCAGTTCGTATAACAAAAAAGTAAAGAGATCACAAAGCAATTGGTTGCGACAAGGAAATGAGCAGACTAAAAGACTAAGTTTTAGAGGGATTGTGTACCAGCTTAATTTGAGAGGACCTTTTCTTTTCCCGAAAACTACTTCAAAACGTTCAGGATCTAGCTTTAAGCGCGCAGAAACTGACTTTCCCTAGCATTGATCTCTCAAGCTCGGCAATTCCTCAGGGATTTCTTATAACTTGTTGTTGATCCACACCAAACTTTGATTATCTTTCCCCCGACTCGCGCTCTCTGAAGCACAATTTCTCAACGCTGTGCAAGTAAGAGTAGCGGAGTATAACCCTCAAGAAATCAAGCTTTTTTTTTCAGCAACTTCAAAGGAGTACGAGAAAGTTACAATCCCTTACTCGTGAAGAATCCATAAACTGGAGAAGAAAAAAAAAAAAAAGGAGAACAAATCGCTTGTTCACTTTGGAGAGCTACAACAAAGAAGAATGCAAATCGCTTATAAGCTTTCATTTGTGTGAGTAAGTTAGAGTTGCTGTAAAATGACTTTTCAAATTTAGAGGCATAGTTGAGGCGAGTAGGCAAAGATAAGCTTCCAAGAATATTCAACAAAAAAACAAATGGTATAACTATAACGCTCATTGGAAGCTTTTCCCACCTGAGCTGTGAAATTCATGCTTCCTCCGTCATTCCCCAGGTGTGCTTCCATCAGCAAGTCTTTACTTTACAAATGCTTGTCCTTTTCAGCTGGTGAACCACGAGCCATAACGAACCCCCATGATCTGCTTAACAAGTTTGAGGTCATCCTCGACATCTAAAGGCAGTTCATCCAGACAAATTGTTGAAAACAAATCACACCAAAACTCAACACAAAAGTATATCAAAAGGTTAGCCTTTCAGTTAAAGCAAAAAGTTCAAATACGGGAACTACAAGCCTCCGGATCGCAAAATAATGCCGACGACTGGACACGAAAACGCTTTCCAAATGTAGTAAGGCCGCGTTGCCTGACCTGTAAAAGCGAGCAGCTGCTTGATTAAACGCGAACATGTACAAGCATGGGCACAATATACCGGAATCCTTTTCCAAAAAGCTCGCCCTGTAATTTTGAGGAAGGTTTTAGTAGTAAGATGTGATCGTCAAGGAAAGTTTGATTAGCTGTTGAGCTAGACGGCCACTACCGCAGCTGTGTGTTCGGGTATTGAGGTACTGGTGTGTCAGAGTATCAACTCTACCTCGTCAATCTTTGATGGCTCAAAAGGTCATACACCATTTTCTGAGCGAAAACCTCTCAAAACGAAAGTTGTCAGTTTGCATGATCAACTCTGAATCATGCGAGCGAGCTTCCATCAGACAAAAAATTACCTAGCTGCCCAAGATAGTCAACCACATAATATATACAGTGGTCATCAAGAAATAGGTATTCCAAAGGTATAAAAGACAATAAGACAGGTATGGAGATGAAAAGATTTGATGACACTAAGGTATTATCGTTTATCAGATATTCATTTATCGATATGTGAACATGTTCATAGCTAGCTACCTGAGAAAGCGCATTAATATCTTGATCGTGAAGGCGCATTTTGGAGGGTGAGTCGATTGATTAGCTAATTTTGATAGATCGATGAAGAGCCTGGCGCAAACTAATAATCAAGATTTCGAGAAAAGACGCGCGCGTCGTGATTTGGAATTAATGTATGTGCTTCTTTATTGCATTATGAAATTTGGTCTGGCATAGACACTTCTTCTGTTGAATTTTATACGCAAAATGTCAATAGTCTCATTACTGAATGTCAATGTGCTGAATAATCCTGCCCCGTTCACCGCACCATACGAGTTTGAGATCACGTTCGAATGTTTGGAACCTTTGAAAGATGGTAAGATTGTAATTGAAAATTCAGTGAAATCTGCTAGTAATATTGACCTTTGAACTTGTAGATCTTGAGTGGAAATTGACTTATGTCGGTTCTTCTACTTCGTAAGTGTTATCATTATCTTATTGACACTGCAATGAAGGAGCTAATTCTCATAACATAGGTTTGAGCATGATCAAGAGTTGGACTCACTGCTGGTTGGACCTGTACCTGTCGGAGTCAATAAATTTGTCTTTACAGCAGATCCGCCATCTCCGGAGCTAATCCCCGCATCAGAACTGGTCAGTGTTACGGTGATATTACTCTCGTGCTCATATGCGGACAAGGAGTTCGTTAGAGTGGGATACTACGTGAATAATGAGTACGATAGCCCAGAGCTGATAGAAAACCCACCAAGCAAATTACAAATTGATAGAGTGATGCGAAATATACTGGCTGAAAAGCCTCGAGTAACCAGGTTTAACATCACATGGTATGTATTGACGAACTAGTCATCTTGGTCTCGTGGATAAGATCTAATTTAATCTAGGGATAATGATAGAGGAGCTGCAGATGAGTTCCCTCCAGAACAACCTGATGCAGATTTGGCTGACGACGACGAAGAGGCTTATGGTGCTGATGAGCAAGAAGATTTGGAGGACGATGCAGAGGGCGAAGTCGATGCGGAAGGTGATGAAGCTGATGCCGAAGGCGACGGCGTTGAGGAAAAGGAGTCAGATATTATAGATCAAGAAGAGGGAAAGGGGGTAAAAGACAACGAAGAAATATTAGCAGAACAAAAGAAGGAGGAAGAACAGGAAGAGGATGTTGAAGAAGAGGAAGAGGAAGAGGAGGACGAAGTTGAAGAGGAAGAAGACGTTGACGATGAAGATGAAGATTTGGAGGAAGATCTTGAAGAGGATGGTGGAGGAAATCTTGAGAAACAAAACTGAGCAGTAAGAGATCAAACAACCCTTAGATGCTGCCGCTCCGAAGGACCTCTGATTTGCATTAACCTGCAATAATGTATTTGTATATTTTTATGAAATTCCCTGCAGGGGAGCAAAGTTACGTTTATCTGCTAGCAAATGGTGCACGTAAACCAACTCTAGGACCAACAATTGTACCTTGACACTTCATTATGCTTTCATTCAAATACTGAAAGCTTGTTTGCCTACATTTTTAATTACGTGTCACTGTTAATGTTGATTTCTCAGCTGGAGGGTACTCTTGAATTGTGGAGTCGAAAAACTCGTTGAGACTCGCATAGTATCATAATGACTTGTACAGCCGTTTTCTAACTCTTGTTTATCTGCGTTTACTGATACCAAGCTTCAAAACAGTTTCAACATGATTTTTTAACAATTGATGTCCTCTCCAAACAAGTATATATCTAGCTCTCGCTCTGTTTAAATTCCATTGTACTTTTAAGGTACATGCGATCGGCAAGAAATCACGCTTTCTCACTAAGGAGCTTGTCAAGTAAAGTAAGCTTATTTTTAAAACCCATATACAAGCTCCACACAAACACAAAGGACGATGCAGGAGTAAGTTTGTACGAAACGGTAAATTGCAGAAATTTTAAATTTTCATACACCGCCAGCTTGTTAGATCATAAGGCTTGTAATTGAGTTTGATTTATGCATTCGTTACTCTGGCACGCACCTGTATATATAAACAGCGCTCTCAAATTACTTAGAATTCCAACAACTGTAGCGGGAGGCAGCCGATCATAACCATAACCATACTAAGATATACAGGGGGATAACCCCACTAGCTAGCTAACAAGGATTAAGGATTACCCCCTACACTTTGTGCACTCGTAACACCTCGACAATTCCAACGAAGTGGTAGAGAAGCAAAGCAGGCCAAACACAAATAGAGGCTTTCAAACGCCTGAAAGCTAGACCAGCGGAAATAAAAATTCAAGGTTCGTCTCTTCTAGGTATCAGGTGTACCTTTCTAAGGAATGTAGGTGAGATTAGGTAATCTAACCATTCACAACGAAATATCAAGTCGTGTCCTATTTTGCTTCAATTTCTTTTCCCTTTGTCCCTGCCAAGGAGTACATTCGTTATATTTGAATTTGCTGGTTGAACTACTATATCAGCTCTTATTATTATTCTTTATTATTACTCTCACCTATTCTCTACAGTTAGACTTCTTCGTTGTTTATTCGGTTGCTAACTGCTCAATTCATTGCCTGCACCTTACGTACTTCAAATCCCCCACAGGTACCATTAGAAGTTTGAGTAATAGTACAAAGGGATTAAACTGATACAACCTTCAAGTTTACCCCTTCAATATATCAAACTAGAGGTGTAATATCTTGTTTCTTCATAATCATCTGAATTCACTACCACTGAGCCGTCGAGCTAGGAAACATTGGAGTCTCCGAGTATACAATATTCCCCGGGAAAAAATTGTAGTGACGATATGAATAAGGTTAGCGCAAAATTTCGAAAAAAAAGGACTCAAAGCGTTATCGCTGTGAGTGCATTAGAGACAGGCACCAAAGATACAAGTCCCACAAAGAATGAGTTTCTGCAAAACTCGAAAGATGGCTCAAAAGAAAGCCGAGACAGCGGAAATCTCGACGAGGCGAAGCCCAGCAGCTTCAAACTCCAGTGTATGCAAATCGGAAAGAAAATAATCAGATTTGCTTCATTCGTTGGACCCGGTATCATGGTGTCAATTGCTTATTTAGATCCTGGTAATTACTCCACAGATGTCGCGGCTGGTGCTTCAAAGGAGTACTCGCTGCTGTTTGTTATTCTGCTCAGTAACATGCTGGCTCTTTACCTGCAGTCACTGGCAATCAAACTTGGTACTGTCACTGGTACTGATCTGGCAGTCAACTGCCAGCGGCATTTACCAAAATGGGTGGGATACGGGGTTTATGTTCTAGCTGAGTTGGCCATTATAGCTACAGACATTGCTGAGGTCATCGGTACTGCCATTGCATTGAACATTCTTTTCAAAATCCCCCTCATTGCAGGAGTAATACTGACCATTTGCGATGTAATGTTGGTTCTGTTGGCATATAGACCAGGAAATGGCATGAAGACGGTCAGAATCTTTGAGTATGGGGTTTCAATCTTGGTTTTGGGTGTTATTATTTGCCTGGTATTGGAACTCGCTCGAATCCCGGTGAGTAGCATCGGAGCTATATTCAGGGGTTATTTACCATCTTCAAACGTGGTGTCCGGAGACGGAATGTATCTCTCGTGTGGCATTCTTGGCGCCACAGTGATGCCACACAGCCTGTACCTAGGGAGCTCACTGGTGATTCCAAGGGTGCGTGAGTATGACTTGAGAAATAATACAGGAGCAATTGAGCCTACTGAAGTAGAAGAAGAAAATGAGCTTCTGGAAGTGGGCGAAAAATACCACCCGAGCTACCTCTCTGTTAAAAATACTTTGAGATACTCTGTTGTTGAACTGGTTTGCGCCTTGTGTAGCATTGCACTTTTTGCCAACTCTGCTTTATTGATTGTGGCAGGCTCTACCCTGTATGAAAACCCGGACGCTCCTAGTGCCGATCTGTATGGCATTTATGACCTACTAAATACTCTCCTATCTAAGGCTGCCGGTACCATTTTTATGGTTGCTCTTTTGTTTTCTGGTCAATCTGCAGGCATCATTTGTACTATTTCTGGCCAAATTGTTTGTGAGGGCCACATAAAGTGGAAAATAAGGCCATGGATTCGTCGTATGGTAACAAGACTGATTGCAATTCTCCCATGTGTGGTGATTGTAGCGGCTATTGGTCAAAAGGGGCTTTCAGAGGCATTGAATGCCAGCCAAGTTGCCTTGTCTATTTTACTTCCATTTCTGACAGCACCCCTTATTTATTTGACTAGCATGAAAAAATTTATGACCATGGAAGTTCCATGTTTTGACTCAGAAGGAGAAATCTCTCACTATAAAGAGATTGACATGTCTAATAACTGGTTCACCGTATCAGTGGGAGTGGCAATCTGGTTATTCATATTAATTCTAAATGTTTATTTGATTGTACACTTGGGCATCTACGGAAATTGAACATTTTGCGAGCCAGAGAAGTGGAGGAGAAAACTGAACTAGAAGAAAAGTAGAATGTACAACAGACAAAAAAAAAATGCATCCATCATTAATAAAACTGCATGAGCGCTTTCTATAAGATATAAATAGTTCAGGACAAATTATAGACGGGTTATTATTTGGCTGAAAGGCACGTTGTGACTCCAATAATAGTCATCCCGGTGAAGGCCCATCGAATAGAGCTGGAGACGTTTCCTTGAAATGTGATTGCGGTTCCAAACATTTGCAACCCTATTATAGACATGAATCCAGAGGTTATTCCAATCAAAAGACCAAAAACCAAAGATGTAGAAGTGGTATCAAAGTTATGTTTGAAAAGAATCCATGCAAACAAGCCACCAATTGGTTGACTCAGACCACCCAAAGCAGATGCGATTAAAACTGCGTGAAACCGGTTGTTTAAAGCGAGAAATAAAGGAAAAGCAAGAGTAAAACCTTCACAAAGATTATGCATGGCTAGAGCCAAAAAAACACTGAATCCAATCTCTGGGTTTGCATGGTTTGTGGCAAACATCAAGAAACCCTCTGGAATTTTGTGCACAGTGATTGCCAATGCAGTTTGAATGCCAATGGTGAACAAATGTGCATATTTGGTCAAAACGTGATGGTGATGGTCATCCTCATTGTCATCATCGTCACTGTTAATAGTATAGGCAGAATTCTCGGACTCGTATGGAGCATTTGGGTTATCGCCTTCTTCGTCGCTATCAGGAAGCTCTCGAGACCTTGAGGAGTATTCAAAAGTCGAAGGGCGTCTACCAATGTATTGAGCACTTTGGACACCGGTAGATGGTTCCGGCGTAGTGGGATCCAAGCCATAACTACCGATTGGAGCAGATTTGTGTCTTCTATTTGAAGTGCACTCGTCTATTGTTTTGTATCCCATGCATTTGCCAATACTAACTTTCCCGCGAAGCCTAGAAGTTGTCATGTCAAGCAGAGACTGCCTGTTTGATTTAGCGTGCGAGTGGGCATGTTTTATCAAAGGCGTGTTGGCGTTAGCTTCAGCAGCATCGTCGGAATACCGGTGGTGGTGGTGATGATGATGAGGGTGATCAGGCAAAGAAGCTTCTTCGTCATCAGCATCCTCGTGATAACCTTGGTGGGAGCCTGTACCATCTTCACCGTGATGATGGTGGGGCCCCAGCTCATCATGCGCGCAATGAACTATACTCTGAGAGGTCAAAGCATGAATAACTGCGTTGAAAGTTATGCATATGATAGCTCCAGATATGTAAGAGCAGATTAGCACGAAATTAATCAGTTTCGGTGACCCTTTTAGCAACGGGCATTCTTTATAGTAACTCAAAGCCTCCGGTAAGAGTTTGTAAAGAGATGTGAACAGCAAAATGCCACTACTCGTACTCAATGAAACATTCAGAACCGAGTTGTTGTCTTGAAAACTAAATCTCGGTTTCTTACTTCCTGCCTTAGATCTGGTACTAGCTGAGCTATCTGAAGAGTATCCAAAGAGACGGTTCAGTATCAGATCACCATATACAGCTAGAGATCCAAGAATGCATACAAGCGACGAAGCCAGCGTCAAAACCCATCCACGCTCGTCGTTAGTGAGGGAAGCCATTTATAGATCAAACGAGCCAAACTCTTGCACCACAGCAAATGAGTGAAGTACGCACACAAAACACCAACTCTCGGTACCTAAAAAGAAGAAGCTTAAAAGGGTTCCCAAGGTTGAGAAAACAAAATACTCAAGCTTTTCACAGTTGCAAAAAAGAGAAGGCGTGTATCTCTAGAATAATTGAAGAGAACAAAAAAATTTGATTAACCTTGTTGGTTGGCTCCGAAATGCATGGTCGTTATCAATTAAGACCCTTCGCCGATCAAACATATGTTTTACTTACGCAGACCTCACATAAACCTCACATCATGAATTCCAAATCTCGAATAGCCATAACGCTTTTTGATTAATCTTTTTTTCTGGAGAGCTCAGGTAAAGATAGTGAACGACGCCCGTCATTCATAGATTTTTTTCTTCATATTTGTCTCTTGGTTTTCTGAAAAGTGGTGATAATGACCACACTTCTTTGGTTAGGCACTGGGTCAGCTCACACTTCAAGTTGATACCCAACTCTTATTTTTTTTTTTCATTTTAGAACTACAAATTACTGTTACTCAAGTATATATATGTAAGCAGAAATGTTGATAAAAAGTTGCGTAAACACCGGGGATACACAGTAAATTCAATTAGTTTCTGTAATGATTGCGAGAACCACCTCGAGAGCGGTAGTCACGGCGGCCATTTCCTCTTCTTCCATGGGGTGATCTAGAGCGTCTTTGCGAACGGTAGCCATTGACATCATCGTCATCGTCTCTTCGGCCCTTGAAGCGGTTGTTTCTGTAGCCTTGGTCGCGGTATCCACCTTCTTCGCCATCATTCTCTCCAGTAGCACCTTCAATGCCACGTGCAAAGTCCTCGGTACCCTCAGTGCCAGCAGCAGACCCAGAATCTTGGGGCTGCGGGCTTTGAGAACCTTGAGCGCCACCCATCATTTGGGCGTACATTTGAGGGTTCATTTGCATTTGCTGCATCATCTGAGGGTTCATCTGCATCTGGGCCATCATCTGTTGCTGCTGTTGTGAAGAAGCGCCTCCTTGCTGGCCACCCATTGCCATCATTTGTTGTAATTGGGCCATATACGCCTGCCATCGCTGGTAATACTGAGACATCATTGCAGGGTTCATACCATTCATGTAAGCATTTTGCTGCTGCTGCTGAGAATGCTGCTTATAGGCATTTCGCTGGCTGTCATGAGACTGCATCACCTCTCCGTTCTTGTTTCGAGGCTCAGCTCTCTTGACTTCAATTGGCTTCCCCTTGAGCATCAAAAACTTTTCACTGACAATCCTCTCAACGGCTTGATCACTGTCAAATGTTACAAACCCAAACCCTCTGGGTCTTCCTGTGTCCTTGTCAATCATGAGTTGAGCATCAATGACTGTACCGTACTTTTCAAAAAAGGACTCAAAATCGTGCTCGTTAACATCACCGCCGACTCCTCCAACAAAAATCTTAGCAGTCTTGTCCTGCTCTTCCCTAGGAATGGCACGCTTAGGATCAATTATCTTGCCATCCAGGAAATGTTCCTTTCTCATGACTGCCGAAACACATTTGGCATCAGCAAATGTCAAAAATCCAAAGCCACGAGATCTGCCCGAGGCAGCATCTCTCATAACAGTACACTCAGTCACCTCGCCGAATTGAGAAAAGTAGTTTTTGAGTGAATCTTCGGTGGTCTCCCAGTTCAATCCACCCACAAACATTTTACCTTCATCCTTGGGAGGGATATATATATTTCCTGCGGTATATCCACCAGAAACTTCTCCGTTGTTGTTTCCCGCAGCAGCAACCGCCGCCATAGCGGCCATAGCGGCAGCAGCAGGATTCGATCCGTCAGCACCGCCACTAGGAGCATTGTTAGCAAATGAGTTTGCCATCGATGTGAAAGCAGCCAAATCAGAAGCTGATGGAGCGGGTGCACCAGAAGGAGGTGGAGGAGGAGGAACGGAGGGCGAAGCGGAGCTGACTCCACTCAAGGCCAACCTTGGGTCAGATGAAGAAGCACCAGGAGCAGCAGTTGAGGATGCTTCAGGTGACTTTTGTTCAACTTTTGGGACAGCGGCAGCAGCTTCTACTGCTGAGCCGGTGTCTGATTTTGCAGTAGCATCCTTGGACTCTGTCTTGATCTCGTCCTTCTTGTCGTCACTTTTCTCGGCACCATCAGCACCATTCTTTTCCTTTTTAGGTGTGTCTTCACCGCTACATAAAGTCAGTAAGTATATTCTCTAAAAAGTACAAAAGAGTAAGGATGTAAGAAGAGCAGCAAAAAGTAACAAAAAAAAGAGAAAAGGAAGTTCAAACAACCAAAAGAAGAAAAAAAAAACAAGAGCTTTAACGGAAAAGGCATTACTATATATCGGCGAAGAAATCGTCGTCTTCTTCAAAGTTAGACATAATGAAAGTTTGCTGCTGAATAAAAGTATATCTTGAAATACACCAAGGGTTTTATAGATAGTCTGTCTGCTTCTGTCTGGCTATAAATCTCTCAGCTACAGTCCGCCCTAGGAATAAAAATTCTTCAGCGACGAAGACTAGACGTGTATAGTAGCTTTCTTTCGATACTTCTTTCCTGAAATGAAGAAAGAAAGATAGAAATAGTAATGTGTTCTATACCCTTGATCTATATCCTGGTTACTGCTGAATCCTCTTTCAAAACCGGTTGTTAGAAAAAAGCGTTGTACAGAAGAGAAGAAAGAAAGAAAAGGAAGGAGTGTGAACGACAACGTCGATGGTTTTGACATACATACAGCTTTAACTCTGCTAGCAATTTTTTTCATTAGGCCTTAGCCTTTCGTTCCTAGATTTACGCGTACTGAAATTTTTCACCTCCAACGAGGTTTGTTAGTGTAATATATATATATACGTTTTCAAGCCTGGAGCTAAGGGACCGTGGCTGCTGTGGTGCATTGATTTAACAGACTGGGATTTACTTCAGTTGGAGGTATCAGTAGTGAAGTGGTGTTTGAGAGGAAGGAAGAAAAAAAAGGCAAAATTAAGTTAGGGAGTGATGAAGTTCCTTATACTGCTTGCCCAAACGCTTCAATCCTTTCGTATTGCCGAACTTCAAGCACTAGCAAAGCTCAACGGGTTGAGTGTTGATTTCTCGGGCTATTCTGAAACCTCTCCGTTTTTGGTTGTAGAGCTGAACTCTTGTGAGGATGCAGTAAAATTAGTGGAAAGATCAATTCTTTGTAAAGCAGTGTACGAGCTCTATGGGTCAGGACAAAGTTTACAAGACACGCACAATGATATAAAAGCTCGATATGATTTGAGCTACTGGGATAAATACAGAGACGTATCCTTCAAGTTTGATGTGGTTTCTTTCCAGGGCACCAAGTCGAAGAAAGAACAGATAGCCATGATTGAATCATTCAGCTACATGGATTTCCAAGGCCCCATCCGAATGAAGAACCCAGATGAGCTTTTTGTGATTCTAGAAGAATACGAATTGAGCGAGACCGGTAAAAGCAGTGGCAGCGAGCCTTGCCAAGTGATGTTTGCTAGACATTTGAAAGATTCCAGCAGACAGGCTATAGATTCATTAGACTTGAAAAAGCGGCCATATATTGGCACCACCTCCTTCGAAGCAGAATTGGCATTGGTCTCCTGTAACATTGCATTAGGCGGGCCTGGTAAGATAATATATGATCCATTTGTGGGTACTGGAAGTTTCCTAGTGGCTGGGAGTTACTTCGGCTCACTGACCCTGGGCTCTGATATTGACGGCAGAACTGTGCGAGGCAAAGGGGGGTCCCAGTCAATTGCTGGGAACATGAAGCATTATAACATTGGTACACGGTTTTTAGATGTGATGACTATGGATTTCACTCACAATGCTCTTCGGCCAAGTTTCAAGCTAGATTGTATTGTATGTGACCCGCCATATGGCATTAGGGAGGGAGTCAAAACTTTGGGGTTTAGAGATCCCGAAAAATACAAGGCTAGACAAAATGTCATGATTGATGGAGAGAAAGCGTTTGCCAGGAAAGACTTCAGGGCACCTCGAAAACCTTACCAGTTTAGCCAACTATTGCAGGACTTGCTACAGTTTGGAGCTGATAGACTCAATCCAGATGGTCGGTTATGTTTCTGGATGCCAACCGCGAATGATGCAGATGAAAAACTGGAAATACCACTTCATGAAGATCTAAAATTAGTTACTAATTGCGTTCAAGAGTTCAATCGCTGGTCTAGAAGACTTTTAGCTTACGAGAGGCGGCCGTATGGCGAAAAGGGAGACGTTTTCGTTCCTCCGGTTGCTGCAGAAGAGTTCAGAACAAAGTATTTCAAAGGATTTAGGTGAACCTTAGCAAGAGCAATCTGATTTCGAAGGTGCTGTATACCTTTGTGACACATTTAACTTTGGTGCAAGCGTTCCTTTTTCAATAATTTTCCCCACCATTTGGGTGAACATGTCTCTCACCCTGGCAATCCTTTGAGAGCTGACCTCATAATATCCTTGGATAGTGATTTCTTCGAAGGCCAGCAGGATCATCTCAATTGACTCGGTGGGACTAATTGCTGTCTGCTTGTCACACTTGTTGCCCACTAAAAAGGACACCGGGAGTTTGTCCGGAGACATGTTTTCCTTGCACTCCTTGATCCAATGTGGAATATCATTGAAAGAATCCTCGTTGCTCAAATCAAACATCAAAAGAATCCCATCTGCATTTTTGTAGTATGCACTGCACATTGCACGATATCTTTCTTGGCCTGCTGTGTCCTGTTGATATTTGTTAGGGGAAAGAACTGAATGACTCTGCATTCTGCCTACTTACCCAGATTACAATCTTGTATATTTTACCCTTGATCCTCAAGTACTTACTCTTGAGGTCAACCCCTATTTATTAGAAATTTTGCTGTAGTTTATATATTAGCATTTTGGAAAGAAGGCGTACCAATAGTAGAGGTATTGCTGTGCTCGGTGAGACCGTCGCAGTAACTGCAAATAAGAGACGATTTACCGACTCCGCTTGATCCAATAACGACAAGCTTGATTTCTAGAGGTTCAACTTCCATGGCAGATAATGTGCAATGCTAAGGAAGAAAAGATATTACAGCATAGAGAAAAACTTCAAGACAGGAATGAAGGCAGCGGTGTGTAGCAGAGTACAGGTCATATATAACAGCTATGTGCGATACTTCGAAAAACCAGTTGTCATGCCTATATATGTAGTAATAGAGAATAATAAACGCCTAGAAAATGATTAGAAACTTATTAACAGAATGTACAACTGGCAAGAAAGTCATCACCAATAAACAAGAGTAATGGCAGCTCAAGTTGTTTCCATTTCAAGAAACAAATTGGCATAATAATCAGGCTTTAACTATCTAGATTCCTTATGATAATTACATCAAAAAAATCAGTTGTCCCTATCATAGCTTTCATCATTCTAAGCCATTACAAGTGCAATTCGTGAGATTCCAGTTTCGAAAACCATATTTACATAGTCCAACTTACTCTAAAATTTCATAGTGACTAGGAAAGGAAAGGAAAAAAAGGAAGGAGAAAACTTTTTACACGAATTTCTCTTTTTATGTGTGAAACAAATCGCCAACGGTCACCAACCAACTTAAATGTTAGAGATCTCAAGCACGAAGTATAAGCTTACTTGACATTCAAACAATGGTAAGCAGGGCAGGTGGAGCTGTTATAACCATTCTGTTTGGTGTCGGCTCGGGTAAGTTACTCAAGTCACCTCATGAGAACCGGCATTCTAACAACTTCAAGGGTATCTTATATTCAGGCCTATCGTTGTCAGAGAGCTTGACAAGATTGGAGCGCTGAAACCAGATGTACCCATCAACACCAAGTACGACGGAATGATCTATAACCCATATTTGGAGGACGAGCAAAACGCCCAAGGCGCAAAACAGTGTCCTATTAACAACACAGACAGTAAGGCTCTTCCTAAGGAATCCAGTCAAAATTAGGACTTTATTCAAATTACATATGTACATACAAAGACGCTTTTTTTTTCAAATTATTTCTTCATCTTGGACAAGAAATTATGCATTTTGATGCTTTCTCTTGCAGTTTTCCGTAGCTCCTTCTTTGCCTTTTCTGCTGGCGTTAACCGCTCAAGTTCTTTCTTTTCATCGAGTATCTCCCATAGCCAGTCAGGATACTCTTCATCTGGTAATGCTACAGGATCAGAATCCTTCTTCGTAACTCCTAGTCCTTTCAGAACTGTTCCTGCCGGTGCAGATGATTGTATTTTGGTACCGGTCGCAGCGGTTTGTGTCTTGACTCCAGATTTAGAAGCTGCCTCTGCCGCTCTTGCAATGGAAGTAGAGAATAATCTCCCCGGTATCCTCAGTTGCGTTCGTAATAGCATTTTGCGTGTATGTGTGGGAATTTGTAAATTTCACTCACTGCATTATAGCTTTTAGATCTTGATCTTACAGAAAATTCGACTTGATACGCTATATAGCGGCTACCAAGATCTTTTTACTCGGTCGACCTGAAAAAAAAACTTTATAGCGCTTGCAAACAAAAAAAAATTATATAATTCATGAATATTTTCGAGACAGCTATATTTTTTCAGACTTAGTTCTACAAATTTTCCCAGAAGAAAGTCTTAGAAAAATGGGCAAAGCCAAGAGGTCTAGAGATAATCGCAATAGAGCCAGGGGTCCATTGGCTGCGAGAAACAAAGATAACCGGAAAGATGAAGAGTTACGGGAGAAAAAGGTCTTGCCTATCTTAGAGAAGCTGAAAAGCACCATTCCCAGTGAAAGAAGCGTCGCATTGTCAGCAATTTCAGTTCTGATAGAGGACACAAAGTTGAGAACTTTACTGCTCAAGGAGAAGTTAATTCAGGTTGTCATGACTCAGATTTTGACTGATAATTCTAAGGAAATCGTGTCGGAGGGTTATGGTGTGCTGCGAAACCTGGTAATTGAGCAAGGCTACGATTCTTGTGTTTTCTTGATACGGAGTGACATACTTACTGCATTAGAGGCCAAGGTGAAGGAGCTTTTTTCTCAATTCAATTCTCCTGAGCAGGTGAGCAGTTTGAGCAAGGAAGACAAGTTTGCATACTATGAAAGCGTGGAAAATGTAATTGGACTCATTACTGCTATTCTAACTACTGGCGACTCTCAGGTATTTGATCAAGTCACCAGGAAGTTTCCAAACTTGGGGGATGTGTTAGTTTGCGGACTCAGAGCTCTTTCTTTGCAAGATCCTAAAAAACATGAACAATGTACTACCGCACTGCTGGAATTGGTTTACATCATATCTGAAAACAACAGTAACTACATGCACCAGCTATCGCATTTCGACTTTGACAGTTTCTTGCAGAATAATTCAGAGCTTTCTCCACCACATGTGGTATATACATTAGGGTATATGTACAACCGCTATATTGAACTCAAACTAGAAGACAAGTCTTCCGTGGACTCTAGTGTCATTGTGGTCATTCTAACGCGGCTCTGCTCTTTGCTTTCATCAATTGACCCCAGCGACGTTAGCAAGCATCTCACGCCAGTGGATCTTGACGTGGAGCCCTCTGAAGCTATTAGTCTTCAGAAAAAATACATTGAATCACGAAGTGTTGCAGATGCTATAGACACCGCTATGGAATTGATAGCTGCTATAGCTGAAACAGCTGAAGTGGATCCGACAAAAATATATGGCAAGGACGCTGCCGAGGAAAAAACAGAGGATATAGAGCTGGACTTTGAAGGCAATGACGACGATGAGGACGATGATGAAGCATACATAAAACGAAGCAATGAGATGGATATAGAACAGGAGGAAGAAAGTGAGGAAGCTTCAGAAACTGATACTGCGGTGGTTCAGCTTTTATTTCAAAAAATATTACCGTTGGTCGTCAAGTACCTTGATTACCCAGACTATTTATTGAGGGCTTTAGATGCCTTGAACAATATTTGCTGGACAGTTGTTTCCAAGCTAAACAATGAAACTTTAGGGACGGTTCCCACTGAAATATGGACCAATTTAGCCAAGTTTCTTACCAATGAAGACTTGAATGTAGTCACCGCTGCTATTGGATCAATGACTGCTGCTGCTATTGTTCTGGATGGTCAGGTCAAGTTGGATTTAGACGCGGTTAATGGCAACATTGTGGAATTGCTCAAAACTAGATGCGAAGCTCCCAGCGTTGATCATTCTGAGCGAATCCAGCTGACTAACAAAACAATCCAGTTATTTGCAGTTCTGGCTCAGAAAGCTGGTAGTCTGGAGTTAACCAGTGCTATTACTGAGTTTATTCTAGGGTACATTACAAATCAAGAGGTCCCCATTGAGGTAACTGTGGAGGCTGTCAATTCTCTTTTCGACGTCTTTGCAGACAAATCGTTTGTATACGATAAACCAGTTTATATCGACCGCGGAGTACACAAGATTTTGCGAGAGAGCTTGTCACAGCTGAGAAAAAGAACAAAGCGTATTGACAAAGCAAAGAACCGTGACCTTAGAGCTTTTGCTGATGAAACTATTGTAAATTTGGCTAGATTCATCCAGTATAAAGAACAAGAATATTCCACCAGTTAGGTTTTTTTGTTCTTTTTCTGTAAAAGTTTTATATATACATATATATATATATTTATTTTAAAACAATACACAACTCATGTTGTCTACCACGATATGTTGCAATATCAACCATCCAGCTCCAAATAAAAGCTTAGGTGAGAACACAGTCCAGATAAATAAGTGGTGCCGTAGCAGCCAACAAGCGCACATTATCCCTAGAGTTGCTGTAGTGAAAAAGACCTGATTAAGTGAGATCTTGAGCAATTTTACCTGCGTTTTGGTTGTTTGGGATCTCGCCGCAGCGAAAAGCACAGAAAGTCCCGAAAAGCTCCAGTATATCGGGCCAGCCCAGTTGCTTATAAAAGCTAAGAGACCTACAATAACAATATTGTAAGATGATACTCCATTGTATGCATTTGATAAGTCGATAGAAGCCAGGGAATTTGAGTTACCTGCAGCGAAAAAGGACACATGCTGTAGTATTAGTGTTATTATGCAACGAAGCACAGCAATATATTCGGACTTCAATATACCTCGAGTTTGAGGCAGCAGCATGTTGCTTCTAATAATGTCGTAAAATAAAAATAACGGAATGTTGCTGGTCCGAGTCTCAATGACTAGCAGCAGCTCCACAACATAGGAAACATTTTCAACTGAGACATGCCTTAGCCCCAAGGCATAGAACTTCCAAACTTCATAAGCGAGTCCTACAAATACCATAAAAAATGAGGCCATTGCTAGTTTGTAGAGCACTTCTTCTTTGCCCTCTAGTTGCACGTGATAAAGAATGGCAGGTACATTTTCACCGGCTTGTATTGCCATGTTGATCTTGAAAAGTAACGGTATTATGACGGAAGTCACACCAAGAAACCAGCTCATGATAGTGGAACTATTGTACACATGTGTCCACAGCAACACGAGAAGCCTGTAAAAATACACAAAGATAAGTCCCCATAAAATCTGACCTCCTAGTGGATCTCGCGCATCGGTTAGCCATTTAGCTATATCAGGGTCGCCAGCAAACTTTTGACCCGTGGAGTTCCAGCCTCTTATAGCACGAAGAGCTATCAGAGCTAATACACTTTTGATGCCAGAGGACGGTCCCTTTCGTATCGCTAGACTAGTTTGCCATGCAAAAATGCCGGTAGCTCCCCAGTACCAGAAATGATGCTCTTCTTCCACCAGAGAGCTTCCAAACATCAACAAAAAATACAGTCCGGACAAAATAACCAGCATTACTCTGGTGTGGTAGCTAGAGCAGTACGAGTAGAGCTGAGTAAATGAGACAACCGTTGCAGTAACCATGACCAAGATTCCTTGCACCATTCGCTTGCTATTATAGTTAGATGATGCTCTAGACAAAATAGATTGAGCCTTGTCTAAATACCCGTAGACAAAATCCAAGTCTGCTCTATTAATTCCTGGGGTATTGTACTTCCACCAGTTGCATCTTAGCCAGTCTATATCGGATAGCTCGATGGCATCCACATCAGCCTCTCCACAAAGCATTTCCAAACTAAGGCCTTGTACAAACTGATGATATGTGGAGTTCAAAATAAGAGACAACTGCTCAACATTTTGGTCCAAAACGGCAAGCT
Organism: Groenewaldozyma salmanticensis; assembly: GCA_003708315.3. Taxonomy (NCBI): domain Eukaryota; kingdom Fungi; phylum Ascomycota; class Dipodascomycetes; order Dipodascales; family Trichomonascaceae; genus Groenewaldozyma; species Groenewaldozyma salmanticensis. The sequence goes on from PPNW03000013.1 coordinate 162,297, forward strand.
GATCTTTCTCCGGCCAAAGACCCAGAAACTCACGAGGAATCACACCAAGAGAATTTTTTGGAATAGGAAATCCCAAAAGGGCTGCCAGCGTGGGTACCAGGTCAGCCTGTTGAATTCTCTCATAATAATTAAAGTCGCGCTGCTCCGGTAGCGGTGATTTTTGATCAAGGTTCAGTTTGCTAAATTTTTTGGAGATAAATATCATTCCTGCAGAAGTCTCGCCAGCAGACGAGCCACCATGATTTCCGGCATCATTCATACCGTGGTCACCGCATACCACAAAAACTGTATCCTCGTCTAATCTTTTGTAGATGCGAGAAATTATTTTGTCCATCTCCTGCTGCTTAATTGGCATGTTAACTGACCTTGGTCCACCTTTATGGCCAATATGATCAAGGCCCAAATAATGCAAAATCAACACGTCCCATGGAGCATCACCTCTCAGCTCTTCGCTTAAATGCCTTGTGACATTATTATCCACCTCAGTAAAGTCTGACACGAAAAAGCTGGCCGTACCATCGACTTTGTCGAAAACTCCCGGGAACAATTTTAACCAGGTATCGTCACCGAACATATGCAGCTTCTTGTTTTGAGATTTTAACTGTGATAGCCAAGAGTCTTGGTTTGCTAGTGTAGATGAAGTATCTGATTCAGCAATATTGAGTACAGCGTCCAAAAAATTGGGCGTTGAGCCTGTAGTCAGGCCCTTAATCCGAGGTAATGTCACTGTAGGCGGCGTGCTATGAGCAGTAAAGGGGACACCTACCCCAGAACGAATCAATTCATGCAGGAACGGCATTTCAGAGTTTTCTGAATACATGAAATCACTTCTCATGGCATCTACAACCATGAAAACCAATTTATTGAATGGTGCAGGTTCAGGGAAGCTATCCTCTGGGGTTGGCCAGTACGCGCCATTACCAGGTAAGATCAATTTCTTGGGGAAAAACCCAGCTGTGAACAATGCAATGCCCGTCAATTGTAAAATGGTAACCACTACTGTGGTCAACCATTCTGCTGTCCTCATATTCCATCAATATGAAGGCTGTTTGAGGAGTTGTGTGCACGAGCTGGAAGACTGATGATATATATACATCAGAATTGGCATGTGTATAAAAAACTCTTGTGGTATATATTCCTCCCTATATATACCGTGATAATCGGCAACCCGAGCTTGAAATCTATCCGCGCGTTGTATGTACACAATGCATTTATAAATATATTTACAGTTCATCAGGTTTACGGCAGCACTGACACTTCTAGAGCTTCGTGAAACTCCTATATTTTATACACATGGCAGCGATTCCATCTATACCGGAGGATTCTTCCTTGCCGCAACATCAGCATCAGCTGTCGAGCCACACCCGGTCTCCGTCACATACGCGGACCAACTCGTCATCCTCCTCCGCATCCAGTAGACACTCGTCGCCTATACAGCTACCCTCAATACCGCCAAGTAGGAAACGGTCAGATTCTATCAGCTTGAATAGTGAGAGCAGTAGCTCGACAGCGGATCGCACTACTTCTCAGTACACGGTATCGGAAGCGGCTGCGGCTGCTGCGCTAAGGAAGGTTATCAAAAATGAAGGGATGGGCACCAGCAATAGCTACAATGGTGGCAGCAGTAACAGTAGCACAGACGGTACTGCATATAAGTCTATGGGAAGCAGCAATGGGTATACGACATCTCAAAGAGGCTGGGATGACTCAGTGACTAGTCAAGGACCTGTACCGGCTTTACCTAGCTTCGTACCTCAGCATCAAACGTCCTCACAGCACAACAAACCGCTAAACTATCCAAAACAACAGAATCAGCTCCAGCAGCAGCAACATCATTATCAACAGCAAAAGTATTTAACAAAATCCCAGGGCACTGGCGGTTCAAGGACAGCATCTTTGTCAAGTTCATCTTTATCGAGCTCATCTTTCTCTCAAACCACAGTCGGCAGAAGCCCTTATGGTACTGCCTCTGCTGCCTCTGCATCTCTTTCCACTCTACCTGGAACGCAACAGCAGCAGCAATATCAGCAGCATAAGTCGCAAGGTAATAAACTCAGCAATGCTGCTGCTGCTTCAGCATTTGCAGTGCGGCCTAAAGAGACCGCATTAGCTAAAGCGAAAAGTTTTGCTAGGCAAGCCACCAGTAAGCACCAGAATGGTAGCTTGTCCAAGAAAAAGTCAGGGATAGATTTGACTATTCAGACTACTATACCTCTCCCACAAGGTAGAACCTCCATATCAGAAAAATCACCTCTGTCGAGACCGTCACGAGAGCTCGAAAGAATAGCTTCGTTGGGCTCTATTAGTACCATTGCTGGAACAATGGCTCAATCAGGGTCTGGAGAAAAAGCACACAAGCATCATCATATCTCGTTCCGGCCTAGAAAAGACACTCACGGAGGTATGGTTTTATCATCTAGCTCTTCCAACTCCAAATTGATTTCTGAAAAAGGAAGTATTTATTCGTTTCACCCTTCAAGCCCAGGAATGGGTGTTTTTGACCTGAAATCCATTGGAAGTACAGGAACAAAAGAAGAGAGAGATCAGATTTTGGAAAATTCATGGTCAATCTTGATTAGCAGAGTTTTACCTCTATTTTCGGGAGAATCACTGAGAGTGCCGGTCGAAGACTTGAACAACTTGGTTCTCATGCATATTAATGTTTTAGTACAACAAGGTGGTACAGCTAAGGCTATAATTAATGAGATTGAAGATTTGCTTCGCATGGGCATGTTCAAAATAGAGCGTGGTATTACTATTTGCGATGATGCCAATCTCTTGTCCAAGTTTGCTGAAACCTGGGTGTTTTTCCTATCGGAAGCTTTGCCTTATCTCGAGGCAGTTTTCTTGCCTCTACAGCTTGAGTTTGAAGGTAAGGGGAAAATCCTGAGTCAACCAGAAGCTCATGAGTTCTGGACCACATTACTAGAGAAGGAAGAGAACTTGTCTACTAGAAGGTACATTATGAAATCTTTCCGAGACTTTGTGCTTATTCCAGCCATACCTCGCTTGGAAAAGCTCATCTCGACAACGTCAGCTTTAGCAGCAATTGTGTCGTCTCCGAACGGCTCTCTGATTGCTAGCAGGCTAATTCAATGCTTGAACCTAGTTGTTTCAGTACAGAGCAAGGACGATAACCAGAGGAAAGTTCAGACCTTGCTACAAACAATGAAAACACATCGTCTCGACCGACCCGGTGTCGGTAAAGACCGAAGAGGCTTTGTACCCAACAGGCCCACGCATCCTGTCAGGCTATCTACCATGTAAGAACCATACTTGCAGCCATATAGTCAATGAAAGTATTTTTTTTTCTTTTCCTTTCCCTCTTTTTTATTCCTCACAGGCCAATGTTGTCTAGTTGTTCCATTAGTTGCTTATTGATTTCCTCGCTGAGCTTTTGCTTGGCCTTTTGGCTGCGTGAGGAATGGGAGTTCTTGGAGGTTCCTCTAATGAATAGATGTTGAGCTTGCTGGCCATCAAGTTCAGCGCGAAGTTTGGCATCCTTCGCCTTTTGTGACCTAGCTTTAGTTTTCTTAATTCCACGTTTTGCTGCGTTAGGCTTGGCTTCCTCTTTCCTTTGAAGTTTTTTCGACATTTGTGCAATTATGAATATAAAGTTGAGGTAAAACAGAGGTTGTAATTTTCAAATGTTATATAGAGAGATCGCCAAAGGATTTTTTTTTATCTTGAATTTTTTTTTTTTTTTTTGCTTTTTTTCTCACCTTTCAAATTTTCACTTCTAGCATACTTCAAAACCAAAACTTTAGTCCTCGTAATGCCTTCCATACACAACAAAGATAAGCCATGGGACACTCCAGATATTGACAAGTGGAAGGAGGAGCCCTTTCTGCCAGAAGACCTCAAAGCAGGCGAACCGTTTCTTGAGGAAAGCAGTTTTGCCAGCTTGTTCCCCAAATATCGTGAAGGATACTTGAGACAAATTTGGGGCGATGTCACCAAGGCACTTAATGAAAAGGGTATTGGCTGTGTTTTGGATTTAGTTGAAGGATCAATGACCGTGAAGACTACGAGAAAGACATTTGATCCTGCCGCCATTTTGAAAGCAAGAGACCTGATTAAGTTATTAGCTAGAAGTGTACCATTTCCGCAAGCAGTCAAAGTTCTCCAGGATGACATTGCTTGTGATGTGATTAAGATTGGCAGTTTTGTCAGTAATAAGGATAGATTTGTTAAAAGAAGACAGAGACTTCTAGGACCCAATGGTAACACTCTGAAAGCATTAGAGCTGCTCACTGGATGTTACATTTTGGTTCAAGGTAACACCGTATCAGCAATGGGTAATTACAAAGGACTCAAGGAGGTCAGGAGGGTCGTCGAAGACTGCATGATCAATATACACCCTATTTATCATATCAAGGAATTAATGATCAAGAGAGAGCTTGCTAAGAAGCCAGAGCTTGCAAACGAGGACTGGAGCAGGTTTTTACCTCACTTCAAGAAACGTAACGTTGCTAGGAAGAAGCCCAAGAAGATTACTGACAAGTCTAAGAAGGTCTATACGCCATTCCCACCTGCACCTGCACCCCGTAAAATTGATCTTCAGATTGAAAGCGGTGAGTACTTCTTGGGAAAGAAGGAAAAGGAGGTTCAGAAACAAGAAGAGAAAAGGCTGCATCGAGACGAGGCTAAGAGAGAGAAGGATAAAGAACGTGCGAAAGACTTCGTGCCACCTAAGGAAGAAACCTACAAGCAAAACATCGACGAAAAGAATACCGAGAAGAAGAAGAAGAAGCGGAAAAGTCATTCTGATGAAGATGAAGACTCTCATAAGAAAAAGAAGAAACATAGTAGTTAAAAAACTGCGTTATATGCAATATTTAAATAGATATATATACATCAATCGTATTCACACCAGGGTCTACCGTCAGCAATCTGGTATCTACAGAGAGCCTTCTCTAACCACATATTAACTAGTCCGGCCAATACAATTCCAGAAGAGTCGCTTATGCCCACAGCGCCCATAGCAAATTCCCGTTGTTCGTGTGGTACCTGCTCTGAAACTAAGGAAAACGTGTTGACATATGCAAGGCCACCGAGGAGACCCTCATAAAACACCAGAATCATAACCAGGTAAATATTGGGTATTATCATGAAAAGTGATTGAAGGATACATATAGCCACATTCAAAGTTTGCAGAGCCGCTGGAATGTAGAGTTTCCGTAGTCGATAAAATGGCGAAGAAGACCTTGAAATGAAAACTCCTAGTTGATATAAAGTCCCATATGTGACGTAGACATCTCTGAATCTTGAAAACGGCATCTCATCCAAAGGGAAAAGCATAGTGGGAGATATACCCTGGTTGATGATGTATTCTCCAATGTAGACCAATACCAAGGGAACCATGTAAGGTATCACCAAAGGTTTCAGTTTCTGCAATGTGCTAGCCAAAGCTTCTTTATTCCAGAACTTTGAAGGGATCGCATTTTCTGCAGTAGCATTCTCCTCATCTACTGCTTGATACTTTACAATCAGAGAAGGATCAGGCGGAGGCAAGACTAGTCCATAGATCAATGCTAAAAAGAAGGGAACCAAACTAAAGATAAGCAAGCTTTTTTCAGTCGAGATTTTCAGTAAAGTAGTGAGAAGCATAAAGACAAATGATCCAACCAGTCCTGCAGCTCCAGTACCACTGCTAAACCCGGCAAGAGCCCAATGATCGTAGAAATGGGTCAGAGCTAAAAAGGAAATCTCTCCAAGCCCTGAAGAAAGTGAAGCAAAGACAATCCCAGTCAGCCGTAATGGCAATGAGGTTGTGAGTGCAATCACAATCATACCCATAAAACTGAAAAATACCAGCATGGAAATCCTCATATAGTATGGAATCACATGAATGAAAAACGGGGCTGAAAGCTTCACAAAAAAGGAGGGGACTACATCTGCTAGCAGTACCACGGACTTAGGGGCCTCTGGGCCTACCAAATCTACAGCAGCAGATAAAATTACCACATAAAGCACATTATTAATTAGTCCAAAGACCCAGAAGCTCAGGAAAACTCGGCCCCTGGGAGATAAAGTTAAAGCCATGGTGAAGAGAGGAAGAAATCAGACTTTTGCAAATCAGAGATATCTAGGTTTCAATAAATTATATAATATCTCAGATAACCAGCCGCACCATTCACTCTCTCCAAGCATTTGGAGTGCGATTACCCTTTGAGATAAGAAAGCCAACTTTCCGACTTGACATTGGGTCTCAAACCAAGCATGCTGCAAGTGAATTTTGTCGGTCGAATCATTTTAAAGTGAACTGTGCGAGTTGCTCTGCAGACCAATGCCTAGAAAAGAAAAGCGTTAAAGAAGCTAAACTTAAAGGCATATATTTAGGGCTTATCTGCAGTGGCCAAGAAGTGAGCACCACGTTTTAGCAACTGAAGGCGTTGGGTTTGAGCAAAAAAATTCTAATATAGCATGCTGAAGTTTTATTTTGAAAAGCCCATTTTTGAATTCAACTAAGAAAGTTTGGCCTGGTAGAACGACTAGCTCTTGGGGGCGCCAATAAGTCTCCAGAGGACCGGAAAACAAAAAGTGACACTAGAACCGAAAGTCATAGTTTGTAATTGCTTAGCTAGCTTCAAAGCAGCGCCAAGCAGAGTCTAATCAGTGCAGCGCGGCTTTTTCTGCTCTCAACGATGAAAACCCCAACCCGAGCTGTTGCCAGAGGTCACTTGGGATTTCACGTGGAGGAGGGAGGGGCCTTTGCACGAAAATAAGAAAAGATCTCTGAGGCTGGGGATCGATGATTATCAGGTTCAACTAGCCGCTCCAAAATGTGAAAGTAGTATGAGATTTTTCACTCGACGCGTGTTACTTTTCGAAAGAGTTGAAAGATTGCAATACCTTGGGAGTTTTCTCTATAAAAAATTGAATTGGACTGGTTAGAAAACCCAAGTCGCTGATTTTGCTTGGCCCCGTGCTGGTAATATAATTATTATTCATCAGATGGAAGGGCTAAAAGTACTTGGCTTCTGCCACATCAGATTTAGGTCCAGGGGTAAATCGTGGTGTGTACGGCACTGCTTGTACACACACAAATCTTTATCTCAATTCTCTTGCTTTATGCCATTCTGGCTTCGCCCATATATACATGTGTCTTTGTCAAAACGCGCATTTGCAGCTGGATCCAGAAAAAACTTAGCAAAGAGGCATAATAGGAAATGACTCCCTTTCCACACCTGCGGGTTTCTTACGACTTTCTGACAATTCTCTGATGGTTCCACCGGGCACGTTTTTTCTCTACGTCGTCTGTTCAGCATCCTGCTCATTTTGAGCGCCGTTTGCGACGGCACCCGTCAATAGTGTCTGCCCTCTTGCGGTCAACTGCAGCATCTGAGTCCTTGACTCTCTCTTTCTCTGTCTCGCTCTCCATCAGATCAACCTCATTAATCGCAGAAAATGAAAAATTTCAACTTTCTTAACGCTCTTTGCTCTGGATCGGCCGCGAATTCTCCACCAATTGTTAAACTCGTGTCTCAAGGATTTGCCCAATTTTAAGTTAGAGGTGAAATTTCAATCGAGCCTAGGCTTTTTAATTTCCAAACCTAGAGAGACAATCAGGACAGACGGGATAATCAACCATTAGTCAATAGCCGAGTCAAACTGATTATCTTTTTTATTTTTTTTTATTTTTTTTATTTTTTAGTATTATTCTCAGTCTCACCATGCGCAGTATCATGCATCGTTCAGAGGAATCTGTGCAAGGGTATAAAAAGCTGTTCAATTCCCCGTCTGTCCAGAGTTGATCTCTCTCGTTAGGACTTCCCATAGTAACTTTGCACAATATGTCTGTTTCAGATGCTTCATTGCAGTCCAGAGAGGCTGGCGTCAAAGTCAGGTCTCACAAAGCCAGAATGACTTCGTGGTTCTCCGTCATCGTTGCCGGAATTGGTCTCATGAGTGACGGTTATAGTAATAACCTCATGACCATGGTCAACGTGCTCTTAGCCAAGGAGTATCCCGTAGAGTATAACAGCACAATGAAGACTAGAGTCTCCAACGCGTTGCTTATCGGTGAGATTTTGGGTCAAATCACTGTAGGTTTGACCTGCGATTATATGGGTAGAAAATGGGCCATCGTTACCACAACCGCACTCATTGTGATTGGTAGTATCATGGCTACCGCATCTCATGGTACCACTGTGACCGGTATGCTATGGATGTTGCTTGTCTCTAGAGGAGTTATTGGTTTCGGTGCTGGAGGAGAGTACCCCGCCTCCAGTACCTCTGCTTCAGAAGCTGCCAACGAAAACACAGTTAAACGAAGAGGGGGGGTTTTCTGTATGGTGACCAACTTACCCCTGGCCTTCGGTGGTCCCTTTGCTTTGATTATCTTTTTGATCGTTTTTTCCGCTGCCAATCCCCACGGAACACAGGACCACCTTTCGACCATCTGGAGGGTTTGTTTCGGTATTGGTATCGTGTGGCCCTTAGGTGTTTTCATTTTCAGATGGAAGATGGTCACCTCTGAGCTCTACAAAAAGGGTGCAATCAAAAAGAGAGTCCCTTACTTGTTAGTTATCAAGTACTACTGGCCCAGATTGATTGGAACTGCCGGCTCCTGGTTTCTATATGACTTCGTCACTTTCCCCAACGGTATTTTCTCCGCGACAATTATTGCCTCGGTTATCTCAGACTCGTCAAACATCAAGCTTGTTGCCGAGTGGAACTTGCTGCTAGGTATCATTGCTCTACCAGGAGTGTTCGTTGGTGCTTATCTGTGCGACATTATTGGCAGAAAGTACACAATGATGATTGGATTCTCCGGGTATATTGTGTTCGGACTGATTATCGGTTGCGCTTATGATAAAATCAAGACTATTGTGCCTCTCTTCATTATTTTCTACGGTCTCATGAACTCTTTGGGTAACTTGGGTCCTGGTAACATGATGGGTCTTACCTCTTCTGAGTCATATGCTACTGCCGTTAGAGGAACCTGTTACGGGTTTTCCGCTGCCGTTGGTAAAGCAGGTGCTGCCATTGGTACTCAAGTGTTCACCCCAATCCAAGACAACTTGGGCAAAAGATGGACTTTCATCATCGCTGCAATCATTGGACTCTGCGGTGTGCTGACTACCTTCTTTTTCATCCCACATTTGAAAAATCAAGATCTCAGGGACGAAGATGTTCGTTTTGCGCTGTACTTGAGAGAACATGGATGGGACGGTCACATTGGTGAAGATGATTCAAGTCCCGAAGATGACGTAGTCATCGAGAACGTTGATATGGAATTTAGCAAGGCCAATGTTCAGTAAAGCTTCTGTCTCTATCGTTTTCTCTCTTTTAATTTTTTTTTTCTTTGCTCTCGCTCATGTATCAGATAGATAAAACTTATACTTACGCCAAAGCCAGTAGTTTCATGGTCCATTGAAAAACACAACGGCCGGTTCACAAAAAAATTATAGAAGTCTTGGTTGTCCCCGAGTGATCAATGATAGCGATGGGTGTATATAAAGGGCTTCGACATATAGCCAAGGATCTTAGTCGTTATCCAGTAAGGCTTGCAGATAAATACTGCGCCTAAAGCGAATTGTGGTTCTACTGTAACACCAAATCATCTGTACGAAAGGAATGTAGTGGAGGTGTCGACCGTCTTTTAAATTGGTCAAACACAATCCAACCTTGTGCGACAGACCAGAAATATACCCATTCGGTGGATGTAACGACCTGAGCGAAAGCAAACCGGGAGAAGGTATCCATGATCACAAGGGCGAGAAAAGAGTCCTCGCCATTTGGTTCAAACCGTCCAGCGAAGCTAGAGCAATGCATTTCTTGAGCTGTGGTTGCCTAGTGTTTCCATAAACCTTCTCCGAAGGAAGATTGCCCTTAACTCGTTGACAAATATCACACTACTTGACGTCGCGTTCGCAGCCTGCACTCATAATTGGCCAGAAAGCTGTGGACAGTAGACGTAGTTTTGTACTCCTGAGTGCTGGATGGTCTGCGGTTGCGTGGTGGTTGGTGACCGTAGTACAAGACGGCTGACCTTAAAGACGCTGGAATGCAGAGACACAGGCGGTGTTGCTTATTTCTGTGGAACCACCAGCCTATTGGTCTCCACATAAGGTTCGGAGAGCTCAGACTGGCGATAACCCGCGAATCCAGGGGTCGTCGGCGGCTCAAGAGGCGCGCAGGGCCTGCAAATCTTGAAAGGGATTCAACGAAGCAGAGAGCATAGGGTTCAGTTGCTTCTTTCCAGTGCGAGGCTAGGGAGGTTTGGAACGATTTTTGGGGTTGCTAAACTAGACCTGTTTAGCGGTGCTTGCAATGGACCAGCTTCCGCATTCCCTTTTAACTGCCTTCAACAGGTCTGCGGCTGAATCTCCGCTGGGATTGGCATTGAGAACCTTCTCTAACACTACTATCAGCTCCCGATTTCCTGGGTCGGCTTGTAAAAACGAGTCGACCAAAATCTGCCCCAATTTGGGTGTGAGGCATATTGGGAAGAGTCGGTCAAAGGAAACCTTGAGGCTTCCTTTGCTAGGCTTGAGACGAGTGATCTGAAATGAAATATCAACCGTACGGTTGTACATGTATTCCGAGGGGTAGTACGGATACTGTGCAATCTCTTCCCTGGTGTCTGCGTAGGAAAGCGGTGCTAATGGGTAGACAGCAGAGAAAGCAGTTGAAGTGCGTGAGATGAGTTCTCATCTGTATTTGCCTTCTCCTCGACCACATGATTGTTGAGAGGGACCGCTGGTAGAGTCCTAAAAGGTGCCACCATGTTGCACCAACTAAAGGGAGGGCAATAGTAACGTTACTGTGAAACTCCTAAAGTTTCTAATATGCTATGGGGGGCTGCACCCTTATATAATTATATATTACTCTAGCGCCAACAATACCGCCCGGGCACTTCGACTGCGAGTTTGCAGTAGTCAACCTTTTGGCTATTGTAGTCACGTGAAACTTTTTGCTACTCCAAATCGGAGGTTGGAAATTATTTTTTGTTTTGGTATACCTCTTCGTCATTCCTGTGGAAAGAGCTCTTTACCCATGGGTCACTCATTTTGTTTACAAAGTTATTCACAGGTTGTTTACTGAACTACAGAATTAGTGGTTATGCGGTGTGTGTATCCAATTGGGTGTAGTTACATTAGCAAACCATGCTGGTATGCCTACTCTTACTACACTCTATAAAAAATATGGCGCAAAATGTTGATTTTACCCCAGACTAAAATTATGCTCCACCGCTATTTTTGCGCCATAATTGTAAAAGGCCTAAAAGATACCTATTCCTTCTCATGAAACCTCTTTCTGTCCTTTTTTCTTTCTTATTCACTTTACTACTTCTTTTCTTTCTGAACACCGCTTTTACTATCTGCTCTATCACTTTGAACTATAACTGGTTCATATATCTTTTTTTTTTGTCGCCATGAGATTTCGCAACTTTGTTTCTACGGTTTCCGAGAAATTCGACAGAAAACATACCAGAAACACCAAGATACCTGTTAGCTCCTACGATAACTTTAGTCCCTTTCTGACTATTGTTCAACTCCGGCCCTTGACTCTTCTTAACCGCACTGACTACGCTATTGTACCTACTGGCAGCACCTTTTTGGATATCTCTGAACTTTCTATTTCTGCTCGAGCCCCTACTCCTGATGACAACACCACTACTACTCTTGATGATGACTTTGATAACCTGCGTACTAAGCTTCCTAAAGCTCTGTATCGTGATTTCTTCGACAAGATGTTTCCGTTCATTATGGCTCTGGTTTGCTTGTATTCTCAAGGTGGTGCAAATACGTTCAAACAGATGCTTGCTTTCATTCCTTTCAAGATTGCTCTGAGGAGACTGGCAGATGCGTACTTGTTGGCTGGCCATAAGGATGCTGATATACTTATGCATGAGATTCTTGGTACCGAAACTTACTATCGTGCTATGTTTGCTAAACCAACTGGTTTGATTGCCGCTGAAAGCAGAAGATGGGATTGGATTGACCAGGAAAATGAGACTATTACCGAGCTTAGAGAACACCTTAAAGATATCTTGTACAACGGATTCAGAGACTATGATGTTGAAAAGGAAGAGGATAAAGAGAATACCAAAGAAGAGGAACCCGCTGAGAAAGATACCAAGTTGGAGCATGTTGATGCTACATTGGAGGAGGTGCCCCACAATATTGTTCGCGCAGACTACTATGAGGAGCTCAATGACCACACTGATAACCACACTGAGGACCACGCTGAGGACCACGCTGAGGACCACGCTGAGGACCACGCTGATGACTACACTGATGACTACACTGATGACTACAACACTGGAAACTTTGGAGAGGGCATAGAGGGATACCAGGCAAAGATTGAAGCGTTTGAAGACTATGAAAGGAGACATTTTGCTGCGGGTATGATTCCCAAATCCCCCTCAACTTCTCTTCAACCTCAACGCATTCCTGCCAAGCTCCAGCCTGAAGATGAGGATGACGACTCGAGCGATTCCGGGTCTGTCTACTCTGAGGAGGGCGAGCTGTCTGAGATTCCTAGCCCCTGTTACCGCGGAGACCATGTGGAGGACTACGCTAGGGAATACGTTGACCTGGTAGATAATGACCCATTTGACTACGAGGAATACTCCAGAAAGGTTGAGGAGAGACTTCACGCTGAGGAAACCCCAAAAATTTACAGCAGAAACGAATCCAGATTAAGTTCTCCTCAATCTCACGCTACCCCTGCCAAGCTCCAGCCTGAAGATGAGGAAGACGACTCGAGCGATTCCGGGTCCGTCTACTCTGAGGTGGGCGAGCTGCCAGACATTCCTAGCGAGTTTTATCGCGGCGATTACGTAGAGGATTACGCAAGAGAGTACGTGGACCTGGTAAATGATGGCGCATATGACTCCAGGGAGGTTCCAGAGAGACGCGATGCTGAGAATAAAGATAAAATTAAATCCAGCTCAAGCTCTCTTGAACCTCAGGAATCTACTACCAGATCTGACCAGGAAGCTCTTGAAGCGTCAATTATGTCTCTCTTGGATGGAGATACTCGTGGCAACAAGAAGGTAGCGGTTTGTGAAGAATCTGAGGACGAGGGATACGATGAGAGCTCTGAAGAGAGCAACGATAATGAGAACGAAGAGGTCGGAGAGAAGTACTGTGATGAGAGGCACACTGAATTATTGGAGAAGCACTATAACATGAGGGTGAGTCAGTATGCAGAGAGTAGCAGTTCAGAAGAAAGAAGATTCAATGCACGGAGTAGAGATGAAACCAGCAACGATAGGAAGAGAGAAGAAGTCCATCAGGAGGATCTAGTAGATGGCTATGAAGGAGGCTATGAGAGAGAGGAAAGAAAGAGTCAGTATGGTGAGATTAGCAAATCTCAAAGCCACAATATAAGACCCAGCTGTGAACCTGAGCCGGAACATTACCGCAGTGAACAGGACAAGGGGGAAATGTATGACATTGAGAGGCTGGAAGGGAGCGGCCTGAGGGAAAGTCAGTCTGTTGGGAATAGCAGAGCTCGCAACTGCGATGAGGCAACATCCAGATCTTGTCATAAACCTGAAGAACAAGACACTCTGGAGGATAGCGAGACTTGTGTAGATGAGGACCCACCCAGTCCCAGCGCGCTGAGTGGTGCAAAGAGCAGCAAGGACAAAGAGCCTGGGAGGAGGAGATCTGCATTGAAGCCAGTCAGTTCCAACGGTGCGCAGTCCAGCAGTACATGCGGGAGCGTCGGTTCCTGGTCAGCAGCTGTCAAAAAGATATTCCCACCTGCGGAATGGATAGACATAGCTGAGATTCAGGGATTGGAGAATTTCAAGACAGGCCAGAGCTCGCCGGAAAACAACTCATACTGTAGGAGAAACATTTTTCAAAACCTGTGGCATTGTATCAAAGTCAAAGGATTTTATCGGGTCGAGGATAAAATCAAAAAAGATCGGTACAATAGGAATGCCCGCCCTGGTGAAATGAAACTCAGACACAATAACCACTCTGAGAAGTTCCGGTACTATAAGGACTCTCGTGTTTGGGATCCCTTTGACATACATGGGCTCTTGGCATAGCATAGCATGGCATAGCAAAGAATAGCATAGCAAAGAATAGCATAGCAAAGAATAGCATAGCAAAGAATAGCATAGCAAAGAATAGCATAGCAAAGAATAGCAAAGAAGCATGATTTAATTTAAATTTTCTGAAACTGATACAGCATATTTCGTTCTCACTAACTATGTAGAAGCTCACCTGCGCTTGCAAGTATGATTAAGCTCGAACATCAATAGGCTGAAGCCTCCTGCGTCAAAATTTACGCCGTTATTGGGTTTCCAGCTAGTCAAACTGCTCAGCTTAGTAGCAATCTCGGGGGTAATTTGAAGAACCTAGCTTTTCGCTCAGGCTTATAACTTGAAGCTGAACATAATAATAATAATAATAATAATAAATCAAGTTTATTGTCCTGAGGACTCTTATACAAATAATCATAACCCCACAGTCTCATTATCACCAAGTGCATGTTCTAAGGCTCAATGGATTTTCATCACCAGTATCGATCATCAACTGGCGTAGTCAAAAACGTATCAATGCTTATATAACTTGTTAACAAATTTACGTAATTTTATTACCATTTCTTTTTTATTTATTTTGTATCACGTGACGTGCAATTTTTTTGCCTCATAGCACCATCCAGACCGCGACATGCAACGAATTTTGTTTGTGGCCAATGACGGCGAGTTTACGATTAACAACGTTGACTGCTATCACGTGCCTAGTAACGTCAGACTTCGTGGCCAAGCTGGTTAAGGCGTGCGACTGTTAATCGCAAGATCGAGAGTTCAATCCTCTCCGAGGTCGTTTTTTTTTGTTCTCTTTTTTTTTTTTCATTCATGAAAGCTTGAAATTTTAAAGAACAATAAACTTTGTTATTATCATTAAAGTTTTTAAAGCCCAGCGCTCTAATGTTTGTTACTTATCTTGAAAGGATGGGGGTCGCTGTTGTAAACAATGTCTGCTGTTAACTTGTTCTTTATTGATGATAGAGCCCGGGTTCTCCTTTAAGTGCTTTCGGAAAAACCGCCGCATGGCTACTTTCGTGAGTGAAAGCGTAACAATCTCCTATTCCAGGGTATTAGAGTGTTTATGGAGGAACTCAACTCTGGACGTATCCAAGAGGACTTTCAGTGCCTTCAGTTGCCCTCGGGCAATGTCGTAATTCTCGCAATGTCTCAGCATGTGCTCAATAGTCTCAGAGACTCCCCACACAAATACGGGAGAGTGCTCATCTTAAGTTTCTCGAAATAGGCACCAAAGGCTACCATTTCCATTCTCAGTTGTGTCAGCTTACTTAATCATGTCTAACCGGCGCCAGGATCTAATTAGCTGGTCTCCGCGTACCCCCACTGAACTGTTTTGGCCCTCCACAAAGCAGAAAGATGCGGATATTGTCAGTTCCGCCTTGCCGCACTCGAGCATTCTACCATGGGTTTTATTTACCTTTATTTGGGCAATTGATGAGTTGTATTCTCCTGGCTCAGAGCGGAGCAGCATTAGCGTCATTTAACGCCATGGTTTCCTACTATGATTATTATTACTGTTGGTGTCTTTGGTATGAATCTGCCCTTGGTCATCAAAAATGCGGGTATGTGTGATCTCTGGCCCCCACAGTCCGACAACGAGTTTTTGGCTCCAGCGGCCAATTGGCTTTTCCTGCCAAAAGACCTTGAGCATCTGCTTCGTTCACTACAGCCTTCGGTTCCACGTACGAGCGCACGCTAACAGAACAACGCAGCCCCCATGCCGAAAGTTGCTGCTGCTATAATTCGCCTCTTGGGGAAACATTGCCGAGTTTCTCCTGATTTACCTATTCGATCGCTCTATAACAGCAAAAACGCACTTGGACCCGCAGAGCTCAAACAGTTGCGATCGCGAGACTTTGTATGACATAATCGCACACCGCTCACACGTATATGCGTAGCTACGTTTCCTGAAATACTATATAAAGTCTGTTCCATCCTGTTTTTAGATTCTTTCTACTTTGTTCTACTTGTATTGTAAAGTTTTTTTTTTTTGCTTTAGTACTGTTTGAAATATACTGAGAAAAGTCAAACACAATGGTTTCTGGAAACGACAAATTCAAACTCAACAACGGTCTAGAGATCCCCGCTGTGGGTCTAGGAACTTGGCTCTCTAAGCCTAATGAGGTCAAGGAAGCAGTGAAGCATGCTTTGCAGTCTGGTTACAGATACATCGATGCTGCTGCTATCTATGAAAATGAAGATGAGGTTGGACAAGGTATCAAAGAGTCCGGTGTCCCCAGAGAAGAGATCTTCATCACCTCAAAGGTTTGGAACTCTGAGCAAGCACCTGCTTATGTTGCCCCTGCTCTTGAGAAGACTTTGAAAGATTTGGGTGTTGATTACTTGGATCTTTATCTTGTTCACTGGCCCGTTTCATTCGAGCCTGGTCATGGCTACTTCCCTCTTGATGAGACTACCGGCGTGGTCAGAAAGATTCCCTTCAACTTGGAGGGAACCTGGAGAGAACTGGAAAAGCTTGTTGAGTCTGGAAAAGTCAAGTCTATTGGTATTTCCAACTTTAACCAAAAGCACGTTGACGACTTGCTCAAGATTGCAAAGATCAAGCCCGTGGTTAACCAGCTCGAGGCTCATGTCTACTTGCAGCAGCCAAAGTTCATTGAGTACTTGAAGGGCAAAGGCATTGAGGTCACCGCTTACTCTCCCTTAGGCAACAATATCTATGGTAAGGACAGAGTTGTTGATGATCCCAGGATTCAGGAGATTGCCAAGAAGCTCAACATTGATACCGCTGTTCTCCTTATTTCTTTCTTGGTTCACCAAGGGTTCAATGTTGTTCCCAAGTCAGTCACTCCCAGCAGAATTGAAAACAATTTCAAGATTGTTGACCTTCCTCAGGATGTTATTGATGAGTTAGTCAGCCTGGATAGAAATGTTAGATACAACGACCCTGTTGACTGGGGTGTGGATATCTTTGACGAGCACGGAGGAGACGCCGTTGCTGCCGAGATCGCAATTGAAAATGCTAAGAAGAGAAAGGCAGAGGAGAAAAAGTAAGACTAGACGTGTGTAGCCTGTAACAATTGATGAACTAGAGAAAATTATTTTGTAAAGTCGAAATTCCCACCTTTAGAGGGAGAATTCTCTACATTTATGTATATATAGATCTAGCTAGTATACTACTAGATGAAAATCTGGGGTTGAAATTCTGGGTTTTCTCCGTTGCTTCGGATCGGCCTTACTCGGTAATAAATTTTATGTAAGCGCAGAGAGATCTCAAACTTGACATTCTAATGCATTCATTGCCTTTTAACTTTTTTTTGTGTCCTTTCAGTCTAAAAGCTCACTTGATTTTTCACTTTGCAATTTTAGCTCTCCACGAGACTCTGGCCATTCTCCAAACTTGCAATTTTTTTTTATTCAAAACTATAAAATTGACTTTACCGTACTTTTGGATGTCTCTAGACTGCCTGATCTGATACATGCAAGGCTTGACTTCAGAATCATGATAAAATCACAAGGATGCAGGATTGTTTGTAAAGTGCGGGGCTACACAACCGCTAGCACTAACACCAGCAATTCCTTGAACCAAGGTCCTCCTCGCAAGATCAACTCACCAGTAACTCATAATGTTGACAGATTTTGTGAATTGCCTCAGGATTTTGGTCATGCAGAGCAATATGCCCGCGCTTCAGCGGAAACTCGGGAACGACTTCGAGCAGTTATAAGGAATTTCAAGGCACCAATCAGGCACGCTTTTGCATATGGCTCGGGAGTTTTTAGCCAGGGTCTCAATTACTCTGAGAGACAACAACCGCAAGTGGATATGGTGTTTGGGGTTTCTCACACTCAGCATTGGCATTCGCTCAACATGAAGCAAAACGCAAACCATTACTCGTCAATTCGGTGGCTAGGGTCTGGCGCTGTGTCTGCACTGCAGGATAAAGTAGGTGCGGGGGTTTATTTCAACCCATTTGTAGAAATTAACGGGATCAAGATAAAATACGGTGTCGTGAATATCGAAACTCTGAATCACGACCTGAGAACATGGGATACTCTCTATCTTGCGGGTCGGATGCATAAACCCGTCAAGATACTGCGTGATGACAGTTCAGTACAATTTGAAGCTAAAAACAATCTATTGAGTGTGTTGCGAGCCGCTCTCTTGCTTCTACCGGAGGAGTTCACCGAGTTTGATCTCTATAAAACAATTGCATCGATTTCCTACATGGGAGACTTCCGCATGCAAGTTGGGGAGAACCCTCAGAAAATAGCCAACATTGCCACGTTCCAGTTTTTAAACTTCAGAAACTTGTATGCACCAATAATGGACGATATCCCCAACCTACAGCTGAAAAAACCAGACCACGCGAAACTGAAAAACGACTCCCCGATAGAAGTTGCATTGCTGACTCAGAATATGAATCTAGACATAAGAGGTCGCATGGTGGAAAGATTACCCGTGAACTTTAGAAACCAACTGTATTCACAATACCAAAGATCCTCTAAAAAACCCAAGTCCGAGGAAGGTGAAGAAGGCAATATTAACGTTACTATAGCCAATGATGTCGAAAAGCTTCAAACAGAAATGAGACGTGCTATCCGATCAACTGTTGCTTGGCCAGCAATTGCCCAGTCAATCAAGGGTATCTTCACTGCAGGTCTGATGAAAACTACTCAATATGCATATGAAAAACTATCAAAAAGTAGACTTAGAGCGAAGTAGCAAAAAAAAATAAAAAGTATAATAATAGCAGATGATAAAAGGAAGAATATAGCATTCTTCACTTCTTTCTCAATGCTTCGAATCTTGCGCGTAAATCGTCTAGCTCCTTGTCTTCCTTAGACTTGTATGCAGGTTTAGGAGCGACTTTTATTGATGGCCTCGGGTTATCTGAGCTCGGACTGGGGCCAGAGATCTTAATTGGTTGTGTAGGCTTTTCATCAGGGTCAGGTAAATCTGATACTTGCGATAATCTTCTCGCTTTCTCCTTGCTGGGATCCGGATCTTCTTGGGTTTCTTCAACGGGCAATTTGACCTCTGAGTCTTCTAGGACCTCTCCGTCTTCCTCTACTTCCAACTCACTGAATGGCACTCCATAAGCTCGAGCAATTTCAGATAAGTATAACGTAACCAATTGCTCAGTAGGCGGTTCCACCGATAACCGTTTTGTGACCTTATCAGGTATTACCTCGCAGTCACTGCTCAATGCGTCTTTGGCAAACTCCGCGCCAAACTTGTGTATCAAAATATCTCTAATCTGATGTAACTCTTTTATCTCGGTAGAGCCAGCAGCGTGGATAATTGTTTTCACAGCTTCGACAAGCCCCGCATCGCATTCAGGGCTATCCAAAAGAGCAATTCTAGCCACCAGTAGCTCGCAGTATAGTTCCAGAATTTCCAGTAACTCAATCATTATATCCTGCCTTATAATGTTTTCTACTCTTATCCGCGCACTTTGCTCTTTGCCAGCTTCTAGCAGTTGTGCCATTTCTCTTCTGCGTTGTTTTGAGATGGCTGTTTCCTTCTGTTGCACCAGCCTCAGCCTGGTTATTGCCATTCGTAGCTGTGCGCGAAGTTTGGACTAAAAACGGTTAAAAACAAAACCAAAGTAATTAGAAGCTTATTCTTACAGTCAATGGGTTCAGTACGGGCATTCTTGAAGGTTTCAATATACTGTATATCAGCTGGATAGGCTAGACTTGAAAGGTTATCGGCAATTAATATTAAGCTAGCTGATATGTGCGCATGCTAATTGTTAGAGAGCGCTCAAGGTTCGATCAAACCAAACCACCACCATATCTCGATTTCGCTTCGACAGATAATTACTAACGCACACCAACTTAGGTCTTGAACGTTTATCAAACAACTCATACTCCCAGTTTTTAGGTGGCCAAAACTATATATATCAACATACACTGAAAAAGACATACAGGTTGAAGAGGACGAAGACCAGCACCATTATCTCGATACACAATATTGACAAGATGTCGTGGTTTTCGAACGCAGTATCGATAGATGAAAAGGTTGAGAAGGCAACGTCAGAGAGTCTACCCACTGGCGAGCAGGACTTGGGACTCAACTTGGAGATTTGCGATATAATCAGATCAAGGACTGTCCAGCCTAAAGATGCGATGCGATCATTAAAACGGAGGCTTTTGAACAAAAACCCTAATGTGGAGATTCTAACTCTACATCTAATTGATTTATGTATCAAGAATGGCGGGTCACATTTTGTGAATGAAATTGCATCCAGAGAATTCATGGACTCTTTTGTTCTTGTTTTGAAACCGCTGAATGGAGGTGTAGTCAACTCTGATGTGAAATCGCTGATGCTAGAATACCTCCAAAACTGGGTGCACGCTTTTGAGGGAAAGCCTGAACTGACATACCCGGGTAAGATTTATAGGCAATTGAAAGATGAAGGCTTCAAATTTCCTGAGTCTGGTGCGCGGCTTAATGCTTCATTTATTGATACATCCGCGCCCCCTGATTGGGTTGATTCGGACACTTGTATGAAATCAGGGACACCCTTTTCCTTCGTCAACAGGAAGCATCATTGTAGGAACTGTGGTGGGGTTTACAGCCAAAAGTACTGTAATAACTATATTGCATTACCTCACTTCGGTATTAACGAGCCGGTACGGGTTTGTGACGACTGTTTTGAGAAATTGAACAAGGACAGCCATCGTGACGCAAAACCTGCCGCAGTGGCAAATAGCACAAAACGAGTCAGCAATTATGATGATTTGAATAGCAAGGCTAGGTCAGGGGGAGATTCAGATGATGAGGAGTTACAAAGAGTTTTAAAGCTAAGCTTGGAGGAGTCTAGCGGAATTGCTCCCGGTCCATTCCAACAGCAGCAAAGCTCGCAGCAAAACTCGCAACAACAAAGTAATGAAAATGAAGAAGGCTATGATGACGACATGAAGGCCGCTATTGCAGCAAGTTTAGCTGACATGGAGCGACAAGCTAATCAAACGTCGCAGCCTTCGTTTGCAAGTGGGTTGTATCAAACTCCAGATTCATCTTCACAATATAACCAACAAGCGTCATTAGCAAATCCCAACACGGTACCGGCGATCAGTACTCCGGTACCCAACGTGAATGCAAAGCCTAGTGATGAGTTTACAGATTTGGAAGAAGAGATTATTTATCGTTACATCAAACTGGTCAACGACTTACAGCACGCTCCGCCGGGATCAATTCTTTCAAATCCCAAACTGCAACAATTGAATGATAGTGTAACTGCTCTACGGCCTAAGATGGCCAAATCTTTGGGACAAACTATTGAAAAGTGCGATTACCTGGAAGATCTACATGGCAAATTAACTGCTGTAGTAAGGTATTATGACCAACTACTAGATGACCGGCTTGCTCAAACTTACAACCGACATCAGCCGCACCAGCAGCAGGAGCAGCAGCCTAATGCATGGTATCAACCTGGTACAAGCTCAACTGTCGCAGCACCTGGTGGTGGATACTCCCCATCTCAACCCTCCAACTCATATGGATATCACAACTATGCACAACAGGCGGCAGCTGCTCCTTCAACAAACTTGTCTAGAAGTTCGTCTATACAGCAACAACATACGGGCTCAGTTATCTCAGCTTCCTCGCCTGTGGCAGGTGCTCCTTTGCAACAGCGGGGTTACTTTAACGAACCTAGTGCTCCTGCATATGCCCCCTCGGCGCCACCAGCGTTATATGGTCAGTTACCTCAGCATCAACAGCCAGGCTATGAGCAGTACACTCAAGAAGCAAGTGCACCGCCAGCACCGTCCGCTGATGGCAGCCATGCCGAGGAGCAAAAGGCACCGGCTCCACAGGAAGCAATCTTGATTGACTTATAACTCTTGTGTAATTTATTTATTGTATCTTGATTTTTAGCCGGAATGGTCGCTGAGGTAGTGAACAACACTTTCAATCAATTTCTGCCCGGCTACTTCATAAACTAGTTGGTTATAAAAGATTAAGATTCAAATTTAGCACTCTCGTGCTCGTAGTTTTTTTATCTAATTATGCAATTTACTCTAACAGATACTCTTCTATAGGGTAGTTGACACCCGCAGCAATACGTTTTACCAAGTCCCAATCAGCATTGACCTTCCATCGTGTTCGTGAATCAAGAGGATCAGTAGTAGAAGTGCGCTCAATCAGCTTCAAAGTGGTCAATGTAGCAATTTGGGCTCCTGTGTCTGTATTGCTTTTAAAATCTGTATAATCCGTGAACTCATCCTCGGGGATTATTGAATGCAAAATGGCTAGCATTCGCTCCAAGTCGAAAGCGGGAGCTGCCAGCGCTCTTGGATTCACTTTGAGACTTTTCCTCCTTCCGGTGTCACGTCGGCGTGCTCTCGCGTCTTTTGCTTTGGAGAAAAACCGAATATCAAATCGCGGAGGGTTGTACGAAGCCAAATATGCCGCAAACAGTATATATTTTGCCTGTAGCGGTAAATCAGAAACCTGCAACTCATTCTTAGCTTTCTTTCCGTCAGTAACTTCATTGTTATTATAGTAGCTGGCAAAGGTAGCACCCCCTGCAAAGCTGAAATCTGATGTGAAGAGCCAATTGTTTTCCTGAAATACTTCAACAAAGTCTGATAGCTTCTTTTTACCGCTTAGTATTGGTGCCTTAAAATATGCCCATGCTTGACATGCAGCTTCTCGCAACTCGCGTATGTCCCCTCCTGTATACACCGACAACGTATCCGATATAACTCCAATGAACTGAGAAAAATATCTTTGATTTTCGCTTGCGAACTCTGATGGAAACTCACGGAGATACTCTTCCTGTAACGTGGAAATAAGTAATCTCTCACACTGCAGCTTAGTGTATCTTGGAAATTTGACATGGGGTATTTTTGTCCGAAGCAACGCCCGGGGCTCTAATGAGTTAATAATAAATATAGTGATAAGGTTCTTTATTCCTGGCGCAATTTCAGGGACGCGCGAAAGACAGCTGTATAAATCACTGGTATCATCTGGTAAGTTGTCAATTCTATCAAGAACCAAGAATTGAGGTTTCGATGCTAGAGCTGGAAACTTCTGGAAATGTCGTTCCAGGCAATTAGCAAAGGCTGAAAAATTCTCTGCAGAAGTGTCCTGAATATCTTGGTCTTTTTTGCTGGTACCTCGTTTGATCTCTTTCAGAGCTCTTTGCAGCATGATTCTCATAGTGACACACTGGTCACAGGAGATCCAAGCCACGTTGTTGGCTATCGTTCCAATAGCATCGCTTTTGGCTTTCAGAAACCGTTGGACCACATAACTCTTGCCTGCTGATGGTGGCCCATGCACCAAAATCGCTGAGGGACACTCATCAGGGTCTTCGTTTATAAGTGAGTCTAGAAGACCAATCTGGTCAGCTCGAGCGTAGCATGTTTCCGCCGCCAATGCTTCGGCACATTCTGACTTTAGCATGTTCGCCAGATTTGCAGGTACAGTACTAGTAGTCGTATACGTACGTTAAGTTTGTCGACAAATCCATTCTCGATATAATTATTACGCTCGAGCCCAAGTTTCGATCCGCATTTACATTGAAAAATGATCTGCGTCATTACCGATGTAATCACCACCGCTATAGCTCACTCAGAATTCTTTCACGACTCAACCAGCTAGCTAATAGTCTTTCAAGCACCAACTCATTCCATGAGAAAAGTATGGCGTCACCTATAGCCGACAGAAAAGGTTTCAAAAAGTTTCCATGTGACTTTATCTCTCAGTGGCGGGCAAAACAAGAAGAGACGGGTTGAGCTTAACGTGTTGATCCTGTTTAATGTAAAGCTTAATCAGGGCGCATATATAGTTTGAGTATACTGAAGATACAGTTCCAAAGGGCCCATACCTAACTTATTCAGCAGCATCGGCGGGGTCTAACTAGACTTCTTCTGCTTATGATCCTTTTTTTATCGGTTCAGACGCTACGTCTCCTTTGAATTTCCACCTAAATTCCGACATCAGTTTACTAGCTGTTCGCGGAATGCTACGGTGAGCAAAAGGCCGAGACCTGCATGGTGTTTATATAACTTACACCACCAACGCAAAGAATCATTGCAGTATCAACCTGCTGGAAGATGTGGTCTCACCAGATTTCTTATTCACTCTATCATTTGTGACTTGCATAGCGAGTGGCCCATTTAGAATGTGCTTAACGTATGATAATTGAGGTTATATCTGGAGATACTTACTGAGTTCAATTTAGAGCACCTGGTCCCAAGTTAACAGGCCTGTTGTGTTAGTGACACCATCCATGCATAGGATGCTTGGCATAGTTTGCAGCAATATTGTAAGCTGGCTAGTGTCTCTTTGCATAACCGAGTTTTTCGGCGTGTCAAGCAATGACAGCAGAGAACCAAGTTGTCAAGTTCTTCCTGCTCTGAACCTTGGTATTTTTTATAGCTACGCGGCAAGCTTTTTTTTCACACCCTTTGCGTTGGGTACTGATGTGCTGTGAAAACATATTTAATTTGCAGTTAGACATTCTATCTCTAGCATGCTCTTCAAAAGCTGCCGAAGAAACAGGCTTCCACTTTAGACAACTCACGGGATCAAAGGTGAAACAAAATACTCAGAGAGCTGCTGCTAATTAGAGTATTTTGGACAAAACAGCTAAGATCTACGCTGCCCTGAATGGACACAGACTGAATATTTCGGCCTGACTTGGTTGGAGCAACATGCCCAGATCCTGCATGGATTGCTTTTACTCATTATCTGTTGGAATTCTACCTAATGATTTTTTTCTTATATCTGTGCTTAAAACCTACTGGACGAATCCTGCTGTACGAATCCTGATAAAGAAAAAATGGAAAAAGAGCCATAGAAGACAGATATAGTATGACTGAAGCATGGGATCACCTTTGGTTTTGATTTGTGATGCAAATGATCTGCTCCAAGTCAACCGGAGCTCTACCAACTTCCCTAGGACCTAGCATTAAATTTCTTTTTGGAGGGTCCCATTTCTCTAAAATAAGGTTGGGAAAGTATCTACGGCTAACACTCCAGCCAGAGTGACATTTTGCGCTGTTTGAAGAGACCACACATTCTTCTGATGAGAAAGCAGACGGACTAGAGCGAAGAGAATACCTGAGAGAGAACCAGAGAGAGAACCGGAGAGACCTGGCTAATGCTGGGGAGTGGCTAGGGAGGGCTCAAAAAAAAATCTGTGCTATACCGGAGAGAGTACCGGAGAGACTAGCAGAGAGACTAGCAGAGAGACTAGCAGAGAGACTACCGGAGAGAGTACTGGAAAGACTACTAGAGAGAGAACCAGGGAGAGTGCTGGAAAGACTACTAGAGAGAGAACCAGAGAGAGTACTGGAGGGACTACCGGAGGCACTACCGGAGACACTACTCGAGAGAGTACCGTAGAGACTAGCAGAGAGACTACCGAACATACTACTGGAGAGACTACCAGGGAGAGCAGCGGAGAGACTAGCGGAGAAAGTGCTGGAGAGAGTACCGGAAAGACCTTTCTGAAGCGGAAAGAGTGTTCCAAAAACTGTCAAAATTGGTCAGACTTCCGGCCTGATTCGATTTCACACAGTAAAGTTCCGGCCTGAATTTTGGTGTGTTTCGGAGAGAGTAGCGGAGAGACCTCTAGCACTGTACAAAAAACTGTCAAAATTCGTCAGACTTCCGGCCTGATTCGATTTCACACAGTAAAGTTCTGGCCTGAATTTTGGTGTCAACGGAGAGAGCGTTCAGAAAACTGTCAGGGGAAAACTGTCAAATTTCGTTGGACTTCCGGCCTGATTCGATTTCACACAGTAAAGTTCCGGCCTGAATTTTGGTGTGTTTCGGAGAGAGTAGCGGAGAGAGTATCGGAAAGAGTATCAGAAAGAGACCTAACTAACGCGGGGAAGTGTCAGATAGGCTCCAAAAACTAGCGCTGTACCGGAGAGACTAGCGGAGAGACTAGCGGAAAGACTAGCAGAGAGAGTACCAAAAATAACATTTCTTTTTCCGCAAAATGCGCAGGGAAAATTGCAAAAACCAGCGGTTTTTTTCTTTGCGCT
Source organism: Groenewaldozyma salmanticensis (assembly GCA_003708315.3). Classification (NCBI taxonomy): domain Eukaryota; kingdom Fungi; phylum Ascomycota; class Dipodascomycetes; order Dipodascales; family Trichomonascaceae; genus Groenewaldozyma; species Groenewaldozyma salmanticensis. The sequence continues at coordinate 188,296 of PPNW03000013.1, forward strand.
GTAGAACTCCTGCCAGGGCCGGGAGAAGCTCAAGAAACATGACATTGTAATCTCTGATGCCGAAAGCTTGTTATGCGCCTGTATATGCTGTCGCCAAGGTCAAGGGGGTGTCGAAAATCATGGTTCTGGTTCCCGCTGGTGCCAGGTGGTGTCGAAAAATTAAGCGCCGGGCCAAATTTAGGCGCTGGTTAGTATGGCGGGAAGATCTCACTATACCGGAGAGACTACCGGAGAGACCAGACTAACGCTGGGGAATGGTCAGGTAGGCTCCAAAACTTCAGTGATGTACCGGAGAGACTATCGGAGAGGTTCGCAGAGAGACCTGACTAGACTTCCAGCCTGATTTCATTTCACTAACAAACTGTTTTATAGCAGGATTGGCTACCCATTATATTACGTAAAGTGATCGCCGCCCCCTGTACTGGAGCGTGAGAGCCATATATGCAAGCTATACAGAGCTCTCACGCTCCAGTACAGGGTTGATAAGATGTAGGCTGCAAGGGTTGATCAAACAGAGAGCAATTCATACTTAGCAAAACTCTGAAAGGGATATCGGAATTGCAATTGTTATTGTTCATTTTGGAACTATCAGACTTATATTTTCATGGGCATAGTTTTCTTACACATTGAATGAAGCAGACCGAATACCACAAAAGGACAAGGAAACACGGGATCTAAGGAAGACATAGCTGATTTAAGCGAATACGAAGAAGATTCCTGAACATGAAGCTACTGGCAATGCCGCGATAACATCAGGGCGAGTCCTTAACTTCTGAGAAAAGAAACCGCCAATCTTCAATTTCCTCTGCTGTAGAGCGCAGCTTGTACCGCAAAAGCTGCTCTGAGTCTCTTCCCAAGGCTACCCGGAATGGCAGACTTTTACAATGACCCAGCTCGTACAAGAGCAGTTCCAAACTGCGGAGCATAGCAGTACCCGTCAAAAACCCACAATCAATAATTGCACATTGGATACTCCTAGAATCATTTAGCTCAAACCTCAGAGTCTCAAAAAGTCCTTCTAGCCCCCATTGGCTGCTGGCGATCCCCGGCTGGGTGGGTGACCCTATCAATCCCAGAGAGTTTGATATTAGAAAAATTCGACAAACTACGAGTCGATCACTTTTATCAGCTAACTTTCCCTTCTGTTGCTCTAGTAGCAGAAGTAAAACTGTCTTCAAACTGCGATAAACGGGCGATAGCCGCCTGTCAACCTCTCTGCGAGCACTGGCAAATAAATCTGTTAATTGCAGTTGCTGCTTGCTTTCCCCGTGATATTTAGCAATGTTTCTCAAATCAAAAGGTTGAGAGTGAAAAAACACTACGTTATCCACCTGGCCATACTCTTGCCATACTTGTCTCAACCTCCGTGCAATGGAGCTAGAACTGCAGCCTTTGTCGGTGTTTATATGCACCAGTATGTCACCCCGTAATTTCAGTTTCTCGGACTGCAGCTTTTTTTCATCGTAATCGCCTATCACAAGCCAGACAAGCGCTTCCGGTTCTCGGTCGGATGGTTCCGGTTCGCAGCTATCAGGGAGCTGTAATCTTCTAGCCATGAGTACTCCAATGTCATATCAACATCCGAGTCATATTAGTGCCAAAGTGCATTGATGATTGAAAGGGTGCAGTTTTAATCGAAACGTTAAATTTATAGCGCTATAGTGACTAGACAAATCGGTTTGAGCGAGCGAGCACGCTTGTATCAACGGGTGCGTGTACCCATGGCCATGGACACATATCATGCGCATGATCTGAATATAATGCGAAAGTTCACCAACTGTCAAGATTTCACTGAAACCTTTCCATTCGTCAAGAGGTCACACGGTCGACTGCAATTTGCTAAGATAAACCGACACATCTATCAAAGTCATAGCTGAGTAGAATCTTTCTAGCAAAGCTCCAGAAGACCATGAACGGAAACCTATAGTTCATTCATCAAGATTGATTTGATAATGGTGATAATCCTGGTTAAGGCTGAATTCTAGGATGACTTGGCTAGTGTAAACTGGCCAGCGAGGGGTTAGGTTATCAAGTCTGACACGCACACGTTTATAAAGCAACTAGTCTAATCATGACAAGCGCTTCAAGTAGCTCGAGCTCAGTGCTAACAAAATATTTTGATTTCCACCTTAGGTCAAGCTTGACTGGAAGCACCTAGAGATCCAAGGGTTGAGAGCTATGCGCACCATAATAATTATGCTAAAAGGGGATGCCACTTGTTAGCGCCGACAAAGCTTGCAGATGAAATGAAACCAATAGCAGCGAATTTGCCCCTGGCTAAGGCTGATATTTGCTACTGATTGCTAATGTTAAACGTGTGTAGCTAAGTCTTTTCTTTTCATTTTCTTTTGTGAATCGACAAACTGGCGGGGTTTTGAGGTTAGAAACACAAGAAAGAAGAAGATCAAAGACACTCAATTGAACAGCTTTTGGCAGTATGGCGAGAAGTCTCATTGTGCCAAGCGAGAAGCTAGTCGTAATGGATGTTTCTGTTGAGAGGCACCTTATAGTAGTCGACTGTTATTATTTCGATAGTTTTTTACAGAGCTCTAATTGTTTCATTCAGTTACAGTACTGCTACTAAGACCATGGGGGTTGTCCAGGACTTCTGGTAGTTGTAGAGTTGAGTCTCTAGAGTAGTTGTGCTGCTAACGAGCAAGACTCAGATCTCAATAGCTCATCACTCAAGCCGGCTAGCGATATGTCTCATCGGTGTGGGTTTGTGAATTATTGCAATGTTCTACCGCAGTTATAGCTAGTTAAATTTGCATACAGATGCTTAGACTTGGAATATCGCCACTGCTAGTGTCGGAAGTTCAATACTTTGGTGACGCTACTCAAGACTATTAACGAGTTAATACCCATCAGCCATCCATTGCTTGGTCTTAAAGTCTGAGAGTTAAATTGGTCTCTGCAACATTCTTTCAACTAAATTGAACTTACTGATATGAAATAAAGTGAAGAAAATGGAAAAAGATAAGAAAGGAGAACACTCTGGTGTTGCCTCTGTAATGGTCTATCCTGATTTATCATCTTGGGAACTTCCAAGATTTTCTAGACCTGCTTTTTGCTACCACAACTGAGAGTAATTAGAATACCCATATCCAGTCTGTCTTTGATTTGCTTGCTGCTGCTGCTGTTGTTGCTGCTGTTGTTGTTGTTGTTGCTGCTGCTGCTGCTGTTGTTGTTGCTGCTGCTGCTGTTGGGGTGATTGTCTCAGCTGCTCATCAGGCAATCTTCTGGGATCCGACTTATTGTATCCAGGCCCACTACCATTTTGAAAATCATACCCCGACTGTTGATAAGAATACCCAGTCTGACCTAATGATGGCAATGACGGTGATTGCATAGAAGCAGTGACTGTACCGCCACTTACACTACCCTGTCGAGATCCACCATTGTTGGAAGGGAGCTGACCAGAACTGTTACTGTTGTTACCGTAATAGCCATTCTGTTGCATTGATGGAGGCGGAAACACGAACTCTTTGGGCGCGTTTGCAGATAAATTATTACTCGGCGTTCCTACAATGCCAGTTGTAGTATTAGCGGCATTGCCGTTCTGATAATGGGGTACTGGTAGAGGTAGCGGTTGAGTGTGACTAGGTAGCCCAGCAGAACCGAAAGGTCTATATCCAGAGATATACTGGTGATTGGTCGCAGTATTGCTTTGGTGGGTACCTGCTACCGGAGTCTGTCCTCCTTGCTGAGATGGTAATCGACCACCCCCACTACCAGGCATCACTGAAGAAGTTGGAACTCCATTTCCGGCGTTGAAGTAGTGGTTGTCAAAGAAATCCACATCAGCAAAATTAGTACTAATATCAATTTCTTTGGGTCGTATTTGGCCATGATATTCAGGGTGAGGCAACATGTGGCTTGCTGGCATCAGACTGGGGTTAGCGCTGTTAGTAGTGGCACTGCCAGTATTGGAGCTGATGGTACTGTTATTGTTGTTACTGCTGCTTCTGCTGTGTCGATAATTTCCCAAGGACTGATTTCGAGGTATGGGACCCATTCCATTAACACCGTGAATGGCAACACTTTCGTAACCAGTAGACTCTAGAGTTACTCTGAAGTTTTGATGCCTTATAAGCTCATCTGAAATTGCTAAGTATTTGAGATTGGGGTTGTTGGATGGTATCTGGAAAACTCCACGGATGACGTCTTCGGGCCTATAGTACGACACCATATGAATATTTTGGCCATTGAAGACGACCGAAAGAGTCTTCTTTATGAGTCCATCGTCTTTGAAAGTGTATGAGTCCACTAGTGATCCGACAAGAGATCTTTCGTTTGTGGAGCTTCCATCCTCATTAAGCTGGTCACTGCTTCCCGAGACCGCATCTGATTGAGTACCTGATAATAACACATCTTCTTTGATTTTCTGATACCCCAAATTACTTGATGCTTGTGCTCCCTGCTGGACTTTTTGCAACTCTTGCTGAGCAGAAATCAAGTCTCTGCCGGTACATTCCTGATGCTGCAGTTGAATGTCAGAGTGATGACGATGACGGTCCTGAATATGCTGACTGTGATCATAGGGGAGACTTATTGAAGCATTTTTCTTTCTCCCCCTTTTTGCTGTCTTTTTTTTCTCGCCTGGGGCAAATGGCTTCTCTAATTGACGGTAAACCAAGAAATTGCCCAATATTCTGGACGGCGACCATGCGACACCGTCCGTCCATCTTTTGATACCAGAAGTTTGTTCGTTGAAAATAAACACTGCGCCAGACCGGATCAACTCATTTCGCTCGCGGTCATGAGGTCTTCGGGACACTGGTGGCAATCTTCCTGAAATTGTGGCTTGAAACAAGAGAAGAGCATCTCTCGTAGTAGCAACATATCCTGTATATGTTGGTTGCATACTCATTGTGCCTGCTATGTCAAGGACAAAGTCTTGATTTTCAAGCTTTCAGCTTATAGGCGGGGAAGAACAAAAACTTAACGTAGAAGCTTATCTCTCAAGAAGGAATGGAATAGTTGTTGAATTATACTTTGAGTCTTCGCTAGGTGCCGAGAATACTGAAGCGTTGTTGTACCCGTGTACAGACTTTTTGACTGCCTCTCTTTTTTACCTTTCAGTTTTTTTTTCACTGTTTAAACTTCAAGATTCAAGTCTTAAGTTTGAAGGTTGGATAAAAAAATAAAAAATAAAAAAAGAGAAGAAGAAAGGGTGGTGCAAAATAAAAGCAGACAGCGGATTCTGAAGGTTTAAAAGTATAAACTGATTTCAGTTTTTTCAAGCACCTGTACCTTTCTGCTTAGTATAAGGAGTGATTAGGGTTCCCCCACTTGAAGGGGTTCTTCGGCCAATATAATATAACAAGCTTTCGTTTACAGCGCCGGGCAGAAATTGAGAAGAAAGTTTGTTTCCAAGACACCACTCTGCAAAAACTGTAGAGGCAAACCTTAAAATCAGAAACAGGGCTTTGAGAATTTTGGGGTCGCCGCCTTTCACCTCAAGCATGTAAAAAATCAGCCAATTGATCTGGGTATGGTCTTCAGCCTGGTTTTCTTAGACAAATCCTCAAAAGTAATTCTTTGAACTATTCAGAGCTATCTTTGGATAAGGGAAAAAATGAAAGAGATTGGTAGGGAGGAAGAAGTATGGTTCTGCAGTTTGCGACTTGATATGCTGCGTGTTTTTGACTTCGAAGAATAGAGCTGGCTGATTGCAGAAGAGAAGCGAAGGACCCTGAAAGATAGGTTCTCTGATTTTACCTCAAGCTTTCGCTATCAATAAAGCCAGTAAAAAACTGTGAATTTGGTCTCTTTTAGTGTTCTTTTCTCCTTTCCTTTTATCTGGGGATACTCACAACAATTTAAGTAATTCCGAAGAGGAGAAAATGACAACTAAGTTACAAGCTGCTCTTATATTTCTCTCTCTAGTTTGATGCTTCTCTGCCTTTTTGCTCTCAGACTTGATGACCTGAAGGATAACCAAGACGGAGGAATTGTAGCAAAGCAGAAAGAGGAAATTGGAAAAGAAGGGCAAGCTATGGCGGCTAGCAAGAATATAAATCATAATTTTAGAAACATGGCATCATTGTAAGAGTAACACAGTATCCAGCTAATAGAAAGACTGTGTGTGCATGAAGTTGCAAAGGGGCGGTAATGGGCACTTTTTTCAGTTTTTCGCCGGATGATGAAAAAAGTAATATAAAAGGAGATGAGGAAAGTAAGATGAGTTATAGCAGGGGTGGGGCTCCAAGCAAAAACCAACAGAGGTGGAAAATGCGCGAAACAAAATTTTCTATTAGGCTACCATTAGCCAATTAGCCAGTTCAGAGCGAGCGAATGACAACAGCCGAAGAAGCGATAAATTATGACGAATTTCAAAGGAGCTTCTAAGTGACGAAAGACTCTCTCATAAGAATTTTTCTTTTTTTTTCTCTTCACTAATTCTAGATATGCTATGCTAGAATATCTGCTTGCTTAATGATATGAATTAGAGGACACACACGCCTGCCCTAAGGTTGGTATACTACTCCTCCCGCCTCGGTTCTCAAGAGACATGTCTGCTGCTAAAACGCTGTGTTTGCTTGTAAATGTTTTGACAGTGAACACACACATAACCGGAAGCAAGGCTTTAGCGATGAGACTGTCACATCTCAGCTAGCCCAATTTTGAGACAAATTTGGTAAAGAGGTGTGCCCTTAGTGGTGCCCTTAGTGGTGCCCTATTGACAAATTTACAGCTCATTTTCCGAGTGAATTAACTTGAGCCAAAGACATGGCATGCTTCATTTTATCTACTCTTTGTCTGCTGAACTTCTTACTTTACTCAAAGATTTTGATGACATTCTTTCTATTCCTATTTTTTTTCTTCTTTTGAATCTCATTTGATTGACAAATTAGCAACCTAGCATAGCTCGCTTAATGATGAAAGTGGTGGTGTACCATGGTGGGCAATGGGCTGTGAGACTTGATGGGCAGGGCTATAAGCAGCATCAGAAACCTTAATTTTCTTCTTCTGTTTTCTTTTTCTGCTTGGTAGTATTATAATTATTTACAGGCTGAAAAGACTGAAAAGGCGGCTCAGGTATTGTTAGGTATATCCGCTATACACATATCATGGTTTTGTAGTTGTTGCATGTATCACAATGTCGCATATGCGTGTTGATGTTTTTGTACTTGATGGTAGTCTTCCAGAAAGAACACTTTTAAGGTTTACCGCTTACGAGATGCTTGGATGTCAATCATGAGCGAGTAATGACGGCAGAGATGGTATTATTAAATAAAAATACCAGAATGTCTTTTGGTTGCTTTGAGTACTCTTATATGGCCTTTTGCTTTTTTTTTCCTATTTTTTTCCCTCCCTTTTTCCTTTCTTATCTAAGCTTGTAGGCTGCCTTTCGGAATATTCATATGAAGTTTTAAAGGCTCTCTTGACTGCATTATGCATGCATAGAAAGATTCACACGTCGCGCGGAGCGAAAGCTTACTTGAGACTGTTATTTTTTCTGCTCGGCTGTAGCTAGCAAGCGCCTCACCTGCTGGTACTGTTCGAATAAAGATGTAGAAAAACCAACAAATAAAAAATAAATAGAAAAGAAACAGACAAAATTAGGCTTATTAGACAGACTCAAGTAGTAAGCTAAGGAATTCGCAGTGAAATTGGGATCTGTTTGCTTATAGCATTGTTAGAACAATCAAAAGAAAAATCTCATTTCGCTTAAGTGCACCAATCACCACTTGAATAATTCTACTTTTAACCGAGTACTTTTGAGAAGTCAGGTGATAAGCAGTTTCAACTTAAAGACCATTTTTTGCAGTTAATATGGGTGCCGAAGACTGCTTTTGAAAGAGATTCTACTCCTTTTTTTGACAAATTTTCAGCTGTAGTTTTTTTTTTTTTTTTCATGTTATTTTCTTAGACGGTTCCCAGTTGAGATAATCAGGGGGATCGGCCTGTATGTAAATACTGTCGATCAGATGCCCTTTTCATACTCACTATAAATAGTGTTAAACTCTCAAGTCCCGCAGCACCCCGGAATCTTCTAGATGGATTTCTTCTAGCTATGAGAACTACAATGTGAGATTGTTCAAATTATGAAGCACAAACTTATCTTTTCCTTATAAACTCAGTCGTATTATAACAAAGCTGAATCAAAATTTTCCAAAATTTGTTCTTTAAGGCAATTTTGACTCTACTTTATCAGTACCGCGCAGCGAAACGGTCAGTTTTCTAAGCAAAGGTAGCTCCCTCTTGTGCAAAATGGTCATACTGTTCTACAGTATGTAAAAATCAGGTCATATGTTACCTTTACTTTTCTGAGTATCTGCTACAAAGATACCGGCTGTCCTGTTTTGAAAAGAAAGTAACTTCTTTTTGGTATATGAAAGAGCTGTGATATATACGTACTTTACAAAAACGCCAATTGCTTTTTGATGAACTTTTCTTTTCCGCATATGTATACTAAACTCTAAGTACTTCTCTTTTTATTCGGCCAAAAAGGCTTGAGAGCTTCTAGCTCCGAGGTGTGGAAGTTTGAGTAAGCAACAGCACAATAGGAACGGCTTAAAATGTAAGAATGACAGCTGAAAGAACTATGAAGCACCGAATGTCATTCTCACGGGTACGATTTGCCCGCCTCTCACGATATAGGACCTTTGCAATTCGGTTTTCAAGATTTTTCCAGAGTACGAACTCGGATATGCTTTCTACCATTCTTGAATTGCAGGCAAGCTCTGTGTGAGTCCACTATTTCGCAACGTAGCTCACGTCGAGTTACGTTTAGTTTAGAGAAATTTTTACAGAAACTTACGCTGGCAGTAACAATGAAGATTTTCTCTCCAGAATTCGCAGTAGCAATAGGAAACAAAAAAAAAAGCAATCTACTAAACCTATTTGAAAAAACTACAAAAAATGCATACAGCCTAATCCAACTTGTCGCTGCCATTAGATGTGGTTGGAAGGTATGAATAGTTCCCCCGGGTTGATAGCCCACCAAACTTGTCACGTCTTTTGGAATTGGCGTAGAGACCAAGCAGGCCTAAAATTACAAAGTAATGCCAGTGGTCCATGAACCACCTACTCAAGAGATGGAAATAGCTGCCAAAGCCAGTAATAAGTATCTTTGATTTTATCGTGGGAGGGTTTGCCTCCACTACCTGCTCCAGTGAGTCTAGTAGTTGCGTTCGCGAGACACTTATCTTACCCCCTCGGCCGTTGCTGTCCCAGTAAACTCCGTCAGACTCTGCATTGATGATGACTCTAGGTAGTTGTTTAAACTCATTACCATAACGCTTGGTGATCCACCTTTCCCAGAAAACTGCGTCAACCCAGCAAAATCCAACCACGGGAGACTTGGGAACTTCAACTTTAATTTTCTTAGCCGCGTTTTCTTCCCGCTCATCACCCTTGTCAGCAGCCTCGTCAATTTTCAAATCCTTTTTAGCACGGAGCTCCTTGATTTTTTGTGTGTAGTCTTCAGCAACTGCCTCGTGAAATTTCAGAGCTGTAGCTCGCATTTCCTTGACAATTCTAGCCTTTTCATTTCCCTGGCGGGGATCAACCAATGCCATAACTACATACTTTGAGTGATCGAATATAGTCCGTGCATTTGCAGGAGTGAGCTGAGGAACTATCGAAAGCCACACTTCATGGACCCATGAACTCAAAAGCTGGTTATCGCGAAATTCCATGGGAGTAGTAAAAGGGAAAACCATATAGTCTTCAGGAGAAGCAACACCGTAGATACTGGGGAAGTTCTTGACTCCCATCTTTTTGGCGAATTCTTGTGAGCTTGACTTAAAAAATATACCCTGCTTGATGGTCATGGTTGCTATGCGTCTTACAGCTTCAAAATCTTCCTCGACGGTGGACTTGTCGTAGAAGAGTACAAAAGGAATGCGTTCATCCAGGTCAACATTTTTCAGATCATCCAAAGAGTTTATTTCTGGAAGGAGCTTGGAGTCGACAATTCCCTGAGAGTACTGAGCCAAGTCGGCGTATCCTCGCAGTCCCTCGTAAACTACTTGCAAAGCACCGGAAAACTCCATAATGTGAGGTACTGAAACAACCCCGGCGTCTTTACAAAGCCTTCCGTACGTGTCGCAATTCACCTCGCCAACGTTCAACTGGTTCCTCATGCTTTTGGCCATCTCTTTCCATGCTGGGCCGATTTCCAAACAATGCGGACATCGTGGCGAATAAAACTTAATAAACCAGGGATCTGTGGTCGCCGTGACTTTTCGAACAAAAGTTTTATGATCAAGCGGGACAGAGATTCCCTTGGGGTTGGGTTTGCTTTCGTCAACTTCCTGTGGTGCAAAACTTGGAGATGGATACTTCGTGTTTACTTGGACCGTTGGCCCAGGGAAAACAGGAAACCCGTGCTCATTGATCCCGCCTGGTGGAACTGGTGGAGCAGAAGCAGCTGCAGGAGCAGCAGCACCACTTAGCGGCGGAATACTAACGGCAGGAAGATTCTTTGCAGCAGAAACCTTGTTAGTGGCGTACTCTATCAGCACATCCTTCTTGCGATCAGCTGAATCGTACTTGTCATAGACTTGTCCATCCTTGTATAAAACCAAGGAAGGGTATGCATTAATATTTTCCAAATCACACAAATCGCCATCCTCCATACAGCTCACTTTGGCGATATTTAGCCCGTCGAGATGGAGCTCGTTGTAAATCGCCTTCCAGGTGGGAGCAAACATTTTACAGTGATAGCATGCTGGGGAGAAAAACTCAACCCACCAAATACCCTTGTTCACACTCTCCCTGAAGTTGCTGGCCCTCAAAAGTGGCACTTCTGCTCCTGATTCGGCTGTGGCAGAAGCTGCTGCAGTAGCAGTCGAAACTGCTGACGCTAACAAGCAGCATAAAGCCCAAAATAAAACCTCTCTGAACCCAACAAACCTCATCTTGTTACGCACTGCTTCTTTTACACAAAACCAGCAAAATCAATGTTGGAAATTATAGAAGAAATGCTGAAGGGTTTGCTGTTATCAAATAGAATTAAAATAAAGAAAAGTCTCAGCTGCTGGTTATAATGTGTTTTGAAATTTTAACTTAGAGGCTAGAGCCGATATATTGAAAGCACACGCGATAAATGTAGAAAAATAGCCAGCGGAAAAGGAAGAGTGAGAGAGAAAAAAAAAAAGCACGCACGTTAAATTTACATAATGCCGTGGATCGATTACTAATGAGGCGAATGTACATTTTATATCAGTTTCCCTAGCTCTCCCCCAGATACAGCTATCAGTAACCTTAAAGCACTTTTAGCAAGTTGGAGGATTAAGGTAAATGATATGATTAGGATTTCAATTGGTAAGAAAGAGGAAGCTGGATCTAGAAAGTTGCGCGGAGACAGAGTTTAGGCTTAATTCTTTTCTTCCTTTTTTTCACTTATTAACTTTTTTGTTCATAGACCGGGGTGGAACTTTTACAGATGTCTATGCCAGTGACGGCACTGACGAAGCTGTGATCAAGCTTTTATCGGTGGATCCTGCTAACTACTCAGATGCCCCTACAGAGGGTATTAGAAGAGTCTTGGAACAGTTCACAAAGCAGCAAATCCCCAGAAATGAGCCCATTGCTCTGGAAAACGTGGAGAGTATTCGTATGGGCACGACCGTTGCTACAAATGCTTTACTGGAAAGGAAAGGCGACAGAGTAGCTTTTTTGGTGACCAAAGGGTTCAAGGATATCCTCAAGATTGGCCAGCAAGCTCGACCTGACATATTTGATTTATCAGTGAAAAAGCTGGAGCAAATCTATGAGAAAGTGTTTGAAATAGATGAACGTGTGACCATCTTAGGGTCAGAGTATCTTGAAGGCAGTGATAGTGAAGTAAAAGTCAGTGAGGATTTCCCCGTGGAAGTTGGGATTGGCGGGGAAAAAATTGAAATTCTACAAGTACCTCAAGAAACAGAAATCAGACAAGCTCTGCAAGAGATCTGGGATAGTGGGATTCGGTCCATTGCCATTTCATTTTTGCATTCCTTCACTTACCCCAACCATGAAAAAATAGTAGCCAGGATTGCGAGGGATGTGGGGTTCACTGATGTCTCAGTTTCTCATGAGCTTCAGCCTATGATCAAGATAGTCTCGCGAGCCAATTCCACTACTGCCGATGCTTATCTATCACCAATTACTGCTAGGTACATCAAGAACTTTGGCTCCGGCTTCAGGGGAGGTCTTGAGTCATTGAGCAACAAGCTATTGTTTATGCAGTCGGACGGAGGTTTGACTTCTTGGGATAAATTCTCTGGGCTCAAAGCAGTACTCTCGGGCCCCGCGGGAGGAGTTGTGGGCTATGCGAAGACGTCATTCACTGAAAAGCCGGTTTTGGGTTTCGATATGGGAGGAACCTCCACAGATGTTAGCAGGTACAATGGGACGCTGGAACACATTTTTGAAACTGTTACTGCTCAAGTGACCATCCAGTCACCTCAGCTAGATATCAACACAGTTGCTGCGGGAGGAGGGTCGATACTTTTCTGGAAAAAGGGGTTGTTTGTAGTAGGACCAGAAAGCGCAAGTGCTCATCCGGGGCCAGCATGCTATAAAAAGGGCGGGCCTTTGACTGTAACTGATGCCAATTTGCTACTCGGGAGGATCCTTCCTGATTTTTTCCCTAAAATTTTCGGGCCTAATGAGAACGAACCATTAGATGCTGAAGTTGTTCGTCAAAAGTTTCGAGAACTTACCCAAGTCATCAACTCCGATGGTTATTCTTACACACCCGAACAGGTGGCTATGGGGTTTTTGACTGTAGCAAATGAGTCAATGTGCAGACCAATTCGTTCTCTTAGTGAGGGGAAAGGCTACAATACTGCGCATCACGAGCTAGCTAGTTTCGGAGGTGCTGGTGGCCAGCATGCATGTGCTATTGCTTCTAACTTGGGTATTCAAAGAATAATAATCCACAGGTACTCGTCAATTCTGAGTGCTTATGGCATGGCCCTGGCTGATGTGGTTGAGGAATTGCAACAACCAGAGTCAACAGTTTTGAACGATTCTACTTTGAACGAACTAGAAAAAAAGCTGGACTCTCTTGAAAAGCAGGGGATATCCCGGCTAAAGGAAGAATCCAATTCTGATGATATCCATGTGGAGAGATACTTGAATTTGAAATATCGTGGCACGGAGACTTTTGTAATGACCTGTGCACCATTTCTGGAGAATTTCGTCAAACATCATTATCAACAATTTGGCTTTTCGCTTGATCGTGAGGTTCTGGTCGGTGATATTCGAGTAAGAGCTATCGGCACCAGCAGGGTTGAACGCACTCTTACTCCTGATTTGAGCACTTGTGGAAAAGTCTCGCCTCCTACAGGGGCAACCACCATCAAAAGCAAAGTGTACTTTGAAGATGGCTGGGTGGACTCTGAAGTTTACAAAATTGATGATCTGGAGTCAGGCCAAAGCATCCTTGGCCCTGCTATTATTATTGACAAGACTCAAACTTTGGTGGTTTCTCCTGGAGCCACTGCCACTGTATTACCTGACCATATAATTATTGACCTACCGGAAACTGAAAAGAAGAACAAGAAGACTAACGAGTTGGTCCCACAGGCCACCGAGATCAACCCGATAGACTTGAGTATTTTCGGAAACCGCTTTATGAGCATTGCCGAGCAAATGGGGAAGACTTTACAACTCACTGCAATCTCCACAAATATCAAAGAGAGGCTGGATTTCTCATGCGCTATTTTTAATGCTGAGGGTGAGCTGGTTGCCAATGCTCCGCATATCCCTGTTCACCTGGGATCAATGTCGGCTGCAGTCTCATATCAACTTAAGAAATGGCGTGACAACTTGGAAGATGGAGATGTCATTATGGCTAACCACCCTGCGTACGGTGGATCACATCTGCCGGACATTACTGTTATGACCCCGGTGTTTGACGAGTCTGCTAAGGACACCATTATCTTCTGGGTTGCTAGTAGAGGGCACCAAAGCGATGTGGGAGGTATAACCGCAGGGTCAATGCCCCCATTTTCTAAAACCATCTATGAGGAAGGTGCCATTATTGAGGGGTTCAAAATTGTCAAGAAGTTCAAGTTTGATGAAGATGGGGTAGTAGATCTACTCTACACTAGACCTAGTCAGTATCCTGGCTGTAGTGGCTCAAGAAGCTTGTCAGATTGCATATCAGACTTGAAGGCACAAATTGCCGCTAATAACAAGGGAATCCAGCTACTCAAGGCTCTTATCAAAGAGTTTTCCTTACCGGTGGTTCAAGTGTACATGAATGCTATCCAAGCCAACGCTGAATCCACAGTACGAACTATGCTCAAGAATATTGCTGCTGAAAGCAACCATCTTGAAGCTTTGGATAAGATTGACTGTGGCACAGAAATACACTTGAAAATTGATATTGATCAAGAAACTGGGGATGCAATTTTTGATTTCACAGGTACTGGGGCTCAAATTTCGGGAAACTTGAATGCACCCAAAGCTATAACCAGCTCGGCGATCTTATATGCGCTACGGTCGCTGATAAGAGATTCAATCCCTCTGAACCAAGGATGTCTAACACCAATAAAGATTGTTATTCCCGAGGGCACGCTCCTTTCGCCTTCTAAGGACGCTGCTACGGTTGGTGGAAACGTGGAGACTTCTCAACGAATCACCGATGTGGTCCTGCAAGCATTCAAAGTCATGGGTGCTTCCCAGGGAACTTGCAACAACCTGACGTTTGGCTGTGACCATTTTGGATATTATGAAACAATCGCAGGTGGCGCTGGTGCTGGGCCTACGTGGGATGGTCAAAGCGGAGTTCAAGTACACATGACAAACACCAGGTCTACTGATCCGGAGATTCTGGAAAAAAGGTATCCGACAATCTTACGGGAGTTCTCCTTAAGGTCGGGTTCCGGCGGCAATGGGCTGCACAGAGGTGGCAACGGGGTTATTAGAGATATCGAGTTTAGGTACCCTTTACAAGTATCCATCCTTTCTGAAAGACGTGATGTGGCTCCTTACGGCATGAATGGTGGAGACCCTGGTGCCCGTGGAGAAAACTACTGGTACGACAGCTCTACTGGAGAAACAAAGAACATTGGAGGTAAAAACAGCGTGAGAGTTCAGCCAGGCGATAGAATCATTATCAAAACCCCTGGTGGAGGAGGGTACGGTGTTAATAATAAATAAGTTAGTTAATATATATGTATATATATATTTCTGTTCTTACAAATAGTCGGAAGTTTTGGTGAACTCGGTAGGATCAGTAGCCCCCGTGCTTGTCAAGATAGTAGAAGGATCTCCCAAGTCAGCCAGGTCCTCACTGGACAATTCAAATCCGTCCAGAGAAAAGTTCTCCAATAGCCGTTCATGATGCACAGATTTGGGTAAGGGGATATATCCGTTTTGAACACTCCATTTCAGCAGAATTTGGGCTGGAGTCCTTTGATATTTCTCAGCAAGCAAAACAAGCTGGGGCTTATCCAGATACCGCCCGAAAATCAGTGGTGAAAATGCTTCAACTGCAACATCGCGGCTTTTACAGTACTCGACAATGTCCTTATGTTGGAACCAAGGGTTGAGTTCAATCTGGTTGACTGCAGGCTTGACTTGCACTTGTTCCTGACTGAAAATCTCTTCCAAATGCTGAACTCCGTAGTTTGACACGCCAATGTTTTTGACCAGCCCGTTCTTTGTCAAATCCTGAAGGGCCCGGTATGCTTCCAACCGGTCAATCCGAGAGTCTCCGGGGGAATGAAGCAGAACTAGGTCAATGTACTTCAGGTCCTTGATTTTGTAAAACGATTCCAGCACTGCGTTAGTACATGCCTCATAGCCGTAATCCGCAGGTTCAACTTTGGTGGTATAGAAAACATCTTCTCTGCTCAGTTTCTGAGGGTTCTCCTCAATATACTCCAAGATACCCTGGCCAGTTTCCTGCTCGTTTTCATTCTGCGAAGCTGTATCAAACAACCGGTACCCTATACTCAACGCGTCCTTGACCACATCCTTGGTCATATCCTTGGGAATCAGGTAGAGTCCAATCCCAATGTTTGGAATATCCGCTCCGGTATTCAGCTTCATTTTGTATTTTCAAAGTATAAGAAACAAAAGAAGCTTGCAGTGTGGAGAAAAGCAACAATCTCAGGTGATGATCGGAGCAATATAGCTATAGACTTATCAGTACGTACGTACGTACGTAACGTTAAATTTATATACATTGAATATGTGATTATCAGCGCTGTTACAGCATTATATATTTTTCAAGTCTAAGGAAGAACAGTAGGGTCCCACTCAGGAACAGTAACAAAGTATGCAGATTTGTCACCCAAGTTCTCGACATCCTTTGGTTCAATTTCGAAATCAAAAACGTCAAAGTTTTCACGGATTCTATTCTCGTGTACTGATTTTGGCAGAGGTACAAACCCCTTTTGTAAATTCCACCGGATCAGAATCTGGGCTGGCGACTTGCTGTATTTTTTTGATAGAGCAACCAACTGAGAATCATCTAGCCTCATACCTGCCATAAGAGGTGAGAAAGTTTCAATGACAATATCGTGCTGTTTGCAAAAATCAGTGATATCTTGGTGCTGTAACCAAGGATTCACTTCGATCTGATTGACTGAAGGTCTGACTTTGAGCTCGGGCCATTCGAGCAACTCTTTCAAATGATGAACTCCATAGCATGATACACCAATGTCCCTGATAAGACCTTCTTGTACTGCTTCCTGCATTGCTTTCCACGTAGGTAGTCTTTTCTCCTTGACCTCAGGAGTATGAATCAAGTAGAGATCAATATACCCCAATTGCTTGACTTTCTCAAAGGAATCACGGATAGCAGCTTTAGCCTCCTCGTAGCCAAAATCAGGAACCCAGATCTTGGAGGTATAAAAAATATCCTCTCGCTTGACTGAAGGGTGAGATTTCAAGAAGTTGATAATGCCCTCGGCACACTCATGCTCATTCTCGTAACAGCTAGCACTGTCAATGTGTCTGTATCCAATCTCAAGCGCTTTCTCGACAAGCTTAGCAGTATCTTCTTTGGGTGTCAGATAAACACCGAACCCAACGCTAGGAATGACTTTTCCAGAAGCTAGTTTCGTCATTTTCACGGTTGCTCAAGTTGAATCGAGAGACATTAAGCTTTATATATATGGTGTTTTCTGTTTTCTCGAGATCTCTATATATATTTTTCTGATTTTGAGTTTATTTTTCGTTTTTGGTGTTATAAACATGTTCATTATACTTTGCCATTACACAAATAATTATGCTTCTACCTAAGACTTTCCGGTAAGTTTCTTAATAAATGGAATTCGCTTAGTCCATTTACTCTTCCCGTGGCTATGATGGCGGTAATAGTTCTGAGCGAGTTCGTTGTTGTCGTCGTCGTAATCATCATCCTCTGGTGTCGGAGATATAGGCCTCACTGTGATGGGTTTAGGAATCTCTGGAATCTTGAATGCACGCGTTGACAGAGTCTGTGTAACTTTCTGGCTACTGGTCCCGTTCACGCTAGAAGATAATGATGTGGTGGTGGAAATGCTGTATGTCGGGGATAATGGTGATCTTGTCTCGTGTAATGAAATTGGCGTGTCGTTCCAAACCTTTGCTGGTCCAGTTAATGCAGATCCTCTTCGTTTGGCCTGTTTCTGCTGAGGCCTTGGTGTTTGAGGAGCCATCTGCTGCTGCTGCTGCTGCTGCTGCTGCTGTTGCTGCTGCTGCTGCTGTCGTGTTGGTGGCTTTATGTATGATTGCTGTAATGGCTGACGGGTGTGGGTTTTCTTGATTGAATTGAGAATCGCTTCATGGATAGAATTGTCAAGATCAGCATCAAGTTCAGCTGATCTCATTGGCATGAACATGTCGTCAGTCTCGTTTTCCTGGCTTTCCATGTTATTTTCATCGTTGTAACAGTCATCAACGGTATCATCATCCATGTCATATCCCAGTGCTGTGTGGTTATCGTCCTCTTCTTCTTCTTCCTGAATTGGCTGGTGGTGAGCGGTTTGCTTACTCCAGTTAAACATATCATCAATTGACTCGTCGTCGAAGGGAAGCTTCTCCTTCTTGTGCTCTGACCCACGGTCAACGAAATACTGGCTCTTATTGATACTCAGCTCGGCAAATATATCTTGGCTGAATATATCATCCTTGGTTTGTGCATTACTGCTGTTGTTACTATTCTCCGAATCGTCAAATAACTTTCGGTTCGGTAGGGTTGTTGATCTCATGACTGAAGATGCTGCCGAGGACATTGACTCTGCTGGCGAGCTGAACATGGAGTTGGGTGTTTGTCCGTATGAAGAGACCGAGTAGGTATTGGTTTTGTTGTTAATGCCATTACTGTTAGCAGAGGGAGACGAGGGAAGAACGGCGCCAGCACCAATTCCTCTGTATACTCCGTCATATGTATAGTTCATGTTTACTCCAGGCACTGCTGCTGCTGCTGCTGCTGCTGCTGTTGCTGCTGTTGCTGTTGCTGCTGATGATGTTTGGTACTCTCTCAAGCTGGTTCTGGCCTGATAAGAGATTGATGCTACTCCGCTGCTACTGCCACTGGCTGTTGACATTGTATCGAATTGGACAGGACTGCTGCTGCGGTCGTCATTGAGTATGTTGTTGGAACTTATCGACGAAGGAAAAGAGTCGACCTTTCCTGATCTCTGGGTCATCATTCTTCTCATTCGTTCAGTATTCCTGTCTCCCTGGTGAGAGGAGACCGGCGAAGTAAGTAAGGTTGATTCGGACATAATTTGGTGGAAGGGGGGGTGGGGAAGAAGAATACTTTTCTTCCAATATAACGAGCTCTATTGTTACGGGTCCCAGTTAAAACTTGTTTCCTACAAGAAACCGGAAGGAAGAAGGGGGAAAGGAGTAAATATATCTTAAAGAAAGCACAAAGTGGCTATCAGATATATATATATATTCTTCCCAACGCTTGATATACATGTTTATCATGGAAAAAAAAATAAAGGTTGTAACTCCCAAGGGCTTTTTCTCGCTCTGTCCGCGAAACTACTCAAGCCTGCATAATAAGCTGCATGGTTTTTTTTTTTTATTTTTTGCTTTTTGCTTTTTTACTTTTTTTCATACATGTTTATCTCTAGCTGGATATGGCCTCCTCCGGGTGCAGGAAAGAGACACTTAGGATCGATTCTAAATAATTTTTCAGCATTGGGTCGCGCAAGAGAGTCAGAAAAAAGAGAGCCATCGTGGACGTGGTTTGTCGATTTGACGTGTTTTTGGCACCGATCTTTGCGAGCCGAGCGCGGACCTAATTAATTTAGAGATTATTTTTTTTTGTTTCGTTAGCCGAAAGGGCTCAGAGTTAGCGAACATGAAGTGGGTAATTAGGCTACTACTGCTATTACTACTACTAACCTGATATTATTATATCCTTTGAGTAGATAGCAGTCAGAGCAGAGGATAATTCGGACGCAAGAAAGGTGCAACAAGTCGTGTATCTGTCTCTCCCTTACCAGCCTTGAAAGTGCACTCCGAGGGGTAAATTCAAACCATTTTAACTACATCGGGAGAGGAAAAAATTTGGAGATTTAGAGAGCGATAACAGTATCAAACCTCGGGGAGAGAGAGAGAGAGAGAAAATGTGTCGTGCTACGCTGTGGGCTCAATGAGATATATACTTAGCCCTGAGTATCTGCTGTATCTCTCTCCTTATGAACAGAACATGCATAGCTGCTGTCAAGCAGGAAACCCGCAGTTTCACCGTTACTCTGGGTCCTTTCCCTCTTTCTTACGGCGGATACGCAATAGCGGGAGAACAGCCGCCCCGTCCCAGGCCTATCAATTTAATTTTCTATATTATTGCAGGATAAGTCGTGTGTGTTGCCTCGTTTGTTTTTTTTGCTGCATAGGTTTTATATATATATGCTCATGGCTAACAAAAGCATTGGGGAAAAAACCCGTCTTTCTGAAACCCCCTTGCGACCTGACAAAAGGACTCTTAATCAAAACACCTACTAAAACCGTCCTTTTCTTCGTGCTCTTTCTTTTTTTTTCATCGTGCGCCAATTATCCATCTGGGTGAAAAAAGGGGTAAAACGAGGCTTTTCACAATACGATATATATAGTGGTCACAATGCCTTCTCACGATATCAAGGCCAATATAAAATCAATTGTCACAGCTTTGAACAATCGAAGGTATCACATGTGTTGTAGAGCCAAAAGCTTAGCAAAGTGTGTGTATATACTTGAAGATAGGATAAACAAGAGTGGGACAATTTAGAAACAAGCTAGCGACGAAAAAAAAAAAAAAAAAAAAAAAAAAAAAAAAAAAAAAAAAAAAAAAAAAAAAAAAAAAACCACCCCCTTGATACGCTAGCGAACGGTGATGGTTGGCTGGGTCCTAAATGTAAATTAGGAGGTTGGTTTCACTGGACCCACCTGATCAGCATTAATTATTTTTTTTTACTTCTTCCACCTTCCGTATCTCTCATATATTCAGTGAAAAAAGCTTGGACCTGTATGAAGCAGATACATCATTGGGTCTTTTAGGTTTGAAAATGAGAAATGATATATCGTGTCTGTGTAATTCTGAAGTCAGTTGTACTGAAAGCTTATGAAGATGCATCACAGATCGAGCTCGCGGTTGGTTAGCAAATTGTCTCTCTTGACACTTTTCACACATTCTCTATTATTACTTACTCTATTTCTTTATTTTTGAGCTTATGCGTTTTGATCTTTTGTGGGCTCTCCCGCCGTCGGTAACTGCCATATGTATAGTTACATGCAAGCTTTATAAGTTTGAGTGATATGAAACACACACACACACATAAGCATATACTCACCGACTTTCCTCATCAGGCAGTGCGACGGTGATTGATCCCAGCGCCCTGCATGTATGTACATATATATATATATTCTCTACCGTCAGACGGCCAAAGGGTTAAAGATCGCAAGGGCTGTTATTTGCTTGACTATAATAACCTTATAACCACTAACACTTCTCGACACCTAGAATATCTGATTCATTTATACCATGCAGAAAATATACCCCGTTGTGGGATTTATACCCTCTATCATTAGTGGAAAATATACTGTCGTAATGCACTTATCCAGCCCGCATGAACCTTAAAAAACAAAATGGTCTTGTGCTGTTAGGCCATCAGGAGGTTTATGGTAACGCACAGACACAACTTGGACTTGTTTGTCTTCTCAACACCGCCGAGTGTCTAATCGGCCTGTTCAAGGTCTGTAAGAGAGAAAATGACGGTGATTCCACCTTCGTCTTTGTTTTTTATACAGAGCTGTAAGGAGGTTTTTGTGGACACTTGTCATGCTTCTCAATATTCTTTTTTTGGGGGGAGGTGTAAAGGGCCCTTTTCTACAATGACTGCGACTTGCTGTTCATTCATACGTATATCACTCTCTCCTCCTTTTCTACTTCTCTTATTTTGACCTCGTTTTTCTTTCCTTTCACTTTTTTAACTCCAGAGGACATGATTGCGTGTGTTTCCGAAAAATGATCGTATTGGCATGGACAATAATACTTGTGTTACTTCCAGTTATCAATTGCGCTGCATATAAACCGCGTCATCACAATACACATGCCAATACAAAATCACAAGACACCAGCTCGTCGTCGTCGTCCTCCTCCTCCTCCTCCTCCTCCTCCTCCTCCTCCTCCTCCTCGCTGATTTTCGATATTACTGGTGATTACGCCCCGATAAAAGTGCCATGTCCTAAAGGCCCGCTTGTGCGTGCAGCTGACTCTTTGTGCAAACAAGAAACGGAGTACATTAAGTTTACTGAGCAATCGCGGAAACGGAACTTGCAGAACCTGCTGGAGCGAATCGATGTGCCTGGGCTCGACGTGGAGAAGCTGCTGGACAAAACCATGATTAACGTTGGGCTTGCGATTTCCGGGGGCGGGTACCGTGCGATGCTGTGTGGTGCCGGTGTACTTGCAGCATTTGACGAACGTACTCTGGAGGACGAGCAGGTGGAAAGAGACGACGGGAAGAAGAAGAAGAATAAGAAGAATAAGAGAAAAATTGTGAGTAGAAGGAAAAGCGGGGAAAGCAATTTGGGTGGATTACTACAGGCATCAGCTTATATCAGTGGTTTATCAGGGGGGAGCTGGTTACTGGCTTCCATATATCATAACAAGTTTGCTTCGGTAATTGATTTGCGTGATTCCCACGATGTCTGGAATTTGAGTTTATCTAACCGGCGTAGTGGTGTTTTGGCAACCGAAGGTATCGAGGGTTTCAATCTGTGCGGGGGGAAAAGTAGATCAAAGTTGTGTAAAATCGGGTTGGATTTCATTAACGAGAATAATAATGATGCAAAAACGTTTAGCATGGGTACTGACTGGGACAATGACTTTAGGAGTGAGGATTTTGATTTACCTGTTAATGTTTCTATTCAAAGCAGCAATAACAACGACGACGATAACAACAACTCCAAAGAGGTTAATGTAACTCCACCATTACCATCAGAGTATCTTGCTTATTTCCAAGGTTTGCATCGCGAAGTTCGAGCGAAATCGACTGCAGGGTTCCCGGTATCTATCGTGGACTACTGGGGTAGAGCATTGTCGATACAGTTTATCAATCAGACTCGCGGAGGTCGAAATGTGTCATGGTCAGATATAACTGAGTATGATTATTGGAAATCCCCACGAGTGGCTGCGCCAATACCTATAGTAGTTGCCAACGAAAAGCGGCTGAGCAGAATGCTGTACCCAGAGTACTCCACGGTGTTTGAGTTTACGCCGTTTGAAATGGGATCGTGGGACTCGAACTTGAACGCCTTTGCAAATGTCAAGTACGCGGGGACAAGTTTATACAGAGGATTCCCCTACGTGCCCCGGAAATCAGCATTAACATCGTCTGCGGATTCAATTGGCGGGGAAGAAGAAGAAGAAGAACACAAGCAAGATGAAACCAACATTTGTATAAACAATTTTGATAACGTTGGGTTCATTATTGGTACTTCTTCTGCGGTATTCAATGATGTGTTTTTCCTATATAGTGGCATTATCAACCCGAAAAACTACATTTTGCCTAACCGCTGGACCCAGCCAGACGACGACGGGGACAATAATAATAATAACGTGGTTGAGAAGGAAGATGTGGTTGATGAATCACCGCCGCGCCGCCGTCGAACTGGTGAAGGAGGAATACCCCAGAAGATCCCCAGCTTCCCTCCCACAAGAGAAGAAATTGATGAGTGGGATCGCGAAGTGGATGATATTATTAATGGAGGGATTCGAAGAGAACTGCGTCCACTTATCCGAGACCGAGCTCTATTCAACCCGAACCCGTTTTTGGGGTTCAATTTGGACGAGCGCAACTTCAAGCTAGCCAATGCTAAGGAACTTTTCCTGGTTGATGGGGCCGAAGATGGTCAGAACGTGCCCTTTGAGCCGTTATTGCAACCTCTGCGGCGGTTAGATGTGATTGTTTCTTATGATTTCTCGGCGGATGTGATGAACTGGCCCTCGGGAGACACGCTCCAAAAGACATTTGACAAGTTCAACGACTCAAGCCGCCGCAATACTCTGGTCGACAGTTTTGACAACCATAACGGCAACATTGTATTTCCCTGGGTCCCCTCTGTCAAACATATAGCAGGGTCACCTTTATTCTTGGGTTGTGATTTTTATAAAGACTACCCCTCGGTATCACCTGCTGCTGCTGCTGCTCCCTCTGCATCATCAACGTCTGCGTCACCACCACCACCACCACCACCACCAAGACATATTACCCCACCAAGTATTGATGCGTGGCCAAACTCGGAGTCAATACGACCGCTGGTTGTTTATTCGCCCAACAGAGCATACAATGTTCATGCAAACACGTCAACGCTGCAGTTGCTGTATAACCACACTTTTATGTCGCAAATGATTGAAAACGGGTATAACGTGGCCACTCAGGGTAACGACACGCTGGTATGGGACCAGTGTCTAGCGTGTGCTATTGTGAAGAGAGCATTGGATCGTACAGGCATGACTGTACCTAAAGTCTGTAAGAAGTGCTACAAAAAGTATTGCTATCACAGGACGTAGCATATATTAAGCATGTTTTATTTTTTTGGCTTTTTTTTTGGTTTTTTTTTTTTGATATAATTACTAGCATATATACATATATAGCTAATTATGTGTGTTTGGCAAAGTATGCTGGTGATACTTTGATCCAGGAAGTAGCTCCTAAAAGATTGTTTGGCACTATAGAGTGTTCCAGTAAGCGGCACTTTGAGTCTCTCAGGTCTTGCAGTTAACGCGTCAGCCCTGGGTGGTTTCACCCAGCATATATCTATAGCTCATTTCGTGCATAATGAGGTGTTCCAGTAAGCAGCATGGTGAGCTTTGGGTCTTGCATGTCAGCCGGGCCGGTATCACCGGCATATATATTTAGCACATTATGTATTCGTGCAAATGAGGTGTTCACAGCAAGCAGCCTGGGTCGGTGATATGTCCGAGTTCTGTGTAGCTAGTACCCGGTAGCTATTTCTGTTTTTTTCCTTTTTTTTTTTTTTTGGTACTGAGCTCGTTAGCCGTTTGTTTTCAGCCTTTCTTTGCCAGTTCCTGGTTAATACTTGAGACAGCTTGGTTAAGACTCAGCACGGATTTCTGGGTATACTGCTCGTTAGATTCAATTCTCCTTTCGAGTTTGTCACATTCGTGTCTGATTTTCTCTTCAATGTCGCGTCTTGACTTTGTGTCACGGTCTTTTACCCCGGCAATTGAGACATTTAGCTGTTTTTCCAGGTTGATAAACTTGACATCGTGTTTATCTAGTCGTTTTGACAAGTTTTCTATACCTTGCTTGTTGTTATTGCTGCTGTCTGAGCCTGGTGACGCAGGTAGTTCTTCTCCGGTTCCCTGCTGCTGCTGCTGCTGCTGTTGCTGCTGCCGTAGAGATTGCATGTCACGTTCAAGAGTTTTCAGTCGAGCAGATATATCCTCTATTGAGTCAAGTCTACTGCTCAAATCATTTATTATCGCAAGCAGCGCGTCTCTAGACAAGTCTCCTCCATTTGCACCCTCAAACTTTAGTTTCTTGGTTCGCGTTTGCTTGGGTTTCTCTATAGCAGTAGCCAGTTTCTTCACCGTGGGTAATCTAGCAGTAGCTGTTTCTGTAGCTGTAGCTGTTGCCGAAGAAGAATCACCAGAACCATACTTCTTCTTTATCATTTTTGTGGTTCAGAGTCATCAGACACAAGGTTGGGGCTGTTATGTTTTGTATACGTGTTTTATCGCCGGTTCATGCTTGGTGAAGGCATTACTATATATGGCCATTTTAGATAATCACCAGTACTATATATGGTTTAGATAATCACCAGTCAATTCTATGAAAGCTTATGGGACTTGCTTATGCCAATTGCAAGACCGGAGTATGATAAGAGCCATATGTATACATGGCCCGGCAAGTGGTTGAACTAGTTTTTGTGTATCGTTTTTTCTATCTGTTGGATATTAGGAGATGAGTTGTGAACTTTTCATATTGTGGAGTTAGTACCTGAGTGGGTTTGTATATGAAGAAATAGAAGGGACTGCTGTAGATTCGCACAGACATAGAATGAAGAGCAGAACAAATGGACTGTGAAAGCTGAGCATGGAAAATCACACTGAACGTTAATGGAACTTCCAACCTTTGTGTCTACTCAGTGAGTGGCAGCTTTGTTCAGAGCGAACTCTCCGGGCCATGCCCTAGAGCAAGCCCTAAGTTCAACCAGCCAATGCCAAACGCGACTCAATTGAATGAGCAAAGAATAAACAAATGGACAGAGAAAAAGCCTGCATGCACGTGGAAAGTGAAAAGATTTCTAAACTCTTTTTTTCTTTCTTTTGATTCACCGGCTAGACCGCTTGAGTTTTTCAGAGTTTCAAAGTTTCATATTTGAAATACACACATGTGTAGTATACCACAAGTCCGAGCAACCTTCTAGAAGAATTGGCTTTGTTTGTATTCCGGCCCAGGCAAAACCGAGCCGACAAACAAGCACAATTGTTGAAAACAAAAAAAAATTAACATATAAAAAATAAAAGACAAGTCCGCGAACACGCGCGTTCCTTGGCATTTTGTCTCAGACAAGCCCGCCTTTGTGTAGGATTGTTGCTCTCGCATATATATACACTCAAGCTTTGCATGTTGAAAAATTTTTCAGTTGAGCGGTTGCGGTGGGAGCTGATGCCGATTCCGCCTGTCAAAAAAAACAAATGATCCTGGGTGACCGCAACAAGCCGGAAGAATATGAAGCTATAGCAGTAGAGCGTAAGTAGGACAGTATTGTATAGCTAGCAGTAGCGCGAACATTGGACTTTTTCTATTGTTAGTAGTAGTACCCCTCGTTGAACTCTAAAACGTGTGTGTTTGACGGAACTGTTTCTATTTAAAATATTTAGTACTATATATATACTATAATCGAGACCCCTGGTCTGTGCGCGTTTTGGGTGTTCTATAGTGATGTGCATATAAAGTGCATCAGCGCTAACACGCACGTTGGCCATCGTCGACTCCACAAATATCGAAAAAAACCACAAAGCTGAATGAAAAGCTCAACTTGGATAAAATAACTGAATCCACATGTATAGTTTGCGCTGACGGGTGAAACTAGTAATAGTAAAGTTTACAGCGAAACAATAGAAAAAAATAAAATAAAATAAAAATTTAAAGCTTTTGTTATTAGACTTTTTCTTGGGGCAACTCCGAGAGCTCCTTGATAGTATATTAACTATAATAATAAATAATTTTAAAGGGATTATATGCTAGTTTTGTTTGGGTAAAAGCTGCTGTTTCTTGTTTTGTTTTGCCTTTTTTTTGTTTTTAAACAGCAGCCTCAGTTAGCCATTTCCTGTACGCAGCCATTGTATTCTTCTTAGTTGCAACTGAAGCGTGGCTTAGTGGGATTGTAGAGTTTGTATTGTTAGAATTGTGATGATGATTGCTGTTTTTGCTCTTGACGCTGCTTGTGAGACTGCAGGAGAAGTCAGACATGATATCCTCGTCGTCTTCGTCCTCGTCAAAGTCGCTGCCGCTGTCAATCATGAGCGGCGACAAGGGCGGTGAGATTGGTGCGTTTATTATTAGACCGTTTCTGCTGCTGGCATTGGTAGAGGCACCCGACGACGGCGAGGGCATGCAATGGACTGACTTCAGAGGTCCCAACATGGGCGATGCATATAAAAACTGTTTCCTAGGGATAGCGCTGGCGTCCTGTGAAGCGTCGACGCTGTTTGACGGTAGTTTTTCTTCGTACTCTGGGGAATGGCCGTAGTTGTAACTGCTGAACCCAGCGTGTTTGTTGTAGTATAGCGTTGAGTAAACCTCGGAAGCGTCGAACGAGTCCCGCGAGCTGAGCGCCTGGTGGTAGTCCTGGAGCCTGCAGGACTCTGAGCAGTACATGTCTCCAAAGGAACACTGTTTGTCGCAGACGGAACAAAAGTCAGGAGCCCACATGTTATCAGTAATTGTGACTGTGTTTTGAGAAATAAAGAACGAGAAATGTATGAGGAACACAGAATATACTAAACCAAAAGGAAGGCTTTATATATTAGAAAAAAATACTGTGAACCTCAAAGGTGGAGAAGAAAATGAAGAATGAAAATTTGTGTTGCAGAGAGAGAGAGAAGAACCCTTGCAGTTATATATATACATAGGGCCATCGATGGGTGCTGAGTAAAATTCCACAAAATGTGTCATCAATGATACAATTATACACAAAGCAATCATCACATAACCCAAACAAAATCCAAAAGTAATTATCAATAAAAAATTTTCACCACAGAGCAGCAAAAACGTGTAATTCCTCCAGCCAACGGGTCATCGCAGGAGAAGGAGGGAGAGGCTGTGATCTTTGTGCTATTTTACGCGTGCAAACTACGTGCAACTACGTGAGATAAAGAGAGAATTCTCTTTTTTTTTTCTTTCTTTGCGTTGCCCAATGTCACGTGCAGTTGTGTTAGCATTTAGCTCTTTGGCCTGTGACTCTTCTGACTCTATATTTCGCCATGAATTCACCATACTCTGGCAACTTTTGTTTAGAATAGCATCATCCAGGTCTCTCTCGTCATTCTCTCGTCATCTCTTGTCTCGGACTCCATCTCTCTCCAACGTTTGGGGTTTCCGCTGGCGCGTCTCTGACTCCTCCTCTTGCTCCTGCTTTGGCAACAACAAGAAAAAATAAAAAATAAATGTGGTTTTTTTCGTCCTCTGCAAGTATCGAACCACTTCTGCTGCCCAATGTGTGCATCTCCCGGCAGCAGCAGCCCTTTGTGCTTATGTAATCTTGGCGGGTGTGTTATGTAACTTTGGGGGAGCCTGCTGCTTCGGGAGAGCTGCTTCGGGAGAGCTGCTGCTTTCGGGACGAGGGTCAGAGAAAGGGCTGGCTTACCGCTGGAACAACAAGGAGAGAACACGCACCGTCTTGATCCAGACCTCTGCGGTTAGGACGGTTTCGTTGCATGCATAGCCGTGGGAAGCCCTTGCTCTCGGTAACCCCGGTGGTTATGGCTTTTGTCGGATGTCTTCTCGGCGTTCTCGAGAGTGAAATAGAGTGAAACAGAGTGAAATATACAGAAATACATAGAGTGAAATAATACAGAGTGAAATAAAATGATCTCCTGGCCTCCACAATCATCTGATGCTCAACAAATCGACCGGGTGCTAGATCTACTCAACGAACCTTGGGTCAATCTGGGGTATATATATGTCTCTGGGTGGACCCCTTCTGTATTCCTTGTTCTTTGGACGCTTTCTTGGGGCCTTAGGCGTGTGCTGATCTGTAAGAGCTGTGCGCTTGCTAATAATATGACATATAGGAGCAGACTTGAGGGGAAACCCTGGCTGCAACCTGTAAATCATCATCAACCAGGGTATATGTATGCTACTTGGCATGTATAGTAAGAAAGCAGTGATGACAAAGTTGTTGGAGCGTGTTATGTAATGATCAGACCTATTGATCAGACTTAGTGATCAGACCTAATGATAGACCTAATGATCAGACTTAATGGTTAGGTCTTGGGTCTGATTAGGGGTCTGAAGGGTCATACCAAGATACGCTTACAATGGCAAATATCATCCATGCTCCCTTGTTAGCACAGCCCTCTTGCCATGATAACACCAAATCGAACAGCATATGATCATTGATAGCCATGTTCTCTGGATCAACTTGAACATGTACCCAAGACTAAATTATGACCCATAAACGAGAGATTGGCTAAATTGTGAACGAGACACTGGCTAAATCGGGACTGCTCGAGGTTTAACACGTGAAGCTAGTGTGCTTTCAACTCATATATATATACGAGCTTGAGCTTTCCCAGTGGCTGGTAACTCCTCAGGACAATTTGATTTATTACCTGGTTGAGTTCTCATACGATCCTTTACAGCATGTTGTTCTTCTGCGCCGGGCGATCTGGTTCAATATCAGAAAGTCGTAGTGTGCGGATCTCTACCTGGGATCCTGCAGTTTCAAATTACATTCCAGGCCATGAAAGAGAATAAAATAGGTTTATATTATACAGAGATATATAGATACTGGTCGCGAAATCATCGTGTGCAGCCATAGAGCCACCATGCAATGATGTTCAGTATATTGCCAGCCGTAATTCTAAATCTCGCAGATTGGAGAGATTAACATTTGAAAGAAAGTAGCGCAGAATTCCTGATTCTTCCAGGATTAGACAAGCAAGCATATATACCCCTATCCAACATCGGATGGTCTTGTTCTGTGTCCAACATTGATGATAACGGTGCTTGATGTAGCTGCCGAATAATCCTCTGATAACCACAGTCTTGCTCCTTTTGTTACACTGAGATCTGTCGACACACAGAGCCTTGCTTTTTATGTCCCCAGTCACCAGATTCTGGTGCTTGTTCGGGGGGAGTAGCTCGCTGCATCCTCTCACTAGTAGAAAAGCCTCGCAGAAAAGATCTATTAGCTCACACATAAATGAAATTTTTTTTTATTTTTTTAATTTTTTCTATTTTTTTATTTTTTTTTATTTTTTTGTCTTTCTCTATTTGCTCTATTTGCTCTATATATATATATATAATAAATCTCAATGCTCTTCTTTCTCAGTCCTCCCCCATTTTTTCTCTTTCCTTCCCGCTCATACAAATAAGGTTAACCGCTCTTTTGCGAGCCTTTCTATTTATGCTTTCTGCTTTCTCTAGTTTCTCAGGTGGTTCCAGCACCTCGCCCAGTACAATCTGACCCACCGTTCCCTTTATCTCTTTCTCGTTTCTTGCCATAAAATACCTTAATACCTTATTATCTCAGTCAAGCTAGCACACCGAGTTCTCGTTATCACAGCCCTCCTCCCCCGCTCCGTCTTTTTTTTTTTTTGTTCTTCCTCTCTCCTCCAAGAACAATGTCTACCACGGCAATTCCAGAGAAGAAGAAGTTTGCATGCACGTACCAGGACTGCGACAAGTCATTTAACAGAAGAGACTACCTGGAACGACACGCTGCCAACCATTTACCCGTGAAGCCATACTTCTGCTCCTCATGCAGACGGTACTTTGCTCGGCACGACTTGTTTGAGAATCACAACAGCTCGCGGTTCCATATTCGCAGACTCGAGGAAGAGGCTTTGAAGAAGAAGCCACCAGGAGAGATGACGACAAAAACAGCAACAGCGACAACAACAACAACAGCACCTACACAGCCAATCCAACAGTATATGCACAATGGAAACGGTTATTCGCAATCCCCGCAACATTTACAGCAGCCGCTCAAAGACTCACCGCCGCATGCATCGTCGCCAGTTTTCCATACCAATGTATCACAACTAGATGCTTCTAAAATGTCTCCCTCGAACCTGGAGCAATGGCAGGGCGTGACGCGACAGGGCTACGGCTGGCTGTTTGAGGATAATAACAGCAACAGTGGTGGTGGTAATAATAATGGCGAAAACATGAGGTTCGACCATATATACTCGGCAATTGTGGATCTGTATACCCAATCAGCCAACAGGTACTACTCAATGACACATTCACCGCCCGGCGGGTTTTTCTCACCGCCCAATAACTCGGCCACGATGGCGGGACATACATCTGTGATTACAAACCTGACCAAGCTGGACCAACTTACCAAGATCATGGCTTCCGGGGATGCAAGCATACTCATATCTTCCGGGTTATCACTAGACTCGCTGACTTTTGCATACTACATCGACTTGATGTGGTCAACCGTGGAGACGGTGCGCAATTTCGTCCACAGGCACAGCTTCGTGGCCAACGAGACACATCCCCTACTGCTGGCGACCATGATCTTGGTGGGGATGGCTATATCCAAGGATCAGTCCTTGGCAGCGTACACCAGAGACATGTACGTGACAATGCTGGAGAGGCTGAAAGCCGCTATTGTGTTCAATGATCCTAGCGATAAACCAGTGGAAACTAGTACTATTACTACTACTACCCAAGATGAGAATGTGCCTCGGCTATCCAAAGATCTGGGGCTGCTACAGGCGTTCTCGCTGCTTATGCGGTACGAGTACCTGCTGAGAGACGGCAAGACAGTCAATTTCGGCGGCGGCGAGATGAAGGACGATCTTTATTACCAGACTGTGTACAATGATGATTCGCTGGTACACCGCAAATGGCTCATTGACCGGTACGTGTGGCTGCTGTTACCCCGAGCATCAGCAGATTATTCTTCACTGCCATTGAACAAACAGCCCTTTCGGTACGGATACCTGTCCAAGATGGGGTACCGCATCAACCCGATAAAGGCGACCCCGGGTACCCAGGAATACCGAGACTTGGAGGACGCAGCGTGGAGAGAGTGGGCCGAGTATGAAGCATGCAAGCGCACGGCGTTTTTCACTTTGTACTGCGACTGCGTTCATACTTTGAATGTAGATGGTCCCTCCCAGCTATCTATCTTTGATGTGGATACTTTCATGCCGTGTCCCGAACCAGTATGGTACGCTACCAATGCCGAAGAGTTTTTCGCAATCATGGGGCCCAGTAGAGTTATCCAGTCGGTGCCGTACCTGGAACTGATCAAGTCGTTGCTAAGCCTACCTGAGAATTACGGCGAGGAAGATGAAGATGAAGATGAAGAAGAAGAAGAAGATAACGACGACCAAGACGAACAAGAAAAAAAACAAAAACAAGAACACGAAGAGAATGACATTAACGATGAAATGACACTAAAATATGAAAACGGCTACGCCACCACTACTAAAAAAATTGTCAAACGGAAAAGGAAGGAGAATATTGTTGCTAACTGGAACTTATTCAGCACTACTATCGTGCTCTATGGGTTATTGTCTATTGCAAGGTCAATGACGCGGTCAGGCGGATCACAGCGAGATGTTATAAAGAAACTAAACTCCTATGATGATAACGGTAACTGGTTTGTTGATTATAATGACCGTGGTATTGTGGATAGGATTTCCCGAGCTTTTGATTTATGGACAAACTATTTTGAAACTGCTACTGGGATAACTACTAACCATCATCCGTTTAACCTGTCGTCGCCACCAGAACAGAGTCAAGACCTACAACAGCAACAGCAACAACAGCAGCAACAGCAGCAGCAGCAAGCGCCGCCCCCTCAACAACAACAACAATACCAGCAATTACAACCACAGCCTAGCATTGGAACTGCGCGTAAGATTGAGAATGTCAACTTAGTTGGCCAGCTGCAAAACAAGATAGTCAACTCGTCACCTGTTTTCATGGACTTTATACTATTACTACTGCTGCACTACCATTCAGTGAAAATACTCATGAGCGAGGATTTGAACCTGGTGTTATTTGCAGCTAATCAGATCGCCACGCTTGCCGAGACCGTAATTGCCGGGAACAACCCGCCCAATACCTCGAGCGTAGCGAAATACGACCTGGAAATATACCTGGACGACGACATTTACCGTCAATGGGCGTTATCTAAGAATACCAGGTCAATCGTGTCCACTGCATGCCTGTACCTGGTCAGAATAACTGCCGCACAACGGTTAGTGGTACGCGATCGCGCGGAGAACTTGCTGCTGGGTCTGGTGGCATACTATGCGGTTGTGATTATCTACCTGTATGACCAGTATCGGCCCAAGGACCCGCGGGACCGCGACGCCCCAAGACTGCAAGGAGTAGAGGCAATGAATTACCTATACTCTGACGGGGTTATCAAGGATGCAACAATGTATCTGTATAACCTGTGGTCATTTTCCTCAAATATCGAAAGCGAATCAGCAGCAAGTCTTAATAGCAATAACAACATGGGCAGGAGAGTCGGGATTGAATCAGTAGTAGCACTGGGTGCTAATATCTTGAATGGAGTATATATCGGTCGACCACCCACTGGAGGTCAAATCTTGCATGAAATGTATTATGGGTTGCTTGTGTGACCACAGACAGTAAAATATTTTTTTTGTATATTAAAAACTTTTTTTTTTTTTTTTCTTTTTCATGGTATAATATGTGTTATATTATTTACTCTGATAGTTTCTATTACTTTGAGGAGGTAAATCAGGCACACGCAATCAACTTAATTGCAAAACGTCGACAGTATAAAAAATTTGTATATTATATATATATATATATGTTTTATATATATATTACTCCTGACCGAACCCGACAGTTTCTTCAACGGCCAACGATAGTTTCTGGACCATGCTATCGTAGTTCGTATAAGGAGGTAAATCAACTCTATTGAAACAGGTATGCGACTTGGGCAAGTGTCCCGCATCTCCGGCTTTCTCAATCGTGAAACGTCGGGGACCATCTGAACCTTGCAAATCCTTGAACCCGTTCACGGGAATACGCGAAGTACCCGTAGTGAACTGGAGTAGTCGTGATTTCTGCTCAGCGTCCCATGATCGTACACATTTCCAGAACCATTGCACCACTTCGTCGGATTCAGTGTATCCTCTGTAATCTGTATGTTTCTTCCAGTCGTCCACGTCAATCTCAGCGATACCACCGATAAGCAGCTCTAATTCACGCTCGTCAAAGACATTCACCAGTTCCTGTGGAATCAACTCATTGAACCCGGTGACAAACGCCTTGAATTGTTCCTCTACCCGCTTATAAATCTTCCACTGGGTAACAAGCTCCACGTACTCGAGCTTGTTATCGTTATCAACCTCAATGTTGCGACCATTCTCCTTAAGGTCAACGGTAACAATCTCACCAAACTGATCATCCTCAATAGCAAAAGTAAGCTCCAAAATTCCGGTAATGTCATTATCCAGCATCCATTCCAAGTTCTTGTAGAACTCGGCATCCACACCTTCCATATCTTCCAGCACAACCTTCTTGCGCAAAATCATCTTGTAGAAAGCACCAATGAAAAACGCGTCCAAAAACCTTCGGTGAAATACAGCCAGGCCGACAACTCTACCGATAAACTTGAAATAGTTCAAGTGCTCAGGGTTGATGCCAGAGTGAGGATTAATCTGTAACGTGTAATTATCATGGGCAGAGTACTCAAACAGACAGTAGAACGGATTAAACATCTCATGACTGAGCAAGAAGAAAAACTCCCGGGAAACTCCACCATAGTCCAAACCTTCCTCACCGTCAAACTTGATCATGAGCCGTTTCTTCAAATCCTGAGGAGACTGTCTCATAATCTCCTGGTACGAATCCTCAAAGATGTGGTCTCGTCTAACCTTAATGTGACACTGTCCAGGCAAAATCCTCAGGGCGGGCTGACTTCGGAAATAAATCAGCTTTCGTCGGAAATCACGCTTATATTGAGGAACATTCTGATCAAGACTAGAAGGTAACCGCGGGTCGTCCCAAGTAGTAGTCTTGGTGTTATGATCAACAAAATATACTCTGGCAGTATTAGTCAATCGCATTTCCCAACCACTAGGCAAGGGGCCCAGCTGGGAAACCGGCTGTTGCTGTATAGTACTACCACCAGCACCTCCGGCAGCATTAGGCCCATATGTTCTGATATACTGCTGTCGTCGCGGGTCTACCCACGTAGTGGTTCGCGTGTTGTGGTCAACAAAATATGGTCGGCCCTCGGGAGTATACCGTTGCTCCCACCCGCTGGGCAGTTCGCCCAACCCAGCAGTGGTAGCACCCGCATTAGACATTTGAACCTGGGAACCTCCAGGAGTAGTAGCAGCCGCACCACCAGCAGCAGCACCGCCGCTGGAAGCTTCAGTAGGACTAGTGGCAACTGCAGGGCTAGTGGCTCCTGACCCGGTAGGGGTATACTCCGGACGTGGAGATGCTCCTCTAGAAGGGTCTTCACCTGGTAAGGTACGGTTCTGATGTCTCTGACGCTCCAGATCGGTGGTGTTCTGTCTAGCAGTCCTCTGCTCCATGTCATTGAAACTCGAGGTGGGCCTCACCCAGGTGGTGGTTCGAGTATTGTGGTCTACATAGTACGATCGACCGAGGTTATCGGTACGTCGTTCCCACCCAGGAGGCAATCTTCCAAACTGATCTTCAAACGAAGACAACGGTTGCTGCTGACGGACCAGGCCAGCAGGAGGTACCACTAACGATCTTCTGTTTGCCGCCGCCGCTGCATTAGCCGAGCTTGAGGACGAAGATGGAGAAGAGGCAACGTTGCTATTTTGACTTGTCGAGCCTCCTGCTGCGGCACCACCAGTACCAGCAGCAGCGGTGGTTGTGATCACCGGCGTGGTGGAGGAAGTAGATGCATGCGTTCCGTTGGCGGTATTATTTATCAGGTTCGATGACGATGATCTCGAAGAAGATGCGGTATGTGCTGGTCCAGGGGTAGTTGCAGGACTCGTTCCGTTATTATTACTATTGTTGTTAATGCTATTGTTGTTGTTGATGTTGTTGGTAGTATTGTTACTGCTGCTGTTGTTGTTGTTGCTATTGTTGTTGTTGGAAATGGGCGCCGAAACGTTAGTAGATAAACTAACAATCAACTTGCCATTAACTAATAAATTATCATTTGATTTCTTGAGATCCTTGGTCAACATCTCGTCGCCGCCAGCACTGAGGTCAATGTAATCGGAAACCATCAGGTTAATTACACCCAGGAAACCTTGGTCCTTCTTCTTGAACTTTTTGTGATCAAACACCTGGATAGCCAGGATACTTCTAGGAGTCACATCACTATATAAGTTAGATGCATGTTTTTGTTTGATGGAGTCTTTCAAATCAAATAAAAAAAAAAGATCAAATCACATACACATCGAAGCCCTCGTTCCAGTACGGGTTCAGAGTCTTTTTAATCACAGACGTGGACTTTGTCTGCGATCCATCCACGGTAAGAACGGCAAAGGGGTCCGGCAAGCCTGTAGAAAACCCAGTTAGCAATAGAAAGAAAGAAAAAAAAGAGATGGCGGATTCAAAGGCTGATTTCCAATTGGTTGTTTTTCTCCTAAGAGCTCAGCCTCCGCGGCTAACAACACAAAACATCACACTTACGGAACACATCTCGCTTGAACAGGCCATCCGCTGCAATCACTACATATAGTTAGAATCAGGAGAAGGAGAATATTGATAAACTAAAAACATACCGGTCACACGTAATTTGGTGGTCATGACTGAGGGAGGAAAAATCTGGAAGGAGGGATAGAGTAGGAGAGAAAAAAAGTGTAAAGGAAGAAAGGGAGCGGGTTTTTTTTCTCTGTCATCATGACAAAGGTGATGATGAATTGTATAGGAAGGAAAAAAATTGAAAAATAAACGAATTAGCAAACTGCCCATTTTTGTGATTATATAAACACGAATTCTTTCCATCTGAATTAATATATTATTACTATATAGTAATGAATTCATATATATATAGTAACAGAGAGCTATATATACAAACAAATAACAAATATACATATTTAATCTGCCCGCTTGGTAACTCCGGCAACTGCGTCGGTTTGCTCGGAGTTTTCCTCGGTGAAGGCCTCGTCGATATACTCCACCGTGACTCTGGGTCCGTGGAAATGGTGCCTGGCGTAGACCGCGTAGTAAATGGCGGCCAGCAGCATGGGACCGAAATACACCAGCACTGTCCAGTTCATCATGTCCGGGGTGTTATCAGCGCCCCGCAGCGAAGGGAAGCACAGGATGGGGATCATGAGCAGCACGAAAGCACAGGATATGATTCCAACAGGATAACTGAAAGCTCCCAGGTGCCAGGGCCCCTTGGTGAACCTTGAGGGGAACAGCAACCGGCAAAAGATAGGCGTGGTGAAGCAAATGTAACTGGCAATGGCACCCACGGAGAAAATGGCATCGATAGCAACCTCGCTGGCAAACATGAGCAGCAAGAAAAGGGATCCAATGAAACAATTGAAAAACACTGCATTCACGGGAGTTTCCGTGTATTTGTTCACTGTACCCATAAACCAACTGAAGGGAAAGGCCTGATCTCGGGAATATGCAAAGCAGACTCGCGAAGCAGTAACCATGGATGCCTGGCCCATGAAAAACGAGCTGATGATAGTAATTGCCGTGATAAAATCAACTAGTCGTGAACTCAGACATTGAGCCAAGTATGTGACAAATGGCTGGCCCAACGAGTCAGTAAACAAAGCTTGAATGTCAACCACAGTGTATGCCATTACCAGAGTAATCACAAATCCCAGGAGTCCACCAAACCCAGTGGTCATGACAATTCCTCGCGGAGCAGCGACATTGGCGTGGGCCAACTCCTCAGTCAAATGCCAACACGCATCGGCTCCACTCATTACCCAGATAATACCCGTAAACGACATGAGCACTGCCAAACCTTTAGGCCACTCGGTATCGTTTTGGATCTCGGTCCATACTTGGTAATTGTTGTTCCACTTGGGCTCAGTTCGCTCGTTACCGGCAAGGATAACAATAAAAGCCACCACGATTCCAGTGAAATTGATAATAGTACCTGTCAAGTTGAACTTGGCCAAGAACCTGGTAGGCAAGCATGTGATGAAACTCTGAGCGAACATGATACCCAAAGTTAAAAGGAAAACCTCCCAAGTAGAAGCAGAGTAATCTGGGTTGTGCAGAGATCTTAGTGCAAGTATCATACTAGCAGCACCGTAGTTGATTGAGGGCGCACTCAGTAGCTGGGCCCAGTAATTGGAGTACCCAGTCATGTATGAAACAAAAATGTTGTATGGCTCGGGACACAACACAGCTGCGGCATAGTAGATACCACCAGCAGTGGGGAGAGAGCTGGCAATTTCAGCCATGGACATTGAAACACTCTGAATACCAACCATGGCGAGAATCCAACCCCAAGTCATGGAAGGGTTACCCACATACCCCCACCCGTAGTATAAAGTAGTTGCTATTGAGGGAAGCAGACCCATTAGCGAGAAGGACACGGAGAAGGAAGACCAGAACCCAAAATCTCGCTTGAACTCTTGCTTGTACCCTAAAGCTACCAATGCCTCCTCGTCAGCAGTCAACACATGGTCAGTAACCACGGGATGCAAGTGCCTGGATCTGAGCATTGAGGAGACATTCATCTTCTCCACGTCCACCTCGCCAGACATGGAGACATGGAGTGGCTCCTGAGTGAATATCTCTGTGCTTTTGCCCATGTTAAAAATAGGAAGAGTCGAGAAAGGTAATAATAGTAAGTAAGAAAGAAAAAAAGAGAGTCTATACCTCTCCGGATTATGATAAGAGAAATATAGAATGAAAAAAAAAAAAAAAGAAGAAGCCAAAGGAGCAGGTTGACACCTTTTTAATTCCTTTGAAATTTTTTATACTTTTTTTTTCTTTTGGTCTCTTTTCCCTGAAGTCTCGGAGATTGAAGGGTATCTGCGAAACGTTGAGCTTCTTTATAGACGTCTTAAGAGTGCGGGTTATTTTATTTTGTAGCCATTGTTGTAAGTGAAAAAAAAACCCACCCGCAATCAATCAATTTTGTCTATCCCGCTATCAGCTGCACCCTGGGTAACCTCTAGGCGCAAACCGTTTAAAGTTGCCCGTTCCATTCAATTAGCTTCGATATGATATTCAAGTTCTTTTTTTCCTGGCCAAAGAGATCGACCTGGGTTATCTTTTTTATGCGGTTCCTTGAACTCTATTGGATCTAAGCCGCCTTAAGGGTGGAGATAAGTGAGGGAAGATGAGAATGAAACTTTTCACGTTATCAGCTGGCCCTTGATTGTCCTGCTTTTTCACCGATTCGGAGAGAGAACGAAAGAAAGAAAGAAAGAAAAAAAATAAAGAAAAAAAAAAGGAACCAAGAGTCTCTTTTTCCCCAGTGCAAATAAACCAAAGATGGAGAAAGTTTTTATGATCCTGAAATGTCAGAAAGTACGTGCGAGAGTATCATATTCTCAAAGGCATATTGTACCCTGACAGGTTTGAAGAATCCATCCAGAAAAGGCTGGAGGGGACTAATTGTATTTCTTCCCTTCACCGTTAATAATAGCCCTTTGGAATGCTGAGAACCGCATTTTTTGGGCGATCGTATTTTCTGCGATATCGTAACTGAGATGGGATATAATTGGACCGCTGCTACATCGCTGCTGTGATGATGGGGGTAATAATAGCTGGGTACAGCTGCCATACGGCGGTTAACCTGAGTCTTCAAAAAGGTATATATATATGTTCATGACGACAAGAAAATAAGCCTACCGCCGTCTGCGCCATTATCAGGTATCAGTAAGCTATCTGGAATAGTGTAAAGAAAGAGGAAAGGAGAGAGAGTCGAGGTGTATAGAACTGTATATTATTTTATAGAGTACTAGTAGCACATACACACAAATCTCACCATGTGCTTACGTACTTTTTATTTATTTATTATTATGAGCAAAACTTGGCTCTACGCTTTTTTTTAAATGAATTGCTCGGATTAGTTGGCATTGTTAAAACTGAACTGTTCCGTACGTTGCTTGCAAGAGTCCTCAGAACAATAAACTTGATTTATTATTATTATTATTGCAATTCAACTTTGTTCCCTTAGCTATTCTGAAGGTAGCTTGATCTCCTCCAGGTTTTGTTTAGTCGATCAGATCTCAACTTTTCATTATCATGTCCGTTTTTCCACACTTATGACCAACCTTAGTGAGTTACCATTCGAAGTACTGGTACTTATCTTAGAAAATGATTATACGCTGGTGAAGCCGCTGTCTGAGGTAAGCAGACAGCTTCGGTATTACTGCTTAAACGATGAATTATGGCGCAAAGCTGCGACCCCCTTTTATGAACTTCAACAGTTGACTCCGTCTCAAGTGGCTAGCATTGAAGACCATAGAGAGGAGTATTTCCAGTGCATAGAGGCAAAGGAGGAGCTTCTCGGGGTTTTGGATCAGCTGACAGCTTTGGGTCCCGTTACCACTTTTACGGCACATCCCAAGTCACTCGGGACGCTTGTTTGCAAGTTTGGAAGCCGTATTCGAATAGCGTACATTCCCTTCTTGAAACAGGATGCTAAAAAGAAACACGCTACGGTAAACATATCTCGAAAGTATTGTGCAGAGACAATGCTCAGGGTGCTTTCTGTGCAGGAGGGTATAGAGGATATGCTAGAAATTCTGAATCAGAATCCTCCGTTTGATGATAAAGCTATCGAGCTGGCACTTGCACTAGATACAATAATAACTGCACCTATTCAAAGAAGCACAGAAAAGAAACTGGATCTTTTTCCAGACTTGCCATTGCTTCCTTCTGCTGAAGCCAAATCTTTACTATCAACATTACCCAGTGACCCACTAGAAAGAGCCAAGTTGGGACTAGACAAAATTCATGCGGCCTGGATAGACGCGAAAAAAAAACTCCGAAAGAGGTTTGAATCGGGATATCCTCATATTCCAGATAGGAGTTTATTTGGAGCAATTGAGGGAGGTTTCAGAAACCCAACAACTGATAATCTCTTTATGACTGCATCGCTCTGTTATAACTTGAAATATCATTTCGGCATTGACACGATTGAAGTGGCGTCAGTAGAGCACGCTGAGTTACGCATGTTTTGCAACTCAGAATACTACTATCTCAATCCGTTTCGCATGGCCATTATACCGGAACGAGAAGTTAGAGCGCTGTATTCTCAAGAGTACGACGGAGAGAGGATGTTCCAGTTCAAGATCCGAGTGGCCAGACGCGGGTTTTACGACACAATCTCATCATACTCAAAGTACCCGACCTCAGTACAGTTTCTTGACTTTTATTGGGACTGGGCTATTGCTTCAGATCGAAGAACTGGCAGACGCTTTGGCAGACCACCTGAATCCATCGAAAGGATGTTTCCGTGTCTTAACCCAATAGCAAACGCGAACACATTGTTCAAATCCTTGAACATACTGGAGGCGGCCGTGTATGAATTGGTGAGTGTATGCTCAGCAATGAATGCCGGCGATTTACCTCCATTAACCAAGAGAATGCTGGCCGAGCTTGTCCACCACAAATACCCTACTTGCACTCGTATTTTATTCAACGACACTCTATATTGTGTCCTGATGGAGGATGTGTCGACATCCATGCAGTGGATATGGTACGAGCTCCCATTGAAGGAGGCGAAAGTGTACTGTAACAATGGCATAGTGGGTATCTGCTTGTTTGAGCAGCAGGAGCGCAGGAACTCTCCAGAAAGCCTTGTACCTGAAAGCTCGGAGCGCCCGTGTTATCACGTTGTCATTGAGGCAAACGAGGGTGAAGTCGCACGTTGGAGCCCGAGTTCATGCTACGAGTTGGTCGGCGAACGAGCAGTCAAGTATATCCACGAGTTTTACGCAGGTGAGTTTGTGGTACAGCTGGAATCAGAACCGCACAAGTTTTATCTACAGCCAATGCACCAAGATTTTCCGGATTGGGCTATCATAAACAGGCATATTTCGTCATTGAGTACTACTCTTCCAAGGTGTAGCTTGACTGATTAGAAAGACACATATATATATAGAACATATTTATCGCATTTTATTAGTATAAACCAAAGGAATAACTCAAAAAAAAAGGAAGCTTTCGAACCTTTGGACTGTTTCAAAGCAGAAGCTCAAATATAAAAAACCCCCGCCTCATGTTAGGTCCCGAGTAAAAAAGTTAAATACAAGCATATTATAAAATCGGAAAAATGAACCCTTATCTCCAACGGATGCCGATTCGGAGTGAGTACCGCGGGCAGAGCACACCTTATCACAAGAGATCTCGAATATTCACTCATTGAAACGATCGAGGACTTGAATATAGATCATGATTTCATACCATTTATATATACTAGCTGCTGGTTTCGCCAGAGGTTTTGAACTTGATTCTTTATTCTTATATGCTCTTTGTGTCATTTTTGCGTGAAGTATAGTTAAGAAATGGTGGATAGTGAATCAACGCCGCTATTGCGAGACGAGGATGCGACGCTTTCCAAGGATAGGGATGTGGTGGAGCTTACGCCTTTTCGAAAAGTCGCTATCATGGGAGCTCTCTACTTTGGAGTTTTCCTGGCTGCTCTGGACGGCACTGTTGTAGCAGCGCTTCTGAGTCATATTGCCAGTGACCTGCATGAGCTGCAGAGGATAGCATGGGTGGCTACCGGATACTTGGTGTCCTGTGCTGCTTTCCAGCCGTTATATGGAAAACTGTCTGATCTGTTTGGTAGGAAGGACATACTGCTGTTTTGCAACATAGCGTTTGCCGTAGGTGTAGTGCTTTGTGGACAATCATATTCTATACTGCCTCTAATCATCGGTAGAGTCATTTCTGGTATAGGTGGAGGTGGCATGTTGACCGTATCTACCATTGCATTGAGTGACATAGTCCCCCTGAGACATCGCGGGATTTACCAAGGAATAGGGAATATTGCATATGGTCTTGGAGCTGGATTGGGCGGTGTTATTGGCGGAGCTATTACTGAAAGGTATGGATGGAGATGGGTTTTCAATTTTCAAGTACCAGTGGCAGTGGTTTCCATTGTTCTCATTGCATTATATGCTCCAGGAAAGCCAAGAGATGACCATGGAGCAAGCTTGAAAAAAATTGATTTTCCTGGATGCATCACTCTAGTGACTGGATTGGTCTTTCTGATTCTGGCTCTTTCCATTGGTGGTAAAGAGCTTCCCTGGACTCATCCCAAAGTTTTGTCACTATTTGCGCTAGCTTTCGTTTTCTCTGTGCTGTTTGTGACTGTAGAGTCAAAGTATGCGAAGGAACCCATTATCCCCATGTCATTACTGGCAAACAGAACAGTAGCTGCCAGTGCTATGAGCAACCTTGTCATGTCAGTAGCAGTATTTGCTACTATCTACTTCGTGCCCATGTACTTCGCCTCGGTGAATAACTTAGACCCGGAGCAAATTGGCCAGAGAATGACAGGAAATTTCCTGGGTGTGGCCTCGGGATCCTTTGCGGCTGGATACTACATGAAATGGACCGGTAGATACTACTGGCTAGGGATCCTCAATTCAGTGGCCTACATTATTGGATCAATATTATTCTGTATGATGAGTGCTAAGACCTCTGGTATTGCTCAATGGACGATTTTCTTGTTGGTCGGAAGCTCATATGCCTCAATGTTGACTGTTACCCTGATAGCCTTGATCTCGGCTGTGTCCCATGACATGCAAGCATTGGCTACATCGGTGCAGTATGCATGCAGAGGTATCGGGTCCACTCTGGGCGTATCAATCTCATCTTCAGTTTTTCAAAACATCTTGGCTACTAAACTTCATCAGAGTATAGACAACGAAGAGGTGATTAGAAGAGTACAAGACTCCATCGAGGCTATCAGGAAAGTTGACCCAGTGTACCAGCCAGCGATTATTGCTTCCTACGATGTCGCACTCAAGGCTGTATTTTACACTG
>PPNW03000013.1:231960-304261 GCA_003708315.3 Groenewaldozyma salmanticensis
AAAAATACTTAGACTAACGTTACAATCTCTTCAGCAGCAGTAGGATGAATGGCCACACAGCTATCGAAATCAGCCTTGGTAGCACCCATTTTGACTGCTACGCCAAACCCTTGTAATATTTCAGAGGAAGCGTCACCGACTAAATGGAGACCCACAACTTTTTCTTCCTTCCCTGCGACAATGAGTTTATAGATTGTGTATTCCTTCTGATCTTGTTCCAGGGGAGCATAGTACATTGAAATAAATTTCGACTTGTAAACTTTGATTTGATCATCGCCGTACTTCTCACGAGCTTTAGATTCGCTTAGCCCTACTGATCCGGCCTCTGGGTG
This sequence comes from Groenewaldozyma salmanticensis, assembly GCA_003708315.3. Classification (NCBI taxonomy): domain Eukaryota; kingdom Fungi; phylum Ascomycota; class Dipodascomycetes; order Dipodascales; family Trichomonascaceae; genus Groenewaldozyma; species Groenewaldozyma salmanticensis. The sequence goes on from PPNW03000013.1 coordinate 232,293, forward strand.
ACTGAAAATGGCACTTGGAATGTTGTCAAAGTTTTGCTTCAGATCCTTGAACTCCTCGGGACCGAAAAGTCTGTTTGCTAGCTTTCTACCAGTGGCAATTGCTACAGGAGTCAGCTCGATATCGCTCGCCAAATCACCCAGGGAGTAAATGTGCTCAACGTTACTGCGCTGATAATCGTCAACAACGATTTTGCCTTTCTTGTCGGTGGCTATACCGGGAACATCCAAGTTGAGTGAGTCAGTCAGGGGAGCTCTACCAATTGTCCACAATACTTCGTCGACCACAATGCTGCTGGTAGACTCAGAGTTATTTTCAGTGAAAATAACCTCAATGCCGTCGGCAACCTTTTTCAGCTCCTTGACGCTTGAATGCTTGCGCAGATCAATACCATGCTTGACTATAGAGTCCGTAATTCCATCCTGGATAGTTTCGTCAAAAGCTCTAAGCACCTTGTCTTGTCTAATCAGCAAATGGGTCTGAGTTCCCAGAGATTGGAAAACTCCACCCAACTCCACAGCAATATAGCCTGCACCTACAATTGCTACTGTCTTGGGTTGATAGTCCAAATCAAAAAACCCATCAGAGGTGATACCCAGGTCGGCACCGGGAATACCGTCGGGGATCTTTGGGTGGCCTCCAGCAGCAACTAGAATCTTATCGGCGGTATAGAGCTTAGTTCCACCCTCGTTGAGTTTAACTTCTACAGTATGAGTATCCTTGAATGAAGCCCATCCGAAAACATACTCCACTCCTTCCTTTTCCAAGTTTCTGGCATAGATTCCATTCAATCGTTCAACGTAAGCGTCTCTCTTAGCCTTGAACCCCTTCCAGTCAAAGCTTACCTTGGAAGCGTCGAGATCAAACCCATACCCTTTGGCATGAGTGAGTCTGGTTGCCAAATCAGAGGCAGACCACATAACCTTCTTGGGAACACATCCTACATTGACACAGGTACCACCCAGTCGTTTCCCCTCAATAAGCAGCGTCTTTGCCCCATACTTGGCTGCTCGTCGAGCAGTAGCAACTCCACCGGAGCCACCGCCAATAACGAGAAACTTGAAATGCTCAATTGAAGAGTTAGTAGTAGGAGCCATTTGCCTTGCAATAGTAGATAGTCTTTGCATTAACAAGAGAAGAAGAAGGGGAAGAAGTCGAAAAGTGTGAAAAAAAAGCTGAAGGATTATTAATTCTATATATATTTAAAAAAACCGTTTTATTGTTAATTAAATCCGCATAAAATCTTGAATTTGCTGACGATTAGTAACAATGTCGACATCAATTGATGCAATATACACGATTATAATTACACTTTGTGACCATGTATACGTATACGGGGAAAACGTATTATACGTACTATATATATATATCACAGTTTGAACTGGCACTTCACGTCGACGCGCTCAATTGCAGTCAAAGATTTGGTGCGACTAGATACACATATCACTGAAACATGACGTCAAAAGAAGAGGATCTCCACATGGAAGATGCTTCTGAGGGATTAGGACAGGCTGGGTCTTCGGCTCCAAGCACAGAGCTAGATAGCCAGCCAGACAGTGCCCCCAAAGAAAACACTAGCAGCAACGACAACAACAAAGAGCCGTTATTGACTGTGACTGGAGAAGAGGATGATCTAGATGTTGAAGTAGATAATGAGATGGAGGATAATCCAAATGATGACAGTAGTAAAAACAATGAAGAAAACCCAGAGGACGGACAACAACCAAACGTACCACCACCACCACCAATCTCAGAGAGAAAAGAGAAAAGCCTAAAAGAATTTTTGAACTCAATGGATGAATATGCACCGGTTATACCTGATGCAGTCACTGACTACTACCTGGCTCGAGCAGGGTTTGAAACCAATGATAGACGAATAAAAAGACTACTGGCGTTGGCTACGCAAAAGTTTATATCTGATATAGCTAGCGACGCATACCAGTACTCGCGAATCAGATCAGCCTCTTCAGTATCAAATGCAGCTAACCCTCAGGCGCGGGCCCGAATGCTTGCTGCCGGAGGTGCAGGTGGACAAGCCGCTCAACCGGGTATAGGGGGACTTGGAGCTGGAGCTGTTCCTGGCGGGCCTGCAGCAACCGGCGCAGTAGGAGGCAGCGCATCAGCAGGAGGAGCAGGAGGAGCAGGAAGCGGCGCAGGTGCGGCTAACAGTTCTACAGCAGCAGGAAACACTGCGACTAGTAATAATGCATCCCAGAATAAGCTGGTTCTTACTATGGAAGATCTGGGCAACGCACTGGCAGAGTATGGTTTGAATGTGAAGCGACCGGACTTTTATCGATAATTTGCGCAAACCCGTGCGTGTGTATATATAAATGACCTATTAATATTCAAAACACAAATGAAAAGCCAAAATATAAACATATATCCGAGAACAAATAAACACAATCTATGGAACAAATATCCTAGAGTATGAACTTATTGGCTGACGACAGCACACACATCCCCGGTAATTTTGAATGGCCAGTGTTTGTCTGCAGTCTTCACACAACGCGAAACATTTGCAGGGCCATGAGATAATCTGACGAGGTTGGTATTGACATATCACACACACTGATGGCGAAGAACTCGCCGCAGCGGTGTTACCCTTCCTCCTATCTACAATTAGTTCAGCTAGCTGAGAGCCCGGATTGCGGTTCAGTTCCTTGTATTTGGATCGGGTCATCACTACACCTGCTCGCCTCAGATGAGTTGAATATATAGAGGCGATCTCTGCTTCGAGCTTGTTTTGCGGAGCGAGGAACTTCAGAGCTGTCTCTGGCGGCAGAATTCCTGACACGTTGTCAGCTTCCACCTCTTCCACTTCGCTGAGCTCGCTTTCACTATTATCTTCACCATTTAACACAAAGTCCTGAGATTCGTCTTCTTCATCAAACTGTTCGCCGGCCAGAAAGCGTTCGTAGTCATCCTCGTAGTCATTGTGTGTGCGCCTGCTGTTACTATTCTCCATATCCAAAAACTGGGCTCTAAGTTGCTGCTGCATCTGAATGCTATTATGGGTGTTGGGAACCTTACTTTTGACCACAGCCTCGTAAACTTTTCCAGCAGTGAGTTTCCAGACAAGTAAGATTGCTAGCTTGCAAAACACCTGAACCATCCTTATTGCACCTAAAAGCCTGCTAGCCACGGCCACAGCACTTGAATCTTCTAGAGGTGCCGATCTTCCTTCTTGGGCCGTGCCTAGAGGCTTTCTTTCAAAACTGAACTTTTTGGGCGTCCTTTCAACAGCATAACCACAAGTGCCATCGTTGGCTGCATCTCCGGAAATTTCATTTTCGTCAAGCCAAGTACCCAGGGGAGCAGGTAAACTCAAAACCTCTGAATGATAGGTAGCTTTGTTCAGTGACATTAATGAAACTACCCCTAACTTCATCAAAAAAGTGTAAAAATCCATACCCATGTCAATACCTGCTCCCTCGAATTTCACTTCCATATTCGTATACCCTCCAGCCACAATTAATGCAAAGCCGTAAATGGCAATGCAAATCACAGAGACCACTAAAATAACCAGTTGTGGAGAATAGCTAAACAAGCAAACGGCTGGGAACTCCAGCATATTTCCAATAAAGGACTGATAACCGAAATACAATAAGAACGGCATTCCAAATATGGACGAGGGGATCAGTCTATACTTAAACGTTCCAAACAAACCCTGAAATTGGATAGAAAGCTGCGTGGCAGCAGCCATCAGACACAAACCTAGAGTCTGGCTAGATAATCTCCCCCTGCGCTGAACTTCCTGGAAAGCCACGGAATACTCGAAAAGCGTCATACCAGTTTCAGAGAATGGCACATGGCCTTGTATAACACTCAAGAAGGTTTCAACAAAATGAGCAATGCAAATTGACCTGTAAAACCCCCAGAGCAAGGCCGGTGAAGGGCTGCTGCTATTTGAGTAGTTCCAGAACCCACTGACCAACGGACCAGCCGACTTGGCCAAGAAATAAATAGCAGCACCTCTAAGTAAGATCCTGTACTGAAGACTGATATTTACCGGCGTTCGAGTGTTTGCAAACACTGTTGTTCGGTTCAGCACCACGGCCATACCCATACATAGAATTGCAAACGGCGATGTCAGATAAGTGAACACCGGGAATGGTTCTGCAACTCCACCGTTGGTTCTGCCGTCTCCAAGAACTTCTCCACTGATAGTTGAGGCAACGTGTTCCGCAAAAACCGTGAACCGTTTCTTAATATGATGGCCGACAGTCCCGGTGAACCAGAGCACGCTCGCGGGAATGGTGGAATTCGTGTCGATTCGCGACCAAAAATCTATATTCTGAAGAACATCCTCCATTCTTTCAGTCCTCCTTGCTGCAGAAGATATCAAGTAGGATAAAAACCAGATTACAAGGACCTAAAAGATGCAAAGAAGTTTAGAAAAAAATAGTGAGGTCTGAAAACCTTGCACAACCTGTTTATGTGAGTCTCACAGAGAAACGTATGATATCATGATAGAAAACGGCGGAATAAATGTTCCAGCAAAATCTGGGGGCTCACAGAACTCAACTGTGTGTGCCGGATGCATGCATCACCAAAAATTAAATATATATATATATATAGATCACTTCTCTGAGGGCTGATTTCCTCCTTGTTTGCCAACATAAACCTTACGTTGCAAAAATGGTAGTTGATTACTCTAAGTGGGACAAGCTGGAGCTTTCGGACGACTCTGACATTGAGGTTCATCCTAATGTCGACAAAAAGTCGTTTATCAAATGGAAGCAAAGAGATATCCACGAGAAGCGCGAGCAGGCGAAAGCACGAATGGCTCAGATTGAGCTCAACTTGAAACTTAACACTGTGCTCAGCAAATGGATTAATAGGCTAGTTGATTTCAGCACCGAAAACAAGCTGTCTGTATATCAAGACATCCGTAACGCCGTTATGACCGTGGGCGGAGATGACGGGGAAGGGCTGGAGAAAACTGAGCATAAAAACTACTTGGATGCCCTGGAGAGCTTGCTGATACGACTTAATAGCGACGCCAAGGATGAAAGCGAAGTTGTGGATAAGCTGAAAGAAGCACAGAAGCAAATCAATGAGCGATTAGCTGCTGAAAAGAAAGAGTACGACCAGCTAGTACAGGAAAGGGCCAACCATATAAGTAGCGAGGATGTTCACACTGGGTTTGATTCAACGTTTATTAGAAAGAAGGAGACCGAATCGAAGTCTACGGGTTCATCTAAGGGTAAAGAGAAGGTCACTAAGATTGAAGTTTTGAATCCCGGGGCTGAGGAAAAGCAAGCCTCTTCAGCAGAAGCAGCCTCTGACGAAGCAGGAGAAGGAGAGGAGAACTTTCAGCCATCAGAGGCTGGTGTCCAATTCTCCATGATTCCAATTGGCAAGTATCAGGATTGCTACCAGTTTTTGATACAGCATCCAGAGATTGTGAACGAGCATGAGAAGGATTCCATCATTACCATAGCGTTCAACGAGGAATTGCAAGGAAATCATGAACGAATGAAGCAAATTGTTCACAATGCATTGTTGATCCAATACTCAACGGTTCTGGGTCCAGATGGTGTAAGAATGTTCTTCAGTAAGATTCTACAGAAGAACCACCCAGCCCTGGAAGCATTCCTCAAGGATGTCGACTTTACTTCAAACCACATTGCAAGCAGATGCAAGATCCTTCAAGAGGAGCAAACTCACTCAACAGAAGAAAAAGAAGTGGAACAAATCCAGCTGCATTCGGTCGACCCCAATACTCAGATCATGGTAAATGTACCTAAAGAAGGAACTGAAGAGTTTAAGGTCTACAACCAGTTCAGCGACGAGCTGAAAACTGCAATTAAATCTCAGAAGCTGGAGGAAATCAACAAGGTGCTTGCAGGTTTGTCAGTTGAGGAAGCTGAGGTTTTGATTAAGAAGTTTGACGAGTCTGGAGTTTTGTCTATTGAGGAGAAGATTTACGACGCCACGGAATGGCAAAGGGAGCAAGAAGCCGAGAAGGCCAAGGAGTCTCAAGGAGAAAGAGTCGAGGAAATTACTGATTAGCGCTAAAAACATAAAATTTATTCCGTAGTAGATGTTTTCACAGGATATATATATATAACTTTGATTAATCATATAAACGTTAGGTCGATCTAACATCAACGCTGAAATTTTCGTGCCGGCCTTTACAAACTCGACATTTTTTTTCAACCTTCTCAACCCACATTTATCACCTAATAGGCCCAACATGAAAGTCACTGGCATTAATTTTTTGCTACGGCCGTGGAAGAAGTTTGAAGACGGGACTCTTTTCTATGGTATTGTCAAGAGTGGGACAAAACGAAAGCCGCTCACCACCAAGCAAGGTAACAAAAACTACTACAAAGGTACCAGATCCACAGGTGTAGGAAGATGGACGACTCGAGGAAAATATTTAATAAACTGGAACAAAGTGCGGACATATGTGGTCCCTAGAGGACTTGAAAGTACAGGCCTCAAACCTTTAGTCTGCCAGACCACGCCATATTTTGAAAACCACTTCAAAGGATTCAGCAACGGCAGCACGGACGGTAAATTACAACTCGAAAAAATCAATGAGTTTATAGAATACGGGGCTCGTGTTCCGCCACATCTGCAAGAGGAAGCCGAGGAAGGATATATCCGAAGAGGATAAAAAAATATATATATTATTATTATTATCAACTTTGTTATGTTTTCCAACTTACGAGTAATATCTACAATGGTTAGTAACAGCAGCCATACATAAAACCTGTATATATATATCATACAATTCCAGACTCATGCCATTGTGAATCTCATAATCAGCCAGAGTAATATGATCCTTGAACGTCGTGTGGCCCTTTTTAAGCACAATCTTCTCAGCTGGTGTACCTATCTGCGCTGCGAGTAGTCTCTTGAAATCACCGACAGTGTCATCTGGCAAGCACTTCACACGGACTTTTTTGCCCACTCTATAGTCAGTTTGTTAGTCCACCTTCCAGAAGAGGCTTCGCATGGAATTAACTCACCTGTCGTTACAGAGAACCTCAATCATGTTTAATGCCAAATTGATATAACGTTACAACTAAACAAGTTCTATAAACAAAAAGGAGAAAGAGGGAGAAAAAATAAATTTTTGTTTGGTGGTTATTAATTATAATGCTTTGTATACTTTAACCGATAGTCAAGTTGTCTCCATCAAGTGTATACTCTGGGATCTCCAAATTCAGTGGAGCAGGCCCCCTTCTAATACGACCTGAAATATCATAATGAGAACCATGACAAGGACAGAACCATCCACCGTAATCTCCAGACTCTCCAATAGGGACACAACCCAAATGTGTGCAAATACCCAACATGACTAGCCATTGGGGATCCTTCACTCGTTCAGCGTCGGTCTGAGGATCTCTCAGAGTAGAGATGTCAACGTCGTTAGCTTCTTCTATTTCAGCAGGGGTTCTGTGTCGAATAAAAACGGGCTTTCCTTGCCACTTAACTAAGATGTTCTTTCCAAGAGGGATGTTGCCTAGTCCAACCTCGACCTTGGCCAAAGCCAATACATCAGCGGATGCAGATATGGTAGTTAAAAAGCCCTGAACTGTGTCTCTGGCAATGGCAGCTCCAACGACACCGAAGGTGCCAACCATGAAGTATTGGAATGCTCGGCTGTTGTCGCTATCTCTGTCAGCACGAATCTTGGGGGTGAAGTCGGGGACCTCATAGTTGTCAGCTCCAGCACCGCTTGGAGTGGACTTGAATCGCACCTGCTGGCTGAGAGCAGCGGCAGGGACCCTGGATGCACTTATAGTCTTGAGACAGTTCCTTGATCTTAGCAGAAGACTCATGGTTCCTTTCTAATGAAAAAAAAAGTTTTCCTGTGTTCTCTTTGAAACCTTCTTGCTGGGGCTCGAAAGAAATTTTAGAGGACAAAATGAAAAGAGAAAAATCGGTGTCTATAAAAACCTGGAAATTATCTGCTAGTTGCAATCAACTTGATTGGTTGAGAGAAGTATATGGCTCGAAGAAGAGCTTTTGGAATTCACGTGATCTTGTTCTAGCTCACAGTGCTAGAAATCATAAAAGAAAAAAAATGATATTAATTACGTAATGAGGACCCAAAACGCGTCAGGCTGTTTTGGACATTAACAGTGTATATAAATATGTTAGAGGTTCTGCATCTCTTCTTCTGGACCTCCTGGGTTCTCTGGGGCTTCTTGTGTATCTGTAGGAACGTTTCCGCCAAAATTAAGGGTTGCTTGGTCAACTGCAACTTCTCGTTCGGATTTCTTTTGAAGAACCTTCTTGAATGGTACAGTCTTGGGTACAAGCGCTAGAATAACTTGTTAGAAAGAGAGCGCCTATTGTGAGCAGCTCAAGCTACTTACTAGAGAGAAACTCCAGCTGTTCTACGCGTGACACGGCATTTGCGAAATCATTGTAGATTAGTTTTTTACGCTGTTCGCCATTTGACATTAACAGAGCTTGCTCTGAGAAGTATTGTACAAACAGCTCAGCGGCCGCAGCTACAGCATACACTGCAGCGTTCGATATCATATCAATGTCCTCATCTTGTTTTATGATTCGCTTAACTCGCGATATAGGTACTGACACTTCTTCCATGGTGGATACGTATAAATGAAGGTACAAGCTTGAAACTGAGATCGAGCACGTACATCGATTCGCAATCAGCTAGTATACTACAACGAAGTACTATAGCGCTACTATAGTAATCTCAGAAACCTCGATACTCAATTGTTTGGTGAAACAGCTTGTTGTTCGAGCATAGAATTTATTAGGGCTTGATGCCACCAGCTCAAGAGCCCCCTCAGGTGCTCAATGAGACCCGACGATACGGAATCTTCTCCACTATAGGTATGTTTCACTCCTCGTTTCTGCTTTGATATTGACTAACTCCTTAGACTGGGTTGAGGACTCGGAACTGGAGAACAAGCTGAAGCAGCGACCACAAGGAAGCCGAGCGTACCAACTATACTTAGCTGCTCAGGGGTGGCTAGTTCTTGCATTGATTGGTATTGCCATTGGACTTATTGCCGGGTTTTTGAACATTGTTACTGAGTGGCTTTCAGATTTCAAGCGTGGACGGTGTAAGCTTGCGTTTTATCTCAATAAAGACTTCTGCTGTGCCCAGGGAGCAGAGTCCTGCGCAGAATGGGCGCCCTGGTCGACTTTTACAGTGTTGGATTATTTATTTTACATTTTCAACGCAGGGGCGTTTGCAATGGTAGCGGCTTTCTTGGTAAAGACGTATGCTCCATTTGCTGCTGGCTCAGGTATATCAGAAATCAAGTGTATTATTGATGGTTTTGTCATGAGGGGATTTCTTGGAGCGAGAACGCTGGCTATTAAGTCAATTACTTTGCCATTGGCAATTGCGTCAGGATTGAGTGTAGGCAAGGAAGGACCTAGTGTCCATTATGCTACATGTGTAGGAAACGTCATTTCGAGTTTTTTCAAAAAATACCGCATGTATAACTCCAAACGGCGAGAGATCTTATGTGCATGCACTGCTGCCGGTGTTGCTGTCGCTTTTGGGTCGCCAATTGGAGGCGTCTTGTTTTCACTGGAGGAAATTTCCTCTTCGTTTCAGTTAAAGACCATGCTAAGAAGCTACTTTTGTGCTTTGGTGGCCACCAGCACTTTAGCTATGGTCAACCCTTTTAGAGACGGGCACTTGGTTTTATTTTCAGTGAAGTTTGATCAGGACTGGTTTTCTTTTGAGATTTTGTTTTTTATTATTCTTGGAGTTTTCGGTGGACTTTACGGTCTTTTTGTAATCAAGTGGAATCTTTGGGTGCAGAACTTCCGAAGAACTCACCTGGTCAAATACCCAATTGAGGAAGCAGTAGTTTTGTCCTTGATAACTGCCATTATTTGCTACTTTAACTTGTATTTGAGGATGGACATGACTGAGTCTATGCAGCTGCTTTTCGAACCTACGACTGAGCACAACAACATCTCTGCCTTAGGGACTGCCGTGGTAATAAGAACACTGCTGGTGATTATAACGTATGGTTGCAAAGTACCTGCAGGTATTTTTGTGCCTTCAATGGCAATTGGAGCATTATTCGGTCGCTTCCTTGGAGCTATTGTGCTCCGTATCTACCAGCATGCACCAAACTCGTATTTCTTCTCAGCATGCCCCGTTGAGGGAACATGCATCACTCCCAACACCTATGCATTTCTGGGTGCTGCTGCTGCGCTGAGTGGAATAATGAACATGACAGTCACAGTAGTAGTGATTATGTTTGAGATTACTGGTGCGCTCACCTATATTTTACCTACAATGATCGTTGTTGGAGCTACTAAGGCTGTCAATCGATGGGGACATGGAGGTATCGCTGACCAAACCATCTTTTTTAACGGATATCCTTATTTGGAGGAGGGACACAGCAGTTTTGATAGTTTAGTTTCTGACGCAATGGTTCCACGAAATCGTATAGTGACCTTTGCTGACAAAGAGGAACAGACGCGGCAGCGGGAAGAACAACAAAACGGACAAGAAGAGCTATATCATACGGAAGAAGAGGGAAGAACAGAAGAAGAAGAAGGGAAGGAAGTTCATCACATGTACCCGATATTAGAGGGTGAATACTTGATAGGCTATTCTATGAGTGATAACGTAAAAGCTGTTTATACCCCAGTAACCATATACCCCAACTCTCCGCTGGAAACGGCCGTGGAAGTTTTCAGAAAAATGGGCCCAAGAATGCTCTTTGTCACAGAAAAGGGCAAGTTAGTAGGACTACTAGCTCGAAAAGATGTTCTACGGTACCAATTCAAAAATCAGGACCATCATGTATATAAAATGAATGAGGAGCTTGACGATAGGGTATACCAAGCTGGTCTTCGTGTTATTAATAAGTTCACCAAAATTTTCAAATGGAGAAGAAACGAGAGCTAAGATCTTAAGTACCTTTTCATATACATATATTTATTTCTGCAAAATTTTTTCGAGCCAAGATAAAGGAAAGACTAAGTGCTACAAATATTTCCATAACCTGTTTCATAACGGCAACTCTGAGCCTTGTATGCCTGATGCTGTCAGTTGCAGATTCTTACTTTAGTACCTTTCTCGGTACCTTTCTCTATATCCACGATCGCGGTCATCATAACGGTCTCCACCATAACTCCCTCTGTCGCTGTACCTGTCATATCTCCCACTGTAACCTCGCTCATCACGGTCGTAGTCTCGGTATCGATCTCGAGGCGGTCCTCTCATATCTCTTCCATCCCTCATATCCCTGTAGTCTCTACTATCTCTCTCGTCTCGGGGACCCCTGCTATCTCTGTCTCTGTATCGATATGGATCACCCCCGTATCTCCTTCCCTCATCGTATCTGCTTCTACCCAGAGGCTTTCTTTTTGGAGGACCGAAATATTTTCCTGGAGTTGGCGTCCGCGGCCTTTTTCTTCGAGCTACTTCAACAGTTAGAACTTTGCCAGAAATCTCTACACCATTCAGACTCTCAATGACCCTGCGAGCAGAGTCCACGTCTGCCATATCGACAAATCCGAATCCTCTTGATTCTCGAGTATGAGGGTCAAAAAGAATCTCGCACTTGATTACATCGCCTTGCTTCAAACACATCTCTTCGAGCTGAGCTCGTGAGACTGACTTTGATAAACCAGTTACAAACAAATTGGTGCCAGCTTTGTCATCCTCATCTTCGTTTTCTTGCCTGCCTCTAGAGGAGGACAGATCTCTTGCACCTCTTTGAGGAGACGATGAGCGAGATCGCGGTTGCCTTGGTAATGATCTTGACCTTGACCTTGACCTCGACCTCGACCTCGAAGGCGACCTAGAATAACGCTGTCTCATTTTAGAATATCGCGAAGGTGAAGGCGATCTGGATCGGTATCCACTCTCTAGCCCTCTTTCCCTGTCACCATTGTATCCTGGACTTCTTATACGCTCTGTTCTTGAAGCTTGTAGATTGTTTCCTTCATGATGTCTCTCCTCATTCTCATCGTGAAGAGCGGGCCCCCCACTCTGATCGCTATTATCAACAGGGTCAACCTCTGCAAAACCTGAAGCATCATCTTCAACCCGCGCCTGATAATTCTCAGCCATTGCTATGAATCTACTTTGAATCCGGTCCTGTTGTGCGTTGTTATGTGGTTGCTGAGATACCGTGGTTGTTAAGTTCAGCTTAAAATTTTTTGCGTGTATACGTAACATGAAATATTCAATTGAGATCTTGACATTTTATCACTCCCACGCTTCTCTACCCATGCATGCATATTTGTCAGAAATCTCGCTGAACTGCATACAAACTATTTAGAACCATGAGCATTATTAACACGGCGACAGCACTCACGCATCAAAAGCGCCAAATATTCTGAGCGTTGAATTGAATAGTACAAAAGTCTTACGAAGATATGGTAATGCACTCTTTTTCTTTTACAACTGTTAAGTATCATGCAGACTGTTGCATGCCAAAGTACTCTGCGATAACGCTTCGTGGTTGAGTGTAAGTGCCTGTGGGGAAATATTCGACCCCATCAAATGCTGCACCAAAAGCTCTAGGTCCACCTACTTTTATAGCCTCTGCCGATTCAGTCCATCTGTCAGATGGCGAGATAACTAGAACAGATACTAAAAGGCCATAACGATACTCGGGAGTTCCTACTGCTTCGCCTGATTCTTTATCAATAACAGCTATGAGGTCAGGAACCGAGCAAATCACCTCTTCTTTACCTGAGCTATAGTTTTTGACCTTAGCCAATATATTCTCGTTTTTAAATGGAATTTTGAGGCAATTCTGCTTGGATTCGTCTTCTATGATGACTTCGCCATAAATATGACCCTTGTAAAGAGTTTTGTCAACTCCAATAATTTTACCAGTGAAAATATGCTTACCGCTCTTAGCCCCCCCAACGGCATCAATAATATGGCGAGGTATTCCATCAATGTCGCTTTTCTCTCTGGCTATAATAACCGCGCGTCCAATTCTCCAAGCCAACGATATACTGTTAACTACAGACTTTGTCGGGAGCTCCTCAGTAGTGCATGGATTGTTGACACATCCAACATGAGACCCAATCTCCGCCAAAGAAGCTCGAATGATATTCTCCAAGATCAGATCCGTTTTGGCCTCTTTGATGAGCATAGTACTACCGTTCGCATCGCTAATAACTGTAGGCGAGTAGACGGAACCTTTAGCTCCAATGCAAGGAATTGTTTGCCACAATGTTGGATAAGCCCTGCCCATCGTGTCAATGTCAATGATTGGTACATTAAGTTTAGAAGAACTACCACAGAAAAATCCCTGAAGTCCGTTAGCTCCACCAATCTCAAGCGGGAACACCGCCTCTGGAGAGACATTATAATATTCACTGATATACTGAGCTGCTATCATGAGCTCATCACCAGGAAGCTGCTCCACTGCTACTGTAGGTGAGCCTGCATAGCCAACTTGATAGACGCTGTTCTTAGACTTTACAAATTTATCAATATCAGAAACATCAATAACTGCCATGCGGTCTCCAGCTCTAATCATGTTTCTTGTAGTCAAGTACATACTGTAAGGACTACCGCCTCCCCCACAACCCAGAATGTAAGTGCCAATATGCAAAAAATCCAGGTCGATCTCTGAAATAATCCACTCTCGGTTCGAGGTGATTTTGGGTATGTACCTTTCGTAATCAATAGACTGTATAGCCTCAGGCTCTGCGGCAGATTGTTTCTCAACTGCAACGGACTCCAAAGTGTTTGCACCAGAAGCTGAAGCTTGTTGAAGTTGCTGAGTGGCCTTTTGATAATCCTTATCTCCTACCACTTTGATATAAAATGAAAAAGTATGAGGCACATAAGGTAAAGGGTTGACGCTGACATCAACTACAACAATGGAGTCTTTTAGTGCGTACATATCAAGCAACTTATTCACAGCAACTTCTTTGATCTCTGAAATAACCTCTTCCTTCTTTTCGTCGGTCAGCATTACTTCTCTGATCTGAAACTCTGTTGCAGAGATCTTCCCCAAAGCAGCTCCAATTGCGTTGATTACACCAAAGTATGGAGGCCTTATTATCCTTGATGCACCCTCAATGTTATCAGGAGCTATGATAGAGCCGCCACCCACCAAAAACACCGGAAGAAGTTCGGGTGAAGTTTTCATTCTATCAATAACTTTTTCCAGTTTCAATTTTGTTTCGGCCAAAGCTTTTGACAAAAACTGGCTACTAAACTTCCCCTGCACCTTGCGAACGTCGCCTAAGATTTCGGAAGTAGACCCTGAGGCAATAGCAATATCAGTAGCTGTGGGAGTGTCTCCACCAAACACTACCCCACGAGTCGTGATGTCAAACCCAACCGAGTCAGGACCAACGGTAACCGACCCTCCTTCTGCTTCCCTGATAATAGAACCACCGCCTAGGCCAATGCTCTCCACATGTGGCATAGAGAAATTCATGCGAACACCGCCAACAGTCGAATACGAAGATGCTTGACGAGGATATCCAGAAGGTAACAAAATACCTACATCTGTAGTTGTACCACCAATGTCTACTACCGCTATATGTTTTCCTTGCAAAGTCTCGTCGTCCTTGCAAAAGTACGCGGCCCCTCTCATAGAGTTTGTAGCACCCGAGGAAAAAGTTTTGATGGGAGTCTTCATTGACTCTTCCGTGGACAGTGATGTTCCATCGTTTTGAGTAAGCGACAGACTGCAATTTAGACCAAGCCTATTCATTGAAGCTTTGAATGAGTTTATGATCTTTTCAGCAAATGCCAAAATGGATGCATTCAACACCGCAGCATTTTCCCTTTCTAAGTAACCAATTCCTCCAACCTGATAAGACTTTACAACTCGCGCAGAAGGAATTTCTCTTTCTACTATCTTTGCAACTTCGTCTTCATGGTCATGTTTCATGGGTGAAAAGACGCCAGTTATGGCAATAGCATTGATTCCGAGCTCTATAATTTTTCGGCAATGCTTGACAACTTCATCTTCGTTGATACTCTGAATCTCGGTCAAGTCAACTCTGTAGCCTCCGTCTAAGTATCCATAGTACCCTTCAACAATCCCCTTTAGCCCAATTGGAAAATCTGAAAATGGCTTGCACTCTCTTGAGTATGGTCCGCACAATCTAAGTGCAGCAACTGGCTCCAACCTGCCCTTATCTTGTTCTATAACAGCGTTTATGAAATGCGTCGTACCAATGGTGACTGAGGCCACATCTTTCTTTGAAATGTCGGGCCGAGCTTCGAACAAGTGCTCAATTGCCTTCTCAATTCCCTCAGAAACATCCTTGGTGGTGGTGGCTTTATGATGCGCTAAAATCCCCTTGTTTTCTGAATGAGGTGAGAGAGGGTCTAGTATAACACTGTCAGTGTTGGTACCGCCAACATCTATTCCAATAAGTAAGTTCTTCATGGAGCTTGTTGTTGACTAATTAAGAAAGAGAAATGAAGGCAAACTTTATGCATTTTATACCAATCCATGTGCCGACTACAAGATATCGCTAGATAAGCTGCAGCTAAAGCGCTATCACTATAATGCGTTCATTTCGATAGCCGACCTAATGAAAGATGCGTGATGTTGATAAAGGTCGCATTTTAGGTTGGTCGAAATATTAGTATTCTCGACGCATCTCTTTCCAGATCAGGAGTGAAATCTATCGATCTTCAACTGTAGTACCACGATACCAGAATCTCTATCTCACAAGAGTATGAGGCTATATACATATCAAGCTTCAGAATTTGTAACATTGACGAGATAAATAGAAAACCTACAAGGCTGGGCGCGTTTCTAATGCGCTATTTTTTGCTTTTTGTTGAAAATAAATAAAAAATTGAGCGCTGAAGGCCTATTTAAGTACAGCATTGATCATACCGCTACCAAGAACACGGTCACCATCGTATAAAGCGAGATACTGTCCAGGTGCAACCGCTTTTTGAGGAGTTTCAAACATTGCGGTGACTTCCTGCTTACCGGATATAGAGCGGATCGATACGTCCACAGGCGTTGGAACCTGCAAAGACCTTACTTGACTGGTAATGTTATTCAAATCAGCTTCGTTAGGAGGATTGCCCAGCCATTTGAAAGAGTCACTAGTGGCTGCCTTGGCAAATAATTGAGGATTATCTTTACCGCGCACAATGACTAACTGATTCTTGTCAATGATCTTGTCCGAAACATACCAAATACCAGTATAGTCCGGATCTCCCTGGGGTAGGCTGATGCCGCTTCTCTGCCCAATTGTAGCATGCCACAAACCTGCGTGCTTACCAACAACTTTACCAGATTCTGTAACGATTTCCCCTGGGTTTGGCTCCAAATACTCAGCCAAAAAGTTTCTAAATTGGCGGTGCTCTTGACCAACAAAACACAATCCCTGAGAATCAGGCTTCTCAGCAGTAGGCAGCTGATAGTACTGCTTTGCGAGCTCTCTGATTTCAGGCTTAGTATAGTCTGCGATAGGAAATGCAACTTTCTCCAAGACGTTCGGCAAGATGGTCGATAGATAATAAGTTTGGTCCTTTTGAAGGTATTTGGGTCTTCTCAAATGATACTCTCCAGTAGAAGCTTGAGTAACCCTAGCATAATGCCCCGTAACTAACTTCCAATTATCCGAAGAGTCATGCTTCTTGATGTAGGCCATCAAGCTACCAAATTTAATATGCCTATTGCAGCCCACATCCGGGTTTGGAGTCAGACCTGACCGATATAGTTCAATCATTGGCTCAAACACTTTAATCCAGTAGTCTTGTTCCAGATTGACTCGCCCACAGTCAATTCCAATAGCACTGCAGACTTTTTGAACGTCGTTCCATTCTTGCTCACTGCATTTTGCAGTAGAGCTCCAATTGCTCATATATATTCCCTTAACCCTCCCAGGATATCTGTCTGCCATCATAGCCGCCACTGTTGACGAGTCGACGCCGGAGGACATCGCCACGTAGATATCACCTGCAGCAAACCCATTCTCGGAGCGAAGCGAGCTGCCTGTTAGCTGTGACAATTGTCTAGTAAATATTCTACCGAGCTTCCATTTCATCCAGCCTGCTATCACGCACGTACAATTCAGTGTGGATCAGAAAATAAATTTTCATGAATCAGCTCGCATCTATATATTACAGTGCTATAGCAGATGAAATTTCATATATCGTCATCATCGATCGAGAAATCGTATACTACTATAACCACCATAGTGCTGGCCTATAACTGCAAGATTACCGGCGGCGGGAATCCCTCGAGTTGATATATCTAGCGTTCCTTGAATTAATGCTCCTCAAGGTCTTGCCGCAATTTTTGAACAGAAGTATTGCTTTTTGCCCGCAAATAATCGTCAGTACTAGAAGAAATTTGCATCACTATTCTGAGCGAGCAATGACTACAGGAATTCTGGCCACGTCGAACCGAAAGGATGCTCGACTTATTACTTGTAACGTAGAAAAACCGGTGGTTGATACCAGAAGCTACCGAGTGATTCGGCTTGAAAATGATTTGGAAGCTCTTCTGATACATGATAATGAAACGGATAAGGCGAGTGCTGCTCTGGATGTCAATGTTGGATCTTACGCTGACCCAAGAGACTTATACGGATTAGCCCATTTCTGTGAGCATTTACTTTTCATGGGAACTGAAAAGTACCCAGTTGAAAATGATTACAGCCAGTATCTAAGTGAGCATTCTGGCCATTCAAATGCTTACACTGCAACTGACGAGACCAATTACTACTTTGAGGTGGGGCATGCTTACTTGGAGGGAGCTCTGGATAGATTCGCCCAGTTTTTTATTAGCCCTTTATTTTCGTCCAGTTGCACTGACCGTGAAATTAGGGCAGTTGACTCAGAAAACAAGAAGAACCTGCAGACTGACGCAAACAGGCTGCATCAGCTGGAGCGGAGCTTGTCCAATCCTGATCATCCCTTCAACAAATTTAGTACAGGTAATCTCGAAACCTTAGAGACAGAACCCAGGGCAAGGGGTATTGATACTCGAGCCGAGCTGCTGAAGTTTTACCATAAGTACTACTCTTCAAATATTATGAAGCTAGTTGTAATCGGCAGGGAAGAATTGGACGTTTTACAGGACTGGGTTGTGGACAAGTTTTCTTCTATTCGCAACAATCACAGGTCCCCACCGGTATACCCTTCTGTTCCTTTGACGTCCAATGAGCTGGGGAAATTGATTATGGCAAAACCAGTTATGAACCAGAAGCATTTAATTTTAATTTTTGTTATTCCTGATCAACGCCTTTATCATGAAACTAAACCTAGCCATTACTACTCTCAGCTAATTGGTCACGAGGGACCTGGAAGCTTATTGTATTACTTTAAACAGAAGGGCTGGGCAAACGAACTATCCGCAGGATCAGAACACGTATGCCATGGTACTGATTTTTTTGTGATTGATATTGATCTCAGTGAACGAGGATTGGAAAACTATCCCCTCGTCATCGAGACTGTTTTCCAATACATCAAGATGCTTAAAGAGACCCCTCCCCAGGATTGGATTGTGAAAGAGCTGACAGATATCTCAAACATGAATTTCAAGTTTATGCAGAAAAGTGGAGCATCTTCAACTACTTCTAAACTAGCATCAATTATGCAGAGAGACATCCCACGGGAGCACTTACTCAGTCCCTTTTTGATAAGAAAGAAAGATCCTCAGGACTTGGAGGACTTCAAAAAATACCTTTCCCCGGACAATTTCAGAGTTTCTTTGATCAGCCAAGATCTTACGGACCTGGACAAAAAGGAAGAATGGTATGGCACAGAGTACAGAATCAGTGATATCAAAGATACAGAGTGGGGACCGAAGTTGAGCAATGTGTCCCTAAACACTGATTTGAGAATCCCCAAGCCAAATGAGTTTATAGCTACTAATTTCGACGTGGAGAAAAAGGAAGATGGTAGTAAACTCAAACACCCTCATTTACTCAAGAGCAACAACCAGCTGCGGTTATGGTACAAGAAAGATGACACTTTCTGGATTCCCAAGGGCGAGGTGAAAATCTCATTGCGTAACCCTTTTGCCTTCAACACACCCGGAAATTCGGTGAGGTCTAGACTTTTCGTTGAGCTATTCGCCGACTCACTCGTTGAGTTTGCTTACGACGCTGAAGTAGCTGGACTAAGGTATGATGTTGCTACCACGAAAAGTGGGATTGAAATTGGAGTCAGCGGATATAATCAGAAACTCTCGCTTCTGCTCGAGAGAATTTTGAAGCGTTTTGTTGAGTATAAAGTTGACGCCAATAGATTTCCTGAGTTGAAAGAACGATTGCTGAGGATTTACAATAACTATGGTTATATGGTTCCATACAGCCAGATTGCTCAGTATACTCATTACTTGCTAAACGAGCTCACGTGGACGGTCGAAGACAAAGCTACGGAGCTGACGTCTATAGAGTCCCCAGAGGAGCTTCAAGCCTTCATTAAGCAGCTCTTTAATCACTTTGACATTGAAATCCTTGTTTTTGGTAACTTATCCAAACAGGACGCATTGCATATTGGTGAGATGACAGCAAGCATTATAAAATCCAAGCCACTAGCTGCTAGTCAGAAAGTGTTTGGAAGATCTTTCTTGTTGCCTAGCGGTAAGAGCTACTACTATGAAGTGGACCTCAAAGATGAGAAAAACGTCAACTCGTGTATCGACTACACGCTACAATGGGGTAAAATTACTGATAAAGCACTTGTTACTAGGCTTTCATTGTTTGCACAAATTGCCTCTGAACCCGCTTTTAACATACTACGAACAAAGGAGCAGCTAGGATATGTGGTTCACGGCGGTGTCAGACACAACCGAACTACAGTGGGCTATAGAGTGTTGATCCAGAGTGAACGCACAACTGACTACCTTGAGTCCAGAATTGACAACTTTTTAGTACAATTAGGGAAGCTACTGCGAGGAATGAGCGCGACCGAATTTCAAACCCACGTGGATGCACTCATTGTTAAAAAATTGGAAAAATTGCAGAATCTTACCCAGGAGGGAGATAGATACTGGAGCCACATAAATTCCGGCTTCTATAATTTCCAGCGACACGAGGCAGAAGCTGAAGAGCTCAAAAAGATCACACTAGAGGAGATCATTGAGCTGTATGATAGATTCATCAATCCCAGCAGTCCTGAGCAGTCCAAGATCATAGTACATTTGAAAAGCCAGGTGATTGCACCTATTGACCACGTTATCACAGAAAGCGTGTTTACTGTGGCTAACCAGTACAACCTTACGGCTGAAAAAGAAGACATTGCTAGAATTTCTGAGAGGTGCAAGGGTCAGAAGTTTGATCAGGTTGTCAAGGTTTTGACACACGAACTGACTCAAGAAAAGTATGGCTTGGACAAGGAGAAAACAGCGAACTTTCTGTCTGATCTGAGCGAGAAGATTGGTTTTGGGGCAAGCAAACAGGGCAAACCAATCAGCGATATTGGAGTTTTTGAGAGTGAATTGTCTATTACTGAGGCTCCACTACCTGTAGTAGATCTGCTCAGTTTTGGTGATTCAGACTCAAAGTTGTAGGTTTGTGTAGTTTAGAACCATAAGAACATTTAGAGAAATAAACTGTATCAATCATAAAAATGCCAACGGCAGCCTTTTAACTCGCAAGCTATACATCTATGCTTTTGCACTCCTACCTCTGTCACTCACATGCAATGCATGGAACTCGGTTTCTGATGTACACGCGTGGGTGCTTTCATATATCTTTTTAATGAATTCACCGCCAAAGATCGAAGCCGTTATCCGATAAGGCTCGGCAGATTAGCTATAGTAAACTGGCCTAGGCTTGTTGACTCGAGTTCAATATTGTAGCATTAATTAATTGACCCTTCGGCTGATGTGATCACGTGGACGATTTTACTCCTCCAAATCGACGTTGGAGATCATTTTTTTCTTGTTTACCTCTTCGTCATTCCTGTGGAAGCAGCTCTTTACACATGGGGCACTACTGGTTATTAATTTCCAGAACTACTGGTCATGGGTTTCCAGAACTAGTGGTTATGGATTTGCAGAACTATTGGCTATGGATTTTCAGAACTACTGATTATGGATTTACAGAATTAGTGGTTATGGATTTGCAGAACTACTAGTTATGCGGCGTTTGTGTATTCAGCAATTGTGTGTGGTTACACTAACAAACCGTTATTATACCTTCTGAAAAATATGGCGTAAAATGTTGGTTTTACCCCAGACTAAAATTATGCTCCACCCCTGCGCCATAATTGTAAATGGCCCTATAACCCCATATTCTTTGCTATGAAACCTCTTTTTCCCTCCTTTCTCTCTTTGCTTTACCACTTCTCCTCTTTCTGAATACCGCTTTTACCAACTGCTCTATATCGCTTTGAACTATTACTAGTTCATATTTTTTTCTCTTTACTTTTGTCGCCATGGGATTTCGCAACTTTGTTTCCTCTGTTTCTGAGAAACTGGACAGAAAGCACGCCAGGAAGACCAATGTGCCTGATATTTCTTCCTACAACTTCAACCCCTTTGTGACTATTGTTCAACTTCGCCCCTTGACTCTTCTCAACCGCATCGACTACGCTATTGTACCTACTGGCAGCACCTTCACTGATATCTCGGAACTTTCTATTTTTGCTCGCAGCACTTCTACTGACGACAACACTACTGCCTTTGACGATGACTTTGACAATCTGCGAACTAAGCTTCCTAAAGCTTTGTATCCTAAGTTCTTTAATGATATGTTTCCCTTTATTATGGCCCTTGTCTGCTTGTATTCTCAAGGTGGTGCAAATACTTTCAAACAGATGCTTGCTTTCATTCCGTTCAAGATTGGCTTAAGAAGACTGGCAGATGCGTACTTGTTGGCTGACCATAACCAGGCTGATCGAATTATGCATGAGATTCTTGGTACCGAAACTTACTATCGTGCTATGTTTGCTAAGCCGACCGGTCTGATTGCTCCTGAGAGCAGAAGATGGGACTGGGTTGAACAGGAAGATGAGACTCTTACTGAGCTTAGAGAACACCTTAAAGATATCTTGTACAACGGATTCAGAGACTATGATGTTGAAAAGGAAGAGGATAAAGAGAATACCAAAAAAGAGGAACCCGCTGAGAAAGATACCAAGTTGGAGCATGTTGATGCTACATTGAAGGAGGTGCCCCACAATATTGTTCGCGCAGACTACAACGAGGAGCACAGTGACCACACTGATAACCACACTGAGGACCACGCTGAGGACCACGCTGAGGGCTACGCTGATGACCACGCTGATTACTACACCGATAACTTTGGAGAGGACATAGAGGGATACCAGGCAAAGACTGAAGCGTTTGAAGACTATGAAAGAAGGCATTTTGCTGCGGGTATGATTCCCAAATCCGCCTCAACTTCTCTTCAACCTCAACACATTCCTGCCAAGCTCCAGCCTGAAGATGAGGATGACGACTCGAGCGATTCCGGGTCTGTCTACTCTGAGGAGGGCGAGCTGTCTGAGATTCCTAGCCCCTGTTACCGCAGAGACCATGTGGAGGACTACGCTAGAGAATATGTTGACCTGGTAAATAATGACCCATTTGACTACGAGGAATACTCCAGAAAGGTTGAGGAGAGACTTCATGCTGAGGAAACCAGCAATAACGAATCCAGCTTAAGTTCTCTTCAACCTCGCACTGTCCCTGTCAAGCTCCAGCCTGAAGATGAGGATGACGACTCGAGCGATCCCGCGTCCGTCTACTCTGGGGAGGGCGAGCTGCCAGAGACTCCTAGTAAGTTTTACCGCAAGGATTACGTTGAGGAATACACGAGGGAGTGCGTGGACCTGGTAAATGATGGCGCATATGACTCCAGAGAGGTTCGAAAGAGGTGTAATGCTGAGAATAACAAGAACAAAGATAAATCCAGCTCCAGCTCTTTTGAACAGACTGCTGTCAGGCTTATTGATCCTGGGCAGGAAGCTCTAGAAGCGTCAGTCATGTCTGCCTTGGGTGGAGAAACTGGTCACTACAGCAATAAGAAGAAAGTAGCAATCTGTGGAGAAAAATCTGAGGGTGATCGGTCTAGTGAGGGCTCTATTGAACCTCAAGAAAGCATTACCGACTTTGTTTATCTTGGCCAACAGGCTCTAGAAGCCTCAATCACGTCTTTCTTTGATGGAGCGGCTAATCACCGTAACAATCAAAAAGTGACGGTCTGTGAAGCCTCTGAGGAGGAGGGGTACTATGAAAGCTCTGAAGAGAGCGACGATAAGGAGAACGAAGTGGTCGGTAAGAAACACTGTGATGAGAGGGACATCGAATTATTGGAGGAGCACTATGACATGAGGATGGGTCAGCATGCTGAGAGTAGCAGTGCACAAGAAGGAAGATTCAACGCGCAGAATAGAGGTGACAATAAGAAGAGAGAAGAAGTTCATAAGGAGGATCTATTGAGGGGATATGAAGGAGACTATGAGAGGGAGGAGAGAAAGTATCAGTATGCCGAGATTAGCAAATCTCAAAGCCGCAATATAATATTGCCCCGCTATGAACCGGAACCCGAACAAGATTACCGCAGTAAAAAGGGCAAGGGGAAACTGCATGACATTGAGAGGCTGGAAGAGAGGGGCCCGAGAGAGAGTCAGTCTGTTGGGAATAGCAGAGCTCGCAACCGCGATGAGGTAAGACCCAGCTCTTGTTATAAACCTGAAACCTCTACTGCCGCGCCCTCTAGGCAAGTCACCTCGGAGGATAGCGAGACTTGTGTCGACGAAGATGCATCCAGTCCCAGCGCACCAAGTGATGCAATCAGCAGCAAAGTCAAAGTGCCTGGGAGGAAATCTGCCTTAAAGCCAGTCAGCTCCAATGGTGCGCAGTCAAGCAGTACGTGCGCTAGCACGAGCTCCTGGCCAGTTATCACAAATATACTCCCACCTGAAGAATGGATAAACATAGCTGAGATTCAGGCGTTGGAGAATTTCAAATCAGGTCAGAGCTCGCCGGAAAACAATTCGTATTGTAGAAGAAACATTTTCCAAAACTTGTGGCACTGTATCAAAGTGAAAGGGTTTTATCGGGTTGAGGATAAAATCAAAAAAGATCGGTACAATAGAAGAACAAGTTCTTGTCCTGGTAAGAAGGAACTCAGACACAATAACCACTCTGAGAAGCTCCGGTACTATAAGGACTCTCGTGTTTGGGATCCCCTTGACATACATGGGCTTTTGGCATAGCATAGCATAGCAAAGAATAGTAAGGAATAATGATTAAGTTTTTGTAACATTCTGACACTGATACAAAGAGCTACATAGAGAAGCCCACCTGAGTGCGGTATCAATTGCGGCATAGACAGCTCTAAAACGCATAATTAGGGATGTACAGAACTGCCACATTGCAAATAAAGACTGAAACGGTCAGATTCCAAGTGAGGAGAGAGCAAGGGTCAAAGCTGGCTGCGAGCAGAGGAAAAGAATTAGATTATAGAAGCATTGCAAAACTCACCAAGTTTATAAGTACTCGGTAACTAGTAATCCACTAATATCACATATGGTCGTCACATATACAAGAAAACATCAAATTTATTACCAAACCCACTGGAAGTCAGTTCCTTCGTGGTAGCAGGAAGTTGATGATGAAAATAAGCATGTGAGTTGATATCGTACTTTCGTAATGTTACAAATCAGTTTGTTATAAAAGGTTGAAGATGCATAAGTAGGGTTAAAGAGAGCTGCTAGAGGGTATCTTGGTTCATTTCTACTCTTCCATCTCGTCAGAGTGTACTTTCAGTGAACTAGGTTCAAATTGGCTTATCTGTTCTGGAAGATTAAGATAGAACTTTAGAGGCAGCAGTAGAAACGTTAATCGAAGTATAATAGATCGACAATTAAAATACGTCTGAACCACATTAACATCTTATGTTGAACTAGGTTCTAACAGCATTCTACGCGTAACTATGTATCAATGATCTGGCCAACTTCGACTGCTTTTCAAGTGGAAGCGCCGCAATTAGAACCCGGGCTCAAAGATGATAAGTTTGTGCAGCTCGCTGTGTCTAAACCGGGGTTTATAATTGTGGTCCTTACAGCTCGCGGGGTTTACATATTTCGACCAAAACCTTTGTGCCCCGTAGCAGTATTTTTACGGCACGAGTCATCTGTGGAAAAGAATGGAGCTAACACTAATGTGGTGATAAAACCTGACGGTCAGATGTTTGCAGTTGTAACAGACAATGGCTTCATCCTGAATTTCCAAGTTTCGACCCAAGCGCAACCATCGGAAGTCTGCTTCTTTGCAGATGAAGACGACTCGAATACAAGTTTTTTTCCTGGGCCAGGTGAGGGGATTGGAGTCAGAGACCTGCGTATAAGGTTAACCAGATTAATAAAAATTGATTCGCACATAGATACCATCTTAGCATTGGAGAATCACTTGATGATTTATACAAAGTCTCGAGAAGTCCAGTTTGTTTCTTGGATGGGAGATGGGACAACTAATACGGTAATAAAAAGGTCACTACCACGAATGGAGTGGGATACTAGTGAAGATGAAGAAAGCTCAATTGTTTCAGTTGTTCGAAGCAAGGCTATGAACATGTTTTCCCTGGTCTATAAAAACGGGGTTGTGGAAATTGCAACTTTGTCAGACCAATACGACGCACTAGAAAATAGTGCGGACAATAAAATTGCACACAGTCCTCTTGAGAATAGGCATTTAATACATCAGCCCAAAAACAAGTTTGACGATGAAGCCGAGATAACTGCCTTGAACGCCCGGTTCAGCGTTGTGGCAGTGGGCTGTCGGCGAGGAACTATTTATTTATACAACGTCCGTGATTATCATGGGAATGCGAAGTTGATACGCACTATAGACCCCAAAGGTGCGATAACATGCTTGAAGTGGTCCAACGACGGTAATGCATTGCTGGTTGGCTACAAAAATGAATGGGCAATGTATTCGGTGTATGGAATGATGATGGCTTCAACTTTCTTGACTAATAAAGACCAAGTAGAGCGGGAAACTTGGCTAGGTGAAATTAAAACCGCGGCTTGGCTATTTTCCGGTGACTGCGTTTATGTTATTTGCAAGGATAGTTCGCTATGGGGGATAGATATGATAAAGTGGAACGCTTCAGGTAACTTATGTGGTGATAACCTTGAGCGGCCGGTTCTTTATACCAACCAAAAGCTGCTGGTTTACAGAGGCCATGATCAATCTGATGCAACTACAATTAATCGAGACGCTCTTCTATGGCTGACTGTTCCGATACCAACTAACTACATTTCTGAGAATTGGCCGCTCAGGTATGTATCAATTTCTCACGACGGAAGATATATAGCGGTTGCAGGAGCGAAAGGACTGGCTCATTACAGCATATTTTCAGGAAGATGGCGGCTTTTTGTGGAAGAATACATGGAACAAGAGTTTACTGTTCGTGGCGGGCTACTCTGGTATGGTGGGCATCATTTAATATGTGCGGTAGACACGGATTATAGATCGCATGAGATCCGCATTTACTCTAGGGGTGAGGATCTGGAGACTAGAAATTGTCTGTTCACTATTGAATTGGCAGCACCTGTCCTTCGAATATCTCTTTACAATGATATGCTCCTGGTGTACACTTTGGGTAATGCTTTAGTGGTGTTTGAGATTGTCCAAGACGAGGGGATACACTTAATGCCAGTGAAAGAGATCTCATTTAACGGTGTTATTACTTCACCCAGTAGAGTGCGAAACTTTAGCTGTAAGCCGGGATCAACAGTGAATAATCTTTCATTTTATTTGCTTATCGACGGGACCTTACAAACACTGACATCAGAGAGTGAAGGAGACGGCTCAGCATTCTCGAAAAAGGTGTTACACGATAATATTGAGTATTATTATCACGATGGACAGATGCTGTGGGCATTTGATGGTCGTGAAGTTGTAGTTTGGCTTACTGACGACGTTGACAAAGTTAACTCGACGTCAGTTTTTCATGTGGAAAGCTACCCGCTATCTATATCTATGGACAAGGGATTACTTATTGGCGCAGAGGCTGGCTTGATACTCACCCGCGACGGAGGTTTCTCATATTTTAAACCATTGACTAGCACCCAACTCTTTGTGCCTCATGTTCTTATATCATACCTCAAGCTCAACAAAGAAGACACTGCTTTGGTAGTGGCGAATGGATACAAGGATTTAAAATATTTTAGCCACATCCTGGAGATGCTCCTATACTGGATTCTAGTCGATGACCGGGAAAACTTAGAATTGTTACGTGGGGCAGTGACACTTGTATGCCAATTTCCCCAAATGCTAGATGTTGTACTCGGATGTACCCGAAAGATTGAGGTCAAATATTGGTACAACTTATTCAAAGTTCTGGGAAGTCCTCAAGAACTCTTTGAGCGTTGTTTAGCTTTGAATAAATTAGACATGGCTGGTGGTTATCTATCAGTATTACACAATATGGACACAAAAGACCAGGATCCAAACAACACGAATAGATTGCTGAAACTAGGATATGAAGCTGGAGATTGGGACCTATGCCAACAAATCGTTAGGTTTTTGACTGCAATTGACCGTAAGTGATTTACTTTTTGACTTCATTTCGAATTTATACATTGACTAACTCTTCTTTTAGCCTCCTTAGAAACTCTAAAAAAAAGCCTGGAGGAGACACATTTGTCCCAAGAAATTTCAGGCATCTAATAAATTAAGCTCAATCCGAAAGCATACGCTAGAGTTCTTAAACCTGGTTCTTGATGAACTTGTTTATGTAGGTATCTTCCGGTAGCTTCTTTCGAGGTTCGAACTCGTCATCAAAGAACTTCATAACGTGTGGTTTTTGTTTCCAGAAATTTATAGTCTCCTGGAATTCCATCTGTCCCAATGCGTAAACTCTGTTTTTCATAGCTAGATCTTCCAAAAATCGCTGTCTCTCAAATTCCTGTCTGATCTTGGTCTTGATTTTGGGTAATGGGATGTTTAAATCGTACATAGATGAAATATCTCGCGAACCCCTGCAAAATTGTCTGTATAGTGATAGTACAGCAGCTCTTAGCTCGGCTGGGTCACTGTAAATGCGAGTGACCTTGGCAAATTCCGTTGGAGTGAGAAAAGCCATCTTTTTGTGATTGGTTAACTTATGAAAGTGGAAAAGTAGAGGCCTAACAGTGATAAGTCTATAAAGCTTTAATCTGATTGGAATTTAAATTTTGAAGGTTGGCCAAACTCAGAGTAATGATGACAAATAAATAGTACATACTTACGTAATTATTCTTTCTATCCAGACTTCTTCGGCATATAGCGGTTTGAACCGGGTATAGAGCTTGAATTTCTCCAAAAGTTCCAAAAGTTGCAAGTTTTGAAACTAGTAGCTGTCCAGTTCGCTGACATTCATCACTGTTGGTTAGCTCAGGTCGAATAAATTGGGTATAAATAGATAGTCGTCTTTACTTTATTCTCATCGCGAGAAATCCTGGAGTTTATACATATATATATCACCGGCCTACAACTCGTTATGGTGGAGGAACAGTGTTCACAATCTACTGTGAACTTTATAGTATCTTTGATACTTGCTATAGGAATAGTGGTGAGCTACTTACCCCAGCATGTCAGGATTATCAAGCGAAGAAGTAGTGAAGGCATTTCACCATGGTTCTTACTGTTGGGAGTCTGCTCAGGCACGTCAGCTTTGGGTAACATGGTGCTACTGTCCTCCTCAGTTGTCACTTGCTGTAGAGCAACCGGGTCGGCATTCGCATGTTTTGAATTCAGCTTGGGCATAATACAAGTCTTTTTGCAGGCCTTGATGGCAGGATTTATACTGGTATTCTCAGTTATTTACTCCAAGGCAGATCCGAACTACCTCGATATAAAAAGAGTTGGCATCACTTGCCTAATGCACTTTATTTTAACTGTTTTGCTCGTTTGCCTTACCCCGGCTCATTACACCGAGGAAATAGCTGCTTTCATGGGATTGTTTGCTACTTTATTGGCTGTCATACAGTACATGCCTCAAATATACACCACAGCAACACTTGGCCACGTTGGCTCTCTGAGTATACCTATGATGTGCATGCAAACTCCAGGTGGATACGTGTGGGCACTAAGTCTCGCGTTGCGTCCAGGGACTAGGTGGAGTTCATGGTTTCCTTACTTTACTGCAGCATCGCTACAACTCGTGTTACTGGTCATGGCTATCTATTTTGAGGTTATGAAAAGGCCAGAGGCTGTCAATTTACCTGACGAGCACGAAAGTAGCGAAGTAGATCCATTACTAGCTTAAACACTAATTGTTTTCCAAAGATTGAAACCATCACTTCCTGTCGAAACCAAGTTCCCAGGAATTTGTTTGTGCCAGTGAACTTCCTTAACATTTTTCTGCCAGTGTACAAACAGAAGTTGAGAGGGGATGTCTTCCAAGTCTCCCTTGGCCTCTTCCTTTTGCTGTTTGATTTCCTCGTCATCAGCTTCAACCGACAAGTCCCACAAAGTGACGGTGTTATCTGCAGATCCCACAGCAACTACAGACTCTTCATTGGGGTTGAATTCTATGCTAGTAATTGGGTCCTTGTGGAAGGAGAAGTCCGCGACTGGGGTCTTGAAATTTCTCAGATCCCACACAGCCCATTTGCCATCGTCATAACCACTGGCAAGCAGGTACTGCACCTTTGAGTTCCATGACATGACGTTAACATCGGTTTTGGTAGCCTCTACTGTCAAAGCACTTGAGTGGTTCTTGTTTCTTGTATCCCAAATCTTGATTAGACCATCGCTAGCACCACTGGCGAAAACAGTCTTTTCACTTCTACTCCACTGGATCTCCTCGACACTGGCTTTATGCTCAGTGAAGGGCTGTTTGGTGGTTGAGTAACCCGTTGTTGTTCGAGTGGTCAAATAAATACGTCCAGAGAGGTCACCAGTCAATAAAGAGCCGCCAGTACTAACAGGCGACCAATCAATTGCATAACCTTCGACACTGCCATGGGCCCCAATGGTATGTATGGGTTTGTTTGATTGCTTGTTCAAGATAGTTCCGGGGACGTCTAAGGACTTAACGTGAGGAGAGATATCCCAAATATGCACATCACCAGACTCAGACATCGAGGCTGCCAAATACTCTCCGCTCTGTCTTGCACCTGGCATTACTCGGATACGGTTGGTTGTGTGCTGAGTTGACAGCGATCTGCTCTCCAGGATAGGCTCCATATCGTCGTTATCATCGTCATCTTCATCTGCACCCTCGTCGTCAGAATCGTTTGATTGCAACGTCTTTGTTAGTTGACTGAACTTCATAACTGTGATCTCATTGTCCTTGGCCTTTTTGGCTTGAGTACCAGCAACAATATATGTGCTTTGCGGATAACTTCTTCTTTGTTCCCCCAAGTTATCTTCGAGAATGTCAAAAGATAAACAGGGCCACTTAACATTGACATTGTGTAGCATTTCGTATACACTGGGATCAGATTCCATGACCTCGTTTGCGCCCAATGGGGCACTTCTATGTGGTAAATAAATTCTCTTGCTTGTAACGGCTGTTTCTGTTGCCTTGGAACCAGCACTCTCATCTCCTGCAGCTTCACTAATACTTTCTGCTGCTGCTGCTGTCTCAGCAGCATCCTCTTCATCTCCAGCTTCGAAGATTTCTTCCTCTTCAAAATCATCTCCATAAGGGTCCTCAAACTCTCCCATTTCGGCGTCCTCTACGCTGATATCAGCGTCATTGGCATCTTCACGCTCACCCTTTTTCAAAGGTCTGTCTTCCTGGTCTCCTTGACGTTTTGACATTTAGACTATATGTTGAGGATAATGGATTATAAAAAAAAAAAAATTTCAGCTAAAAAAAAAAAAATATTTATCGAGATCGAATAACGACAATCCTCGAAATTTTAGCTAGATCTTCTCATTTTCACATCGATCACCGTCAACATTAGCTGTATAGTCCATGCCCTACTGCAGTAGTTTTTGTTTCATTTCATAGATGCATTTAAAGTACCTTATGTATTGAAATCACCTTCAATGTGTCTAAATTGGATATAGCGTGAAAAACTATGGCTAGCTTTCTTGAAATGAGCGCACCGGCTGGGTACGTTCCCGGCCTAGGTAGAGGTGCTACCGGTTTTACTACTAGAAGTGATATTGGTCCAGCCAAAAGACAGGCACTTGATGGGGACAATGACGAAGCAAATGATGAAGGCGAGAATGAAGATAAAACTGATGTCAGCGAAAGGTTTCAGGACGCAGATGATGGCGGGCTTTTGACTTCTGGCCGAATGGACGCTGAGGACGAAGAGGCCGATAGAATATATGAGGAGATTGACCGAAAATTGGAGGAAAGAGGCAAGAAGCGAAAACAGCAAGGCGAGATGCAAGTCGAGACTGATCCTGCAAAGGAAGAGGAGATATCCGCAAAGTTTGTAGACTTGAAAAGGGCATTAGTTTCGGTTAGCTCTGAAGAATGGGCAAATTTGCCGGAAGTGGGAGATCTTACACGAAGAAATAAACGTTCGAGAAAGGAGGAAAAAAGATCATATGCAGTTCCTGACACTGTTCTTAGTGGAGCTCGGAGCTCGAATACAATGAACTCCACGGTCGTTGAAGATTCTGGAGATACAGATTTCGCAAGCATATCGACGGCCAAGGATAAAATGTTAGGACTGAAGCTGGACAAAGCAGGCGGACTCTCTACTTCCGTTGATGCTAAAAGTTATATAACGTCATTAGACAATGGAACCAATCAGCCATTGGCAGATTTTGGAGACATTACTCGTGCCAGAACGCTGCTAGAGAGTCTCGTCAAGACAGACCCCAAACAACCTCAAGGATGGATAGGTTTAGCCAGAGTGGAGGAAGTTGCACTTCGAATGAGCAAAGCACGCACAGTGATTCAAAAAGGATGTGACAGCTGCCCTTATTCTGAAGATATCTGGCTGGAAAATATGCGATTGAACGATAAGCGTGATGCAAAGACTATTGCAGCCACTGCACTCAGATATAATCCCAAAAGCATAAACATATGGCTCCAAGCTCAAAAATTGGAGGATGATGCTAACTCTCAACGCAAAGTTCTCAAGCGAGCTTTGGAAAGCAATCCAAAATCTGACACTCTATGGAGGGTTGCTGTTAATCTGGAGGACGATCCCGAAAACGCAAAACTGCTTCTGCGCCAAGCTGTGGAGCTAGTGCCCATGTCAGAAGACTTATGGCTTGCACTGGCTAGGCTCGAGCCACCGAAACAAGCCAAAAAGGTTCTTTCCAAAGCGAGGACAGCTCTCAGAGTCAGTAGAGCAGTGTGGATAGCAGCTGCACGATTAACTGAACAAGAAACCCAAGACTACGTCAAAGTAGATGCGCTTTTTGCCAATGGCGTTAAAGATTTGGAAGCTAAAGGTGGGCTACCTGAGCGACACTTATGGATCAGTGATGCAGAGGCCTGCGAGGAGGAAGGGGCCATACTGACTTGCCGTGCAATCATAAAAGCCACATGTAATCAAGGGCTAGAAGATGAGGATGACAAGCTAGCTATATGGATACAAGAGGGTAACGCTTCCGCAGAAAGAGGAAAGTTCGAGACTGCTCGAGCAATTTACAACTTTGCTCTTGGAGCCCTCCCTCGGTCAAAGTCGTTATGGCTACAATGCATCGGATTAGAAAAGGAATATGGAACTCTTGAAACTCAGTTTGAAGTTTTTGACAAAGCAGTGCGCGCATGCCCAAACTGTCAAGAGTTTTGGATTTTGTATTCGCTTGAGAAGAGGAACTCAGGGGACGTGGATGGAGCGCGCGCGGTGTTAGGCAGAGCTTTCAGTGAAAATTCTGGCAACGAGGAGCTATGGCTTGAAGCCGTTAAACTCGAGGTTGACACTGATAACTTTGACCGAGCGTTGAAGTTGCTGGAACGAGCAAGAAGTGAAGCAGATAGTGAAAGTGTCTGGATTGAGTCTTCGTCTCTTCTGATTCGCTTGAAAGATTTTGCTCAAGCATTGGACACTATCAACAAGGGTTTGCTACGATATCCCACATGTGGTGAGTTCTATGCTCAAAAAGCTCAGTTGTTTGAGCACAAACAAGATTATAGCGCAGCATTGGAGGTGTATAACATGGGAACCAAAGCATGTCCCAAATTTATACCGTTGTGGATAAATTTCGCACGCTTAGAGAAGCGAGAGATCCAAGCTAGATCGGTACTTGATCGTGCTTCTCTCGTTAACCCCAAATCTGACTTGATTTGGCTTGAGCGGGTAATTCTAGAAAAAAAGCATGGAAAACCCAAACAAGCAGAAACTTTGCTAGCAAAAGGTTTACAAGAATGTCCTCACAGTGGTGTATTATGGAGTGAAAGTATATGGTTACAGAATCCATTGAAAAGAAAAACCAAAATCATTGATGCTGTTAAAGCATGTGAACGAGATGCAAATTTATTATGTACAGTCGCGCGAGAGTTCTGGTACTCCGGCAAGCATCCTAAAGCCAAAGTCTGGTTTGACAGGGCACTGAAAAGCGACCTGAGCAATGGCGATACCTGGTTATGGTTCTATCGATTTTTAAAAGAATGCAACGAGGACGTTTCGCATTTCCTGGCAGAGTTCAGCAAAGTCAAGCCGCGAGAGGGACTAGAGTGGCCCAGGATATTGAATAACTTCGATAATTTTGGTCGAGATAGCTTAGAAGTTCTCAAGGAAGCTGCCGAAACTCCATTCAGCAAACTATGACTAGTTGAGAAAAATAGAATAAAAAAATAGAATAAAAAAGAACAAACCTAAGTCAAGCTCCTGCTCCTCTAAACCATGTAATTCTACCATCTGATCCTGTTACCACAAATCCAGCTTGGCTCGCAGTAAGAGCTGACGTTACCCATGCACAGCTGAACAGCGGCGAAGTACTTGGCGCGACTGTTGCAACACATGCATTATTTTCAATCGACCACACTTTTGCCTTGCCCTCATAACTAGCCGATAATAAATACTCATTCGTGGGGCTCCAGTCCAATGCAAAACCCCATCCCTCATGGCCCTCTAAGCTGGAAATATGCTCTCCAGAACTTAGAGAATATAGTGAGACAACTGCAGAATCACCAGTTGCCGCTAGTAGATTGGTATCAGAAGAGATTTTTAGTGCTCTGATAGCAGAGGTATGGCTACCTAAAGCATAGGCCAATCTCTTCGTGTTCATATCATAAACATGAATCGACCCCGTCATGTAGCCACATGCGACAAATCCGTTATAGATATGTAGAGCAGTACAGAATGATGAAGACGGGAATTGAGCCACCTCCTCGCCAGTCTTGAAGTTTTCCACATGCACAGTGCCGTCTGTAGTGGAGAATGCTATTAAATCAAGGTCAATAGACGCCACCCATACAGATTTGTATTTGTTTTGGAACTCTGTTTGTTTCAAGTCCTTCATATCAAACATTTTCAATACACCATCGAATCCCACTGCGGCAAGATCCTGGGCGTTTTGAGAAATAGCCAGATGATGGATACCCGTTTTGGACTGATATAGTGTTACTGCTTGTTCTGCGGAGTCATCCCACAGCTCAATTGTTCCTGAACCAGATCCAGTGATAGTAGTATTATTTGCGGTCACCACGGCGAAAATGTCATTATTACTCCGTTTGTCGTCGGCACCAGTTTGATTGGTAATGATATATGCCTTACTCATAGCGACTAACTTGGTTGAAGTGTAGAACTATTACAATTGAGTGCAAAGTATGTTGGCAAATATGTATTCAGGGGGATATATGCTCGTTGAAGTCCTATAGCTTCAATTCCAATAAATTTCCTTAAATGGCTGTCAACGAGATTTAGCCCCGAGATTGAAATTTCAGCTGCAGAATGTAGAGTGTAAAGCAACGGGTTCTCAAATCAAAATAAGCGCGTCAGGTATAAATATATATATTTATTCTCCAAGCTTTTGATCCTATTTCTCAAGGAACTGTCATTCAAAAGTGTCAAAGTAAGAAAAAAAAAGATTCAAAGTGTGAAGAAAATCTATAGAAAATGTACTGTGGATTTTTGTTGATGTTATCGTGTCTTTCCTCAGTGATTGCTGGATCTTGTAGTAGATGCACCACGTTGAAAACATCGTCAGGATCAATAACAGGTCAGTGCAGTGGGAGTATCTCCAAGTACTTGTCAATTCCATATACGAAATCCACTAAGCGGTTTCAACAGAGCCAGGTTCTTGATGATTCCTACAGTTCTTCTGTGACTGGGACTAGTTTACCTCCTTATTGTCCCCAAGTTGGCCAAGACAATATTGATGAAAACTGCTTGTACTTGAACGTCTACAAGCCTACTTCTGGCGGCAAGTCGCTGCCCATTATGCTATGGATTCATGGTGGCTCATTCATTCAAGGTGGGAGTGCGGATTTTGACGGCTCACTTCTGGCTCAAAATGAAGATGTGGTGGTCATCACGATGAATTATAGACTTGGAGTACTGGGATTTCTGGATGTTAACAGTCAAACAAACTTCGGAGTAGGAGACGTGCTAACTGCACTGAAATGGATCCAAATCAACAGTGACGCGCTTGGTGGCAATGCCAATGAAGTGACTATCTTTGGAGAAAGCTCAGGGGCCACTTTGATTAGATCTCTTCTGGGATCTACACAATCCAAGGGTCTGTTTGCCAGAGCAATCCTTCAAAGCGATCCTATGCGATACAAAGCGAATCCAACTGCAGCTTCAAGCTCTATCTATGATTTTGTATCCTCATTGGTCGACATAGATACGGCGAGTGTAGATGAGATTCTTGGTGCTGAAGTTGCAGTTTACCAAAACCTGAGCTCGCTATCTCCTGAGGTCAACCCAACATTCCCATTCGGACCGAACATTGGCACATATATTGCTAGTGATTTTGTGGACCAGGTTCTTGATGGTAACAAGGTCGCGAATCCGGTGCCAGCAATCATTGGGTTTAACAAAGATGAAGCAGGGTTGACCATTGGCCAGTCGTTCCCTACTACTATCACCGAAGCATACTACCAAGCGGTGGTGGTCGAAGAGCTGGGCTCAGAATTGGCCGCTAAAGTAATGCCCTTGTATACACAGACTGATTACCGAGAACGACTTGTGGCTATTGTTACGGAGTTCATTTTCTCGTGTCCGATTCAGCAAGTGGCCACAGCATATGGCAACGCTTTCCAATACGAACTAGTTCAGGGCATCACTTACGTCTCTTCGCCCCTTTGCACGAGCGACACTATAGTATGTCATGAAGATGATTTGAAAGTGGTCTTTGGAATTTCTGGCCCTACAGCTACTCAAGCAAAGCTGATAAAAAATGTACAAAATAGTTGGGGAAGTTTCGCCAAGGGCGGTAGTTTGAGCTGGCAAAAGTCAGGAATCAACTTGATCAGCTCATCCGGCTTTCAGACTGCTTCATCAATAAACGGAGCGCAATGCAAGTCGTATTATTCTCTTTGATTATGCTCGAGGCATTTACGACGACGACGACGACGACGGTGTCGACGAGCCGATTCGGCTTTCAGCTGAAAGTCTTGCTTCACGCAGTTTGCGGGACTTATCTTCCTTATCTTTCTGCTCCTGGTCAATTCTTTCTAGCTCTTGTATCCATAGTTTCTCTCTTTCCTGAGCAGTTT
This sequence comes from Groenewaldozyma salmanticensis, assembly GCA_003708315.3. Lineage (NCBI taxonomy): Eukaryota > Fungi > Ascomycota > Dipodascomycetes > Dipodascales > Trichomonascaceae > Groenewaldozyma > Groenewaldozyma salmanticensis. Next base: position 268,756 of record PPNW03000013.1, read on the forward strand.
GCAGCAAAGCTTCTTGCCTGGATCTGTGCTTAGGAGCATTTCCATAGTAATAACCACCGCCAACCAGCGCTAGAACAGTGAATCCTTGAAATACTACTCTCCATACAAACATTGAGTTTGCTACTCGTGACTGGCCGTGTCTCAGAGCTCTTCCCGACAGGTATAACGCCCCCGTGGTCATTGCCAGACCCAGTGGCACTAACGGTTGCTCTTTACACTTTTCCAAAATCTTGGTGGAAACCTTCTGTTTCTCTGCATCTGTCTGAGAAGTGGGAAGCTCCATGATGGTTCTGGGGTTGTTCAAACTGTGTGAATTTTAGTTCGGGTTATAGGAAAACCTAGGGAAAACCTTGGATATTTATAAGTTGTGTCTGAATTTGATCTATATATATACATACTGTGAATATATATTAATTAAGGTTTTGAGATAGTACTAGCTAGCTAGTCCTACTAACATGTCAACGTACGCGATCATTGATCAAGCACGAAAGTTTTTAGTTCCTCATAAGCTCTATCCAGGTCATCGTTGACAATGGTCTGGTCGTGGTGTCCTTCCTTTGCGTACTCGAGCTCGAGATGAGCCTGCTTTAGCCGGGCTTCGATTGACTCTTTGGTCTCAGTTCCTCGAGACTCCAAACGGTGACGCAGCACTTCCAAAGAAGGAGGACTTAGAAAGAGAAACCTTGCATTCAAGTCAGTCTTCTTAACGGACTTGACTCCCTGCATATCAATGTCCAATATACAAAGCTTACCCTGAGACAGAACCTTCTTGACTGCCTCAATGGTGGTTCCGTAGAAGTTGCCTGAGAACTGAGCCCACTCGATAAACTGCGCGTCATCAATAAGTTTCTGAAACTCAGGTTTAGTGACAAAGTTGTAGTCCTTTCCATCCACTTCACCTGCTCGGGGAGTTCTGGTGGTATGCGAGACTGAGAATCCAAACTTGTCGGGGTACTCTTTGAACAGCTTTTTCAGCAAAGTAGACTTGCCGGCACCAGAAGGTCCTGATATAACTATAGGTCGAGTCGCCATTTTTGATACGTATGTAGAGATTGAAGCACTGGAACCATGCAAGAGATGGATAGAAAAAAAAATAAAAAATATAAATATAAATAAAAAACCAGTATAACCAAGCTCGGTATGTATTAAGTAATAGCTGGTTACTTTGACGGCTTCTGGCGTTCAGAGTTCAGGTTTTTTCGCTGTGTCTCTCCTTACACTGAAAAAAAAAAAAAATTTTTTTTTTCACTCTTGATCGTGCGCAGGATTGTCACGTGATTTTGGCAGAACTTCGCTGTTTCAAGACGTCGAAAGTAACCGGAGTAGCTTCTGGATTCAGTCATCTGCCTTGTATCGAGCAAGTTCAGTATGTTGCGGTGTTGTTAATAGCTGTTCTTGTTAAACTTGGAGAGACTCAGATGTTTTGGGGGGGGGGTCAGACCTAATCGTTCGGACCTAATTGTTAAATTTCACCCCTGAAAAATTCGAGCATCGAAAGGATTTCGTCAACTGATGTCTCAGGGGGGGTTCAATAAAGCAACGCAAAACAGTTGTGAATTGTTTGACTTTATGTCTTCCTTGCAGCTGTGTTGTAAGCTTATATATAGAATATATACTCTCGTCTACCACTGTAGGAACTTCTACTTGCTTTCTTTTTGTCACTTTTTTTATCGCCTGATTCCCCCAGTAAAGGCAGGACATAATGGCCCAAACGTCAAACCGGCCAACTCAGAGCGGCAGATTGAGTTTTCATCGATGTGCGTAACATTTAGCGCAAACATTGTGCGTCGCCGAGGGTAAATGCCGTGAAAAATGAAACTTTTATTTTATCATCGATCTCTCGCGAAGATCTCACTCTCCTCTTCAGACTGATTCGGGGTAGCAGCATGCTGAGATGCGACTGTTTCGTTTTTTCGAGCGAATCTCTCTGCACTCGGCGCATTGTCTATGTAGGGAGGTCCATGTGTCTGTAGTAAGGGTTGCAAGATGCTTGTGTCTCTCTCTTTTTTCTGCTTTCCTATTTTTTTTTTTCTTCCAGTTTTACTTGATTATCTCCCCAGTCTTTTCAGCTCTTTCAGACGAGCACTCTGCTTGTCCAGAGAATATAAGGTATGGTCAGCCAATACATCATTCCTCACAAGCGTGAACAGGATCTGCTTAAGGAGATATGGAGACAATTGTTAGCGGCTATGGGAGAGGTTCCCATTAATCTCACAAGGACTATTACTAGCTCTTCGTCCAACTCCAGTGTTTGGTCGTCTTCCGTGGTGTCATCCCCAACACTCCATGGCAGTAATTCTGACCGGACGCTGTCTCAGCAACAAATGCGGTCCTCACCACAGCGTGTTTCTCCAGATATGGACCAGACTAAAAGCTTTATTAAACTGCTTGGTGGCATATCCCAAGATCAGCTACGCATAGGGTTTCTTTACATTCTAAGGCAAGAAAACCCAGATTTATTTCTTCTAAGGTTCCTGAGAGCAAAGAAATTCAACATTTCAAAAACTCTTGTTATGCTAGCAAGCACGCTGCGGTGGAGAATTTCCGAGTTCCACGTAGAAAGACTGGTTTCTGGAGGAGAGGGGAGAGCTTACGCTGAAAATGACCTGGACTTGATCAAGCAATTTCAATCTGGAAAAGCAGTGGCTTACAAGTCTTCAGACGGGAAATGCGTAATGAAAGTGGTAACGCCACGGCTGCATGATCCCGAAGCTCAGTCTCCAGAAACAATGGCTAAGTTTGTGGTTCTCAACTATGAGCTAGTCCGACTTATGCAAACAAACTCAGAACCTCTGGTTGTTATGTTTGATCTCGGCGGTATGAAACTATCCAACGTGGACTACGCATGCGTCAAGTTTATATTCCACTCTGCCAGACAGTTCTATCCTGGAATGGTGGGCGAAACCATAATTTATAACGCTCCACGGTTCTTCCCAGCGGTTTTCGCTATAGTGAAACCGTGGCTTACAGGATTGAAAGTATCCTTCCCCCGCAAACCTGACCAGGTTAAAAAAATACTCAAGGAGTATAACTTGGAGTTGCCAAAATCCACAGGAGGCACGGGTGAAGATTTCCATTACATCCCACCCTCGACTGCAGACAATGAGAACAAAGCAATGGGCTCAGATAGTACAGCGATAGTTGACCGAGAAGATCTCTACGATCAATTCTTACAGCTCACAGTGGATTGGGTATACAACCGCGGTCTTTCAGAGCAGGTGCATGTTCACCGCAGTAACGTTATGGCGGAGCTGTCAAAGTCGTACTGGAAAGTAGACAAACTGATTCGGGCTCGCTCTTGTTATGACCGCCTTGGGCAGATTCCCTAATTAAATTTATGACGTACAATAATAAGCTAGCTATACATACATTCAATGAAGGAACCTTTTCCTCGGAAGATAGCCATTTGGCCCATCACACCTCGCAGCTTTCGCTTAGCCTTGGACCTTAAAACGCGGACCTAAATCGATAATTTGTGGGGAAATCAAGCAGCGTAAATCATCCTAAGCTTAGATCGATCGGTATATATATAAAGAGAGAGCGCTTGAACTCCAGGACTGAAAAGGGGAGGAAAGGAGCCTGGTTACGTAAATTCAACTGTTGAACACCCACGCTATAACAACCTTTTTTTTATATCTCTTTCTGTCTTTATACGGCCTGATCTTTTTCCACAACTGTTAATTGTTGAGATTTGGCAGAAGTTAATTTCGTGTACAGTTTTTCATTCATTGATAAGCCTCGTTCGCTCGCGTTTTGAGGGTGGCTTAACGGGGAAAACTCTTTTTTTTTCCATTGCTTTTCAACATTGGCTTTCCTCTTCATTCTTTATTTTTTCGTCTTTTTTTCTTCTCTCCTTACTACAATCTCCTGCTTTAGCTCCTATTTGGTACCATGACTGTGGAAGAATTTGCCCCTGATGAGCCCGGCCGCATTTATAGCATGACCCCAGCGCAAACTGATAAGCTGAAGGATATGTGGCTTCAGTTTTTAGTTGCCGGTGGCCATGCTCCGGTTGAGCTATCCCGAACTTTCACTGCATCATCTTCAGGCTCCAAGAAAAAGCCATCGAATGGCAGTGGCGGTGGTGGTGGCATTTTTGGATGGAGAAAAAAGAAGCAAGACGTGGAGGATCCCGAGCTGGATTGCGAGTATCTGCACAAAGGTTTAGGTAAAGATATGAGCCAGAAGGAAATACTGGACGTGTTTTATCTCATGCTAAGAGATGACCACCCTGATGACTTACTGCTAAGGTACCTACGTGCAAGAAAGTGGCACGTTGCTAAAGGTTTGAAGATGTTTGGAGAGACTCTGCATTGGAGAATTAAGGTCGAGGACATTGACGAATTTTACAACCACTCAGAGATGGACGCTGACGCTGAATTAAAACTGCAGTTTACTTCCGGCAAATGTTATCAGTATGGCCATGATGTATCCCTGAGACCTGTCGTGATTTGTAGGCCTGATAGACACAGACCCAAGGAACAATGCGAAAGAACAATGGAAAAATTCATAATGTACGTTATGGAAAACAGTAGGTTACTGCTACGTGATAAAGTAGACACTGTTAGTATTCTATTCGATCTGTCTCGTTTTACTTTGGCCTCCATGGATTATCACTCTGTCAAATACATGCTTAGTTGCTTGGAAAACCATTATCCTGAGTCTCTTGGGGTGGTGATTATTTACAAAGCACCGCTGATTTTCTCAGGTATCTGGGATATCATCAAGCGATGGTTGGATCCGGTTGTTGCTGCCAAAATCCATTTCGTCAAAAATCCAAAGGACCTACAAAACTATTTCCCAGAAAGATTCCTCCCCAAAGACTTAGGTGGAACTAGAGAGTTTGAATACGAATATCTGCCTCCTAAGGAAGGCGAAAATGCTGCAATGGAAGATACAGAGACCAAGCTACGGCTTGAGGCTGAGCGCAAGGAACTTTTCGAGAAATTTGTTGACACCACCCTGGAATGGATTAAGGCAACTGAGCCTGAAGACACCGAGAGACTCCAAGAGCTCAAGGACAAATACATTACAGAATTGAGAGCAAACTACTGGAAGCTGGACCCCTATCTCAGAAATAGAACCGTGATAGATCGAAACGGAGTGCTCAAGATGTTCAGACCAGAGCTCGAGGTGGCATAGCTGTATTTTAGATGTATAACCCGATTAGCTATTTAACATGTGATATAATGGTTGAACAGTGAGCTAACCTGAAATTCCTATACGAGGCCTAGCTAATATTTGACAAAGGGCCTACTGAAGGCTGGTTTTTTTTTCATCTGGTGGATTTGCATGTGAAGGTGTAAAGGTATCGGTCTTTAGACTGCTTATGTAAACTACGCGTCGATATCGCGCTTTTGCTCTCAACACAGCTTTAATTAACCGACTCTTGCACCAGCGCTATAGCAGGCATGAGCAGCTCTTATGTCGATAAAATCATTGAAGGAACTCCGCCACAATTATCAAGCTCATTGTCCAGCGAAGTTACGCTTGAAGTTGTGAAAAGAATATGCACTTCCAGGACCAAGAAAAAGCGGCTGCTGCTGAAATGGCTGATCCAGGAATACAACAGCATTGATCATTCAATCATTGCAAGCATGCATGGAATTCTTTTCATGAATTTAAAGGACCGGAAAATAAGAGATTTGCTATGCAGTATCTTATATTATTCTACCACCTCGAAGCTTGCGAGCACTTGGAAATTCGATTATTTGGTAGAGTTATGGCAAGAAATTGAGCAGCGAAAGGAGCCAGGTTCCAAGTTCGTTTTAGCTTTGCTCATTCGTTTCAGAGAATTCTTTCCCCATGTGAGCCTTTCTTTGCCTCCACTGAACCCAACCACAGTATTTTCTTGTCTCAGTTCTGGAAAAAAATTGATTGAGGCGGGTTCAAAAGAGTCTATGGAGTTCAATAATCGTTTAATGACAGGCCTGCTTGAAGCACCCTTAAGCACGCTAGAAGAGCTCAAGGAATACACTAGGCACACCAAGGTTTTGCCAGAATCTGCCCAAGAGTTTTTGCTATCTGCATTACCCTATTGGAAGGGCACGCCTGACTTAGAGCCGCTTCTTATTGAAATGCCTTTATTCAATGTAGAGTACTGGCTACTTGAAAAGATACCGGACGAGCTTCCAAGATCTCAAGTTGTGATGATTTTTTATCGGCTGCTAAGGAACTGGGAAGACAGGTACATCAGCAATGATGATTTCGGCGACTTTTCGGTGTCAGAATTTCACGGAATGATACAGAGCATGTGTAAGTTTGTGGACACTCAGGCTTCAGATCTGGATTTCATTTCGTTCTATGACTGGTTTTGTGGGTCAGCGTACCAGTCTTTTAGCCATGCTTTACTACCGGATTTCAAAAGGATGACAGAGCTATTTATTGCAGACGTGCTAACAGCTAATGCAGTTTGCACAATTCTTTGCGTGTACAAGATCAACATGAAGGAAAACGACCCAAAATCACAAGAACTGCAATTTCTTATTCGAGCTATTCGAGAGATAATTCATGGAAATAAAAGTAGCGTTTTCAACCACAGCATCTCTAATCTTGCACTCACAAAAGACTATCCTCTTTTCAAACTAGGTGATAATGCGATGGAAGAGCTAGCAGAAAATGGATTTGAGGGGTTTGGTAGATTCATGAAATTATGTACAGATTAAATTATTCTATCATGACTTTGAAGTTGGCAATCTTGATTTTGGACCCGTCGGTAATCCAATTCTTGGCAACTTCGTGTTCTTTGATGCGCTCAAGCAGCTCGCTTTCGGGAATGCTCTTGTCTGCCTCAATAGTCACTCTTTTTCTTTTGACGGTGTTGATAATGTGAAATTTCACCAAATCTCTTGATTTAGCATTGATTTCCGGGAACTTCTCATCTCTGATTGGTGCCCAACGAATACCTCTCTTTTTGCATAATATCTCCCAGCCTTCCTCGGCATGCACTGGGCAAACTGGAGCAATTACCTTGAGAAACAACTCCAAGTTACCATATGTAGGAGTTTCAGCAACAGCCTTGAGCATTTTCATGAAATTAGAGATAAGAGTGTTGTAGGTGAAGTTTTCATAATCACTTGAAATCAGTTTCACCCATTTATGTGCCTCATCTGTCGAATTACCTGGAATAGCAGTATCAAAAACATCTAGGGCCTTCTTCAAAAATCTTTGTGTTCCCTTGACTTGGCTTTCGTCCCATTGTAGTACCTCAGTAATGGGTGCTTGGAAAAGGATCAAGGCTCTGGTGGCATCCACCCCATTAGCTAAGATAAACTCACTAGGATCCACGCCATTAAACTTTGACTTTGACATTTTCTCTTGTGACATGTTTGCAATCCTACCGTCGGCCATTTCACCGGTATCTCTATTGACTTCGTCGGGTTTCAGAAACCTCCCGGTTTCCGGGTCAGAAAACGTCTTGCCGTGAACCATACCCTGAGAAAGCAGTTTTGTAAAGGGCTCTCCTCTAAGTGACCATGCGCCGACATTCTTGAGATGTTTGCTCAAAAACTTGGATATGAAGCGAGCATATAATAAGTGCAAAATAGAGTGTTCAACTCCGCCCAAGTATATATCCACTGGCATCTCTTTTGCTTTTTCCGAGTCAATCATTTTGTCAGGGTTTTGAGGATCTAAAAATCTCAGGTAATACCACGAGCTATCCATGAATGTATCCATGGTATCGGTATCTCTTCTTGCCTCACTTCCGCAACTGGGACACTTACACTCCACGTACTCTGGATTTTCAGCCAAAGGCCTGACCATGTTTGTGGGTAGCTCTACTGGCAGCTGATCATCGGGAACGGGCACAACTCCACAGCTATCGCAATGAATCATTGGTATAGGGGCACCCCAGTACCGTTGTCTGCTTATAAGCCAATCTCTCATTTTGGTAAGCTTTTGCTTCTTGCCCACATTGAGCTGCACAAGCTTATCAGTGATAGCCTGCTGTGCTTCTATATAATTCATGCCGTTGAATTCCCCACTGTTAACCAGCTTATCATCTTCAATTACAATTAGTGGCTCAGGAATCACGTCGGCAAATACCCGCTGGTCTCGCGTATCATGACTAGGTACTACCATTACCGCTCCAGTTCCGTAACCGCTAATCACATAAGGTGCAGCAAAAACTGGGATTTGCTTTCCTGTGAGTGGATGTGATAGTGTTAAAGGCAATTGCCATTTGTCGTTAGAGTCATCACTGAATTTTCTAGACTTAAACTTTTCAAGCCCTGGTGACTGATATTTCTCAGTCAATGGATGGTCTAAAGCCACTGCCAAAGCTTCTACTCCATATAATGTCTCAGGCCTGGTAGTGAAAATTTTAATTTCATCTTGATCTCCCCTGAATGTTACTTCTGAGCCATAAGATAGACCGATCCAATTATGCTGCATGGTCTTCACATACTCGGGCCAGTCGAGTATCTCCAAGTCCTTGTCTAGGTCCTCAGCGTACTCAGTGATAGCCAGGAACCATTGTTCCAATTTTCGTTTCTCAACAAGAGCTCCAGATCTCCACGACTTGCCTTCTGAGTCAATTTGTTCGTTCGCCAGTACAGTCTTATCCACCGGATCCCAGTTAACCTCGGCCAAGCTTCTATATGCCAAACCCTCCTTGTAAAGCCAAATAAAAAGCTGTTGTGTCCACTTGTAGTAGTCTGGTGCGCAGGTATTGAGTTCGCGAGACCAGTCAAAATCAGCCATCATGATGTTGATCTGCTCCTTCATTTTGGCTATATTTGACATTGTCCACACTCCAGGGTCAATTCCTCGGTCTATTGCTGCATTTTCGGCAGGTAGTCCAAACGCATCCCAGCCCATGGTGTGAATGGTATCATACCCTTTCATATGCTTGTACTTTGCAAGAACGTCAGCAATGGTATAAACTCGGAGATGGCCCATATGCAAATTCCCCGAGGGATAAGGGAACATTGACAATCCGTAAAACTTCTCTTTCTTCTCATGGCCAGGCGATAGCGCATTGCTCGCTTCAGCTGGTTGGCTATCTCGGTAAGCCTGCCACTTAGAGATCCATCTCAGTTCTAACGGTCGTGTCGTACTGAGCGCGCTTTTTGCAATGCCATTATTTACAGATGCATTCAAAAGCCTCAGCCCTGTTTTCATATTCAGAGTTAGTTTTCACCGCTGAAAAAAAAAAAAAGGTTTCCTCGTCGAGAGGTGCAACTGCCAATTATCTTTCATACAGCGCTTGAAAAATTCACGGACGTAATCCCGACGTGATCAAGATATCTCGATGTACCCATGCAGGGTGTCAATAGAGGGTTAATGATCTCGTTCCTAGATCGGTCGGTGCAAATATGTGTGGAAGTTCCAGACAAACAAACAATACACTGATGTCTGTACGATAAGTTCCATATACAGTGTGACCTTGTGTGGAACTTGATTAACAGCCTAACCTAGAGCCAGCTATTTTGTACTTTCTATTATTGGTTTAAGGCAATTCATATATTGATTCACAGTTTTATCAACCAACAGGATTTACCGGAGGCAAGGTTTTGATAGACATCGCTAAATTACGTGGCTTTCTGTTAACTTTCTTTTCATCTTCAACTTTGGTACCTTTTCTGAAGAAGTCTCTCTTCCAATGTCTTTACTACGGCTCCTTATACGAGAGACAACTGATGCGGACCCTGACATTGACGATGGGGTGATTGATCCTGCAACAGAGGAGATATTTGCTTCCTGGGCCTTATTTATAGTGATTGCGCTGCTGATTGCAGCATTATGGACAAGTTACTATCTTCAACAAAAACGAATCCAAGCAATACATGAAACAGTTATCTCAATTTTTCTGGGCATGCTTGTTGGATTAATGATAAGAGTGAGTCCGGGCCATCTTATACAGGAACAAGTTTCATTCAGTTATTCTTATTTCTTCAACATTCTTTTACCACCTATCATTTTGAATTCTGGATATGAACTTCATCAAGCAAATTTTTTCAGGAACATTGGATCTATTTTGACTTTCGCCTTTGCGGGGACGTTTTTCGCTGCTGTTGTACTTGGCGTGATATTGTACATATGGACTTCAATTGGGCTGGAAGGAATCAACATTTCATTTGTGGATGCTATTCAGGTAGGAGCTACCTTGTCTGCTACTGATCCCGTCACCATCTTGTCAATATTCAATGCCTATAAAGTTGACCCTAAACTTTATACAATTATTTTTGGTGAAAGTTTGCTAAACGACGCAGTTAGTATTGTTATGTTCGAAACTGCCGGAAAGCTCTCTGGTGAGAAAATTGCCATCAGTAGTTTTTTCAAGGGTGTCGGCATGTTCTTGATGACATTTACTTTATCATTGCTAATTGGCGCTATGGTTGGGATTATGACTGCATTAGTACTCAAGCATTCTCATTTGAGAAGATATCCTCAGATTGAATCTTGCTTGGTTTTGTTGTTTGCGTATGCTTCATATTTCTTCTCAAACGGCTGCCACATGTCTGGAATTGTCTCATTGCTATACTGTGGAATCACCCTAAAACATTATGCTTATTTCAACATGTCCAGGCGAACTCAGATTGCAATCAAATATATATTCCAGCTGTTAGCACAGCTCTCGGAGAATTTTATTTTTGTTTACTTGGGTTTATCTTTGTTCACTGACGATAAACTCAGCTTCAAGCCAGTACTAATCATTGTGACTGTGCTAGGAATTTGCGTATCGCGATGGGCTGCAGTTTTCCCATTATCTAACTTGATTAACTTCGTGCAACGCTATAGGCGAGGCTCTGTGGGCGATGAGATTCCCCAGCCTTATCAAATGATGCTGTTCTGGGCGGGTCTCAGAGGAGCTGTAGGTGTTGCTCTAGCTGCTGGTCTAGAGGGAGAGCATGCCAACGAGCTTCGAGCTACTATTTTGGTGGTCGTTGTACTCACAGTCATTGTTTTTGGAGGTACCAGTGCCAGAATGTTGGAGATTCTGGGTATCAGAATGGGAGTGGTGGATGACGGCGCCATGTCTGATGATGAGTTCGAGATAGAAACGTCTATAGGCTCTGCGCTGCCATTGACAAACTCGACAGTGCTAGTTGAAGGAGGTGCTGGCAAAGCAGCAGCAGCAGGTCGCGGCGGAATTGGCGGCGGAACGTATTCATCAGAAAGAGGAGGATTGTACCAAGACTTGAATGATTCAGATCTAGAATCCGACATGTCGGACCTGCCACCAATGGCTGGATCCTCGGGCAATGGAGGCATTTATAGATCAAGCCAGATTGACAACAGTGCATCAACAGCATCGCTCTCTGGTTTGCTATCAAGATCCGAAGACAGAGTAAAATGGTTCAGAGAGTTTGATGAGCAGGTTATAAAGCCAGTACTGCTGGATTCAAGCCCAAGCCATTCACCACGGCCCCCAGGTTCTCGATAACTATAATGAAGAAGAGGAAGAAGAAGAAGTAAAAAAAACTGACAATTATTTATATTTTTTTTTGGCACAAGACGCATTAGAAAAAAAAAAGTCGAAATTTTCTAGCTAGTGTCGCAGAATTGCATTGAAAGGCACTCAATTCGACGACAGAAAACATTTATAGAACTTGATATTATAAGAAAGTATTCAAAGACTCAAACAAATACACCGTAAGTTGCGCTTCGCTATATCTCAGTTAGAACTTATCAAAATAAGGCTGTAGGGTGCCCTCAGCTGTGTTAACATGGACGCGCTCAAAAAAAATAGAAATTACGTAAAGCGCGCGTGCTTGAAAATTGCGGTTGATCATTCTTGATTACTAGCTAGCTAATTAGTACAAAGTGATCTGGTACTTATAATTGAGCGCGCTCAGATTGTGATTTTGTAATTTAGCGCTACTACACCGTTGCATGGCCAAGATGTCTGAAAGCGCGACAGACACGCCACAGACCTCCATGGAGGAGTCACAGTATGCGGCAGGGTATATAGAGCGCATTCGAATGGCCAACTTCATGTGTCACAGCAACCTGGAAATAACGCTTGGTCCTGAAATCAACTTTATTGTTGGGCGTAACGGGAGCGGTAAATCTGCAATTTTGACAGCTATCACAACTTGTTTAGGTGGTTCTGCTCGAGCTACTAACCGAGGCAGCAATATCAAGTCACTGATCAAGGAAGGCGAGGATAGCGCTATGGTGGAGGTTGTGTTAAATAATGAAGGCTTACAAGGGTACCGACAGGATATATATGGCAAGAAGATCACTGTGGCCAGGAGTTTTAACGTCGCAGGATCCAACAGTTATAGTATCAGAAATGAAGAGGGAAAGGTAGTTACTACATCCAAGGGAGAGTTACAAGGGTTGCTGACCGAGTTGTCTATTCATGTTGATAACCCATTCACTATTTTGACTCAGGATACGGCGCGTACTTTTCTGACTACCAGTTCTCCAGAAGAGAAATATGCGTATTTTGAAAGAGGCATGCTGATGGACAGGATATCGGAAAGACGCGAGCTGACTACCGCCAAGTTGAGAGAAGCCTCGGAAAATCTGCTAGTGGTTAAGGAACTGAAAAATTCGAAACGAGATGTTTACAAGCAAAAGGCAAAACTTCAAAAGAAATACGAGCAGGGTATGGATGCCGAGCGCAGAAAGGCAACCGCAGAAGCGTATCTGGCATATAAGATTTTGCAAAACGCCGAGGATGCATATGAGAAACATAAAGAAGAGCTTGCTCAAGTAGACGAGAAAATTCGAACGGAGGAAGAGCTGCTCTCCAGTTCCGTTGAACTCAATCGACTTACTGGTATCAAGCAAGATAGAGAAGCTGCCAGGGAAGCGGCTCAGAACGAGTACGATAATGCGCGACGTGAGCTTCCCGAATATAACAACCAGCTTTCTAGAGCACAAGAAGACTTGAAACAAGCTAATGAAGAATACCACAAACGTGAAAAGACAGAGTACAAAACAGTCCAGGCACATCTTAAACAGGCGAAAGCTAGCAGGATCGAGCTCGAAGCAGAACTCCAGGAGAATGAAAGCGGAGCTAAACGTGCCAAAATGTGGGAAGAGCTGGAAAGTTTAAAAGCTGAAGAAAGCACACTGAAAGCAAAGGCCGAAGAGATTGAGAATACCGAGTTGGCACAGGAAAAACAGCAGCTGAGCGATTTTGATGTTTATGAACGAATTACGAGATTGAGTGAAAGAATACAGGAAATTAACGGGGAGCTGAAAGAAGTTGATGGTCGAATTAGGTCTCTTTCAGCGGGTCGAGCTTCCAGTAATGATTTCGGGCCGGCCGTCTCGGACGTTCTTAGTCAAATTGAGCGTAGGAAAAGATTTTTCAAGCAGATGCCAATAGGCCCAGTGGGCACTCATGTTAAACTGAAGCATGTTCAATGGTCATCTATTATCAGTGGACGACTGAGGCGAACTCTAAATGCTTTTATTGTAACCGACCGGAGCGACCAAACTCAATTGCTCAGAATTATCAGAGAAGTAAAAGCTGAAGGGATTACTGTTTTATTGATTTCACCTGACGACGAATTCGATCTTACGGGACATTTGCCACCCCGTGGTGAGGACTACCTCAGTCTTTTGGACTGTTTAGAGTTTGATAATGGGCTAGTGAAACAGGCACTGGTTGATATGAATGAAATTGAAAAAATCGTGTGTTGCGAGAACCGCCAAGTTGCCGAAGATCTCATGCGTAACCGGAAGCCAAAAAATGTGAACTTCTGTTTGACCATGGGAAAGGGGGATAATTCTCCGGGATTTCTGATTGGGTCAAAAATCACGGGCGCTTCTGCAATCACTCCCATTTCAAAAGTGAATGCGCCACTGCTGCGTACTAGTAAGGAGGATATGTTACAGATTGTCAAGAATAGAAAGCGGCAATTGAGTAATGAGCTGGTCCAAGCCAGAGACACGCTTAAAGCTAACGAAAGTGAGCATAAGGAACTGGCCAACGGGATCAAGAAACTAGAGTCGAAATTGCGATATATTGCAAAGAGACTCGAAGAGCTGGGCAAGTTGATTGAAGCTAAAGAAGATGAACTTAGAAGCGAAGAGGCTGAAGGTCAAGAAGATACTAGACTTGAAGAGCTCGATGCTGAAATTAAGGAATTCGAAGAACAGGAACTGCGAATTCAAGATCTTCTTGTCGACGACGCAGCTCGTATGCGGGAGCTTCAATCACAAGTTAAAGATATACAAAGCAGTATCGCGAGAATTGAGCGTGGTACCGAGATGTTATTTAGAAAAGTTCAGACAAGTATCTCAGCGGTAGAGCTGGCACAGCAACAAATAGAAAATGAGGAACAGCGAAACCGTGGTCGAATGAAAACATTGGATAAGCTGAGACAAACACAAGAGAGAATTGGGCATAACCTGAGAGAATCGGGGCATATGGTGGATCAAGCCAAAAATGCGGCGGAGTCCTATTCTGCTGAGCGGTTGGAGGTGCGCAAGTACACTGAAGAGCAAATACGAAGAGAAATTGCCAAATTGGAGGAATTGATTACGCAGGCACGAAATAACCTTGACTTCGACCCTGTTGAGCTAGGTCGGGAAATGAACCAACTGAGTAAAGAAATCACTGCATTACAGAAGGACGGGAAAGTTGCCAGCGAGGCTTACCAACAAGTTTTGGCAGCACACAACCACCATATAATTGCACACGACCGGAAACTGAAGTTCATTATCGACAAAATCTCCACAAACTTCCGAACCAACTTGGAAAAGAGAAACTATTCTGGCAAAGTCACCATTTTGGACAAAAAGATTGTCATGAAACTATCTACTGCTGCGCACCAAGAAGAGCGTAACATTGAATCGTTTTCCGGTGGCGAGAAATCATACACCCAATTATCTTTGCTAGTGGCAATTTGGCTGGTTATGGGTTCCAGGGTGCTTGCATTAGATGAGTTTGATGTTTATATGGACCCAGTTAATAGGAAGCAGTCATTGAGAGTGGTGGTTGATGCATTCCGTGGGGAAAATATCCAGGGCGGCCGCCAGTCTATATTTATTACTCCTCAAGATTTAAGTGGAGTTGACTTGAACCGTGGTGACATTCATATTTTCAGGATGAATGACCCAAGGTCGTGAATGTATATATATCTATATATATATATATACGTATAATTATTAGTGCTCTTTTTATTCTTTATCTTCATCACCGTCGTCGTTATCTTCATCGTCGTCTTCATCGTCATCTTCATCGTCATCGCTGTTATCGTCGTCATCATCGTCGGATACTTCCTGGTTAAGTTCTTTGAGTTTATCTTTGTACTTCTTTTTTGATTCTTCCAACTCAGAGAGCATCAACATCAAGTCATCCAAATCAGATTTGGGCACAGTTTCGACATTTGAAGAGTTTCGGGCATCAGTCAGCTCCTTAGATAACTGTTCGTTTTGATCCTTGTAGGCTTTTATCTCTTGTTCAAGCTGTTTGACATTCAAAGAGCCTTTGGCATCTTTTAGCTCATTAGATAATTGTTCGTTTTGATTCTTGTAGGTTGCAATTTCTTGTTCAAGCTGTTTGACGTTCTCAGCTGCCGACAACTTCCCAGCTTCTAAGGTTGCCAATTTCTTTTCAAATGTTTTTATTGTTGACTCGTGTTCTTCAAGCAGCTTCAATTGCTCGGCTGATTTAGCATCAACCACTTTCTCTAATGCTTTGACATCTTCATTGCGAGTGTGCGTCTCCAACTCGGCTTTCTCTAGCTTAAGTTCCATTTCCTTCAACTTGAAATCCAAGCCCTCCACTCTGGACTCATTTTTTTGCAGCTCAGAATCAGACAAGGCTAATGCAGCTTTAGATTCGGTTAGCTCTGTTTGAAGCTTTTCCAGATCCTTGGTGTGATTACTCAACGATGACTGCCGGGTTTGCTGAGTTTGCTCTAGACTGGCTTTGAGTGACTCGATTTCACTGACTTTTTCCTTTACTGCAGCATCGCTTTTCTTCAGCCTGGTTTTTGCTTCACCAAGCTCCCGCGTGAGAGTTTGTTTTTCCATCTTGAAAGCTTCAATCTGCTCAGCAGCAGTTTTCAACCGTTCTATAACTTTATCTCGAACCTCCTCTAGTTCACCAATTTGCTTGTTTTCTTCGCCAAGCTTAGCCAATGTCTTGTTCAAATTCTTGTTTTCCTTCTCGAGTGCAGACTTTTCTCGCGTCAGTGTCAATAACTCTTTATTCATTTTATTAATCCCTGCCTCTGCTTTTTCCTTTTCTGTTTTGAGTGACTCCAAATGTGCAGTGCGTTGGGCTTCCCGGGTAACCAGTTCTTCATGAGTCGCCTTAAGTTTGCTCAACTCAGCTTTGACGCCACTAAGCGTGGTCTCACAGCTGTTTAGTGTATCAGTCAAACCAGATTTTTCAGTCTTGCAGCTATCTAGTTCTGAGTTGATGGTCTCGAGCTTGGCTTTTAATTCACTTAAATCATGCGATGCTGCTCCGTATTGAGCAGTGGTAGTCCCATGCTCAGCTTCCAAAGCGTTAAATTTCCCTTTCAGTTCCTCCAACTCCGCACCGGTCTCTCTAAACTTGAGCTGCAATGATTCATACATATCCAAAGAAACTTTGGAGTTGGGCTCCATATTGGGATCACGATCAAATGCTCTCGCAATTCTAGACAGGTTTTCCTTGACCAAATCAACATAAGTTTTATCCAGGAAAACATTGGGTAGCCCTGTATCATCCTTATCCTCCGTGAACAAGTGATCTAGCATGTCGTAGTCTTTGAAGACCGGGTAGTCACGTAACCTAGTCACTTTCAGCACATACTGGTCTCTACCAATGGTGTTAGTTAGCAAGGAATGAATATCCAGCCTTGATACCGGCGAACTAGACGAGCTAAAATCATAAACTACTCCCAGTAGGATTGCAGCTAACGGTTCCACAAGCTTTTTCGAGTCGTTGCTGTTATTAACCAAAGAGATCAAACCTTTGAGAGCAGATGATTCATGCAAAAAATCGTTCACCATAGACGGCTCGTCGTGAAGCCAGACAGTCAGCAACATCAGATAGGCAATTGTGATTCTAGGGTCGCTTAGTTGCATTGAAGCAATCAAGTTACCAGTCATGGCCTGCACTGCTGTCACAATCTCCTCATCTTCATCTGCATTACCCAGCTGTAGCTCCTTCACCAGATCCGAACACTCTTGACTAACCCGAATGATATTGCCAAATATCGAAGCTGCAAACCAAACTTTATAAGGGTTCCACTTAGCTTCTGAGTCATAATCCACCAGCGCAGAAATAAGCAGTCCACCCTCACCAGACTTGTAGCCTTCAATCTGCTCAGACACAAAGGTGATCATTGCCTCAGAGTTTCCTTCCATTGCCGCAGCCAGACACAAACTAGCTCCAACCCTAAAGTCAAACACATAAACCGATGTGCTCAACAATGCAGTTTTTAATAATGCAATTCCAACCGGCAGGATTTCTGGCAACCGGCTTGAATTCACAGCCAAGATCGCTGACAGATCCATGTAGGGAACGTCAATTCCCCAAAACTCAGCTTGTATATCTGAATTTCCGCGAATCAGGTCTGCCGCAGTGAGTAATGCAAGTGTCCGGATATTCATCGCGGTAGATTCCCCAAAGGCCAGTCTCAGCACATTGAGAAGCATGCCAGCGGCGAAAAGCGCATTCTGGTTTGAAGGAGTGTTCCAGTGAAACTCCAAAACAAACAGCCTCGTGATATCAAGCGCAAGCACAAGGCTTTTCCTCGACTGCTCGGTACCCCCATCCGCACTATTCGTGGCATCGCCAATCAAGTTTGCCAGTTTTATAGCACAGCTGGTCTCTCTGAAATGATTTTGGTTAGATACATTGTATTTCACCAAGTTAGAGATTAACAGCAGGCAGTCTTCGACTTCAACACCGCCGCCACCCTCAATTCCACCTTCCAAGTCAATAATGTTGAAAAGCTTGTCAAAAGCACCCTCAAAAGCCACTAGCTTTTGTATATCGGTGTGATCTTCTACCAGCTTTATCAACACTAGTATGGCTTCATTTCTCAACATTTCCGCACTAACATCCAGTACAGAAACCAAAGTGGAGATACCCAACGGAGCCAAAAAAATGCACTCTTTGGCCTTTTGTGGTCTATTTGAAATCAGAGCAGCCAGAACTTGTAGCGAGTATAATTTTGTGTAAAAGTCAGTCGAGTCCTTAACCAGATCCAGCAGCAGCTGGATGTTTTCCTGATTTTGCGTAAACTCATCAGTCAACCACAGCGAGATGAAATCAGCAGAGTCCGTAAGAGTATTTAGTGATGCAGAAGCATTGCCATTGCTGCTACCGCTACCTTCGAGCGGTGACCGGTACTTCTTGTTTCTGGTCCTTTTCGAATACCTGGATATCTGACCCTCATCTTCTTGAATGAACAACACCATCAATGTTTCCAAAGTGGCTCGGCATGTTTCCTCATCCTGATAATCTCGCTGAAGTGATAACAACAAACCTTTGAGTGCGCCTGCGGCAACCTGCTCACGGTAATCCCGACTGAAACCTTTCAACCCCAGCACGGCGGCTCGTCGATCCTCCAGCAGGTTTGAATGAAGTAGCCGGTCGCATAGCTTTGTTATGGTGGCATAGGGGCTTTGCGGCTTAGGCTGGGTCTGCGACAAAAGACCCGACAAAAGTTCCATTGCCAAGGGGGGGGGGGGGGGGAAAACGGGTATGAACTCGCGGGATTCCTGAAAGGAATTAAGCGCTATAGCTTATATATGGAGAGTATATACTGACTACTGAGAATAGCGCTATATGATCATGATATATATCTATTTGACATAACAATTGTATGTTTGGCAATTTAGCGCTGGCATCATCATAAATCAGCAGTAACCCTGAAGTGGTAAGTTTTTCTCGATACAACCTCCCTGAGGCCAAGCGGTAACCCTGAAGTACTATAAATTGAATCAGCAGTTAGGACTGAGCAAAAAAAAAAGGCACATTTGAGAAAGTGCAAAAGCAGCTGATGTCACGTGGTTGCTGGTTTAGTTCGAATGGCGTTGTCGGCCTAACCCCCCGCCGACACCTTCCCAAAAGGTGGTTGCTTTCTCGTCATGCGAGAGAGTAACGGTAACAGGACAAGGGATCAGCTGAGCTATTCAATTGCAACAGCAACAACTCTGCGGGACAAGTTCACAGGTTGGAGTTTTGCCATGACGACGTCCTTCAATTAGGGTTCGTTTGGCTACAAATCTGGTAATGAATTGCTTGATATCATTTCTTTTATTCACTCACTGCCACCTCGAACTCTCTTTGAGGCACAAAAAGCAACAAGGGCTAGGGTTAATTGAAATTCCAGGAACCGTCCCACTGATGCGCTGGTCGGAAAAACCTTCAAAATCGCGCTGTCTATATGTACCGAGAAGTGTTGCGGTGAGCAGAAGCAAGCTTGGATACCACGACACTACAGAAAAGGAAGGAGTGGGTCAGCCATTTTGCTCTGCAGGATAGCCGCCAAGGGTCTGAGTAAGGTCTTCGATGAAAAGGCCGGGCCGTTCTGGGTGAATTCCTGTAAAGTGCCCCAGCAAGAAGAAAGTTGTTTGCACCGAGAAAAATTGACAAGTCCTCAGGACAATAAACTTGATTTATTATTATTATTACTAAATTGACAAATTGTTGTTTTCCACAAAAACACCAGAAGACAAAAAACTAAATTGAAGCGGCCATGGAGCAACAGGGTACTATACAGTGACAATTGTTCCATGCATGGAAGGAGGGCAGAAACCTCCCCCCGTGCAAACTAAAATTTATTGTCATTTAGCATCATCATATTGTTCCACTTGCTTTTTGCTTGGCTCAGTGCCATATTGCCACAGACGGGCTCGCCGCTCAGACCCTGGGAGCTTATAATAAAACTGTCATGTCTGATCAACGACAGAAAGATTTGATGTTCTGCAAACGCCGGGGGTGTTTCTGTAAATTACGCGCCCTTGGGCATGCCCAGCATCTAGAGTCACGTGATGAATGCAACATATTGCACGCACATATATATACAGAAAACGTATACTTCCAGGCCTTAACCCGGGGCCTCTCGAGTGTTAAACATATTATATATATCGCTTCCATAAACCATTATGTACGTATATACATATACTTCAAGGAGCTTTCAACAGACTGAAAAAATGGGATTTTTTTTTGGCATCTACCACTGCAATTATGCTCCGAGTTTCTTCTGTTTTCTTCCTAATTACCCTTTTTTCTTTTGGTCCCATTCAGGAGCTGCAGCCAAGAATAATGGGCTGGCGCTGCAGCAAGTAAAACATGTCGCATCGATCCGTGGACAACATTGACTAAGCGGGTTGGCGTTCTCCAGGTTAATGGAGACAGAGAGACAGAGAGAGGCAGAGAGAGGCAGAGAGAGGCAGAGAGAGGCAGAGAGAGACAAAGAGAGACCGAGAGAGACAGACCGAGAGACGGAGAGAAAGGCCAATGCTCTGGAACAAGCAAGAAACAGAACACTGTTCTTGCAGGCAGTTGGCACTAAAAAACGAGCATGCAGAAACAGAGCACTGTTCTTGCAGGCAGTTGGCGCTAAAAAACGAGCATGCGGTAATTAGCTGGGCAACTGCTGCAGAGAGCGCCCTGTGATGTTCTGGTGATGACAACAATACGACGAGCAACGAGGGGAGTCGTCGGCCTTTCACGCGAGTGGGTTCAGTCATTAGCAGAGCACATTCTTTCAGTTCAGCTTTGAGTGGCTTTCTGAGATAGAATGACTTTCACTAACTGTTGGTACTGTCATAGCATTTTGCACTGCCACTACTGCATTGGTTCTAAAGATATGGCTGCTGTTTAGTTTTGCTGGGGGTGAATTTTGCGTGAAGCTCTTTTGGTACTACCCTTTTTCGCTCTCTTGTGCTCTCTTGTAATATTTTACAACCATTTTCTCGCTTGAATTATTATTATTATAATTATCCCGAGCGCTCACATCTCTCGAGATATGCAGAGAGAATGCGAGATCGGGAGGTTTTTTTTTTGTTTTTTTCTTGCATCAGCTGTATTCCTTTTTCCCCCTTGGACAAGAGAGCCTTTTTCCAGAAATGTAGCGTTGGCTGAAAGAAATTGAGCTTTTCAATTGTGTGTCTCCTTTGCTATCATTCTTTCCAGCATTGTTGTTTCATGATTCGATAATTGTTTTTTATTTTATTTCTCTTCCACCCTCGAATTGCACCCTCCCCAGCTCAAGTACTACTACTTTGCCAATCGATCTTGTCCTTGTGTCTTCACCGTGAGCGCGTTTCACCGACGCTTCCAGCTGCTCCCCCATCTCGCTTCGTGTATCGTCGTTGCTCAAGAGCCAATAGCCTCGCAGCAGTTTTTGCTGACGCCTAGCATCCGGTCTGTAATTGGCAGTAGGCGACTTAGTGGGTGGGGGGAGAAAAGATAGACCTCTGTCCGGGGGAATGATGCCGAAACCAGCAGCCAATATAGCAAAGGTATGACTAACTAGCAGCTTCCTTTATTGTCTCATTGCATCCTTTTTTCTTTTAATTTCCGTTTTTCTCTTTCTTTTAAAAAATTTTCCCTCAGTCTTTTTATTCTCACATGCTTCCTGGCTATGTCCGAACAACATGACGCAGGCGTCCTCTTCCATCCATTGCTTCGAGAAACGTCAAGCAGTGTGTACTTCTCCTGCTGTGCCGGATCTCGCCGTCTATCAACATTTAATATATGTGATGTCCTTCTCGAAACGCCTTGACGAAACCGTCTGCATTTGGCATTTCCTCAATGCTTTTGTGCATCATCTATTTCTGCTCAAGTCTGCGTGTTTAAGCCTGCGTGTTTATGTCTGCGTGTTTAGGTCCGCTCTCTCAAGAGCCTTCGAGGAGATCTTAAATCTGGCAGTTGCAAAAGTAAAAAGAAATTTGAAAAAAAAAAAAAAAAAATAGAAATAGAAATCAAAAAAGAAACGAGCCAGATCTGAAGAACTTTGATTTTCGTCTCACGTTAATCTTTCTTATTTGGACACCTGCTAAAGTTAGCTATGTAGGCAGATACATTATCTCCTTTTGATTCTGACATTGTTGAAGGCCCTCTCTTTTTCAGGGCACTCAGTGAGCTAGTCCGGCTGTTACTGCTATTCTGACCTTCTCCTTTCTTATTCCTTTAAGTTTTCATAATTTCTCCTTCTTTTTTTCCTCCCGTTTCATTTGATCTTTATTTTCACTTGGCTACCTCAGTTATCAGCTTTCCTGCTGCATTACTTATATATGGCGGTCAGGCTCGACTACCCTAAGAGAACAATAAATCTCTTCCCCCCTACCTTTAAAGTTTAAAACTCTAATCCTTTAACCTTTTTTTTTATTTTTTTTTGCTTTGATGGCCAACCGAACTAAGACATGAACAATAGTACTCCGGTGACTCAGGTTCCGTCTTCTTCCTCGTTTGCAAATACAACTTCTCCAGAAAGCACAGCCACTGCTGGCAAGAAAGTTAGACGAAGACACTCCAAGTCCAGAAATGGCTGTCTAGCCTGCAAACGTATAAGAGTCAAGTGCGACGAAGCACACCCGAGTTGCAGCAAATGCGTCAAGGGTAATAAGGAGTGTGTTTATGCTCCATTTATCAGTACTAAGAAGTCCAAATCAAAGCTCAATTCAGAGCCCAGATCTACTGACTCCTTCTATGCCCCCCATTCAGCCTTGGAGTCCGTCAAAAGTAGTGGAGCTACTACAGTCTCCTCCGGTGTTGGTAGCGATGACGCTAGTGGCGCAAACGGCGGAGTGGACAGGTCGCCTCTTTCTTCCAGAAGCAGTCCTTCTATTACTGATGGCAGCTTCAATGGGTCGTCAACCTCGTTTGGGTTTTTCAACATTTACAATAGGTCTCAGCACTCGGGTCCAACTGAAACCTCTCCGCAGCTCGATAGATATGAGGACCAGAATCACCACCATAGTCATCTCATTGAAATGCAAAATGCTCTTCTGCAACAACAGCAGCAGCAGCAACAAGAACAACAACAGAATTCTATGCTCTATTCAGGGTCTCCTAGTAACGTGACTCAGCGTATTAACTCTTACAGGATACCTGTGGCTGTACCACCACAAATGGGAGGATCTTCTGTAGGTAGCATGAGCTCGAATCTTTTTGCAGGGCTTGAGCAGCAGCTAAGCCCAGAAAATAGCCCTGAACATCGACACCAGCCACAGCCACAGCCACAGCGTCAATCACTGTATCAACCCCAGCATCAACCCCAGCATCAACCCCAGTATCAACCCCAGTATCAACCCCAGCATCAATTCCAACATGTACCTCAACCTCAACAGCGTTATCCACAGCATCAGCATCAATCACAAGAAGCAGAAACACAGAAACAGGAAGAAAAGCATCTTGAACCGCAATTTATGCTTGGTTCGAGGTGTCACGAGCTTGAGCTGATGCACCATTACACCATCAATGTGCGCAAGATGCTTATGTATGTTTCTGCAGCTCAGGAACAGTACTGGCGAGAGTATGTCCCCCACTTAGCATTATCATACCCGTTTCTAATGGACCTTTTACTTGCATTATCTGGACTGCACCTTGACTTTGCTCATGGAACTGACCACAATCGCAGGTATGCTGAAGCCAAATATTTCACTTCGGCGTCTGCCTTGGCTGCAGTACCTCCAGACAGTGACATGTCAGACTCCACTTTCGAAGCACTTTACCTCACCAGCATTTTTATGATGATACTCTCATTTTATTTTCATGAGCATTTACCGTTGCTGGCCTCGCAGAAGTTCTCGCCAGAGCTATTTTCGACAACCAGAGGACCGCGAGCATTGTCTATGAACAACCAGGATATAATGTGCCGTGTTCCCTCTCGGGTACTTATGGACATTGAGAATAGGCTTTTGGATCCTTACATGAAGTTCGCAGTAATTGAAGTTCTTTATAAAGTCATATCATCCTTGGAGAACCTTGGTACAACAAGATCATCTACGTCATCTCCGATTTCCTCCATTTCCTCGAGGTCAACCCAGGAAGAAAAAAATACTGAATACCCAGAAGCTCTGATATCCGACCTGAAAAATCGCAGCAAAATCTACAAGCTAGCAGTGCTACAGCTTGAAATAATGCTCCAGAATGCAGTAGTCACAGGCTATAAAGCTGGTCTCGTTGGCTGGCAAATGGTTGTGGAGGACAACTTTCTGGACATGGCTCGCGACGGAGACGCGTTTGCCCTCATTATTATATGCCATCATTTGGCAACTTTGCATTTCTGTAGAGACTATTTCTGGCTCTACAGTAGACCATACAACGAGATCATCGACATCAGCTCTAGACTGGATCCCAAATGGAAACCGTACCTGAAATGGCCGCTGGATGTTCTCAGAACTAAGGATGTTTCGATCCAGGGGTTTTTACAGTTTCTGAACGCTGAAGAATCTCTTCCACCAACTGACATAGCCGCATTCTTATCATGAGTAGGCCTTTATCAAGTAGCGGTGAAAGAGCTGAAATGATTTCTTTAAAAAAGACTTATTTATAAATAATATACACTAACAGATATACTTACTTGCTCGTTCGTGGAGATATCCCTAGTTCTGAGTACTCTGGCGGAGGACCCGATGGTTTCACCGATGAACCCTGTCCTGCATTGTTGTGACTAGTGCTGGCTTCGTTATCTTGAACAGCCCCGTAGTTGGGTTGGTAATCCTGCTGTACTATTGGCGAGTAGTGGGGCTCATTTGGCGGCGACACGACCTGAACATAGACTGGATGGGTGTGGTAATGGGTATGGCCGTTCTGGCTCTCGATATCAATCTCCACCATTTCGGGGTACTTGGAAATAACGTACCATGAGTGTATCAACCCTGGGAAGTACCCCAGACAGCATAATGCAATATTTATCAGCAAGTCCGCCGAGCAGAACCCGGCCTTGATAATGACAGGTAGCGGAGGAAAAAATACCGCGAGAAACACAAGAAACACGTCAAACCAGATGAAACAGCAGTCAGACATTGTAGCGGAATTCCTAAGCGACAGCTGAGCAGTTAATGAAACACAGCTTTGTGGAGTCTAAGGAGTGTGTAGTTTTGAAAGTATCGTAAATTGGAAGAAGATTAATCTTGAGGCGTTACGGCACTATATATATATATTGGAAGACTTTCACGTTATCAGCGTGACTAATCATTACTCGTTTATCAAAACCACTGCAAGATTTAGTCCCTTTCTCTTTTATTTTTCTATTTTATTTTTTTTTTAATTTTTTTTTTTTTTTTTTTTTTTTTTTTTTTTTTTTTTTTTTTTTTTTTTTTTTTTTTTTTCACTGGGAGATCATGTCGAAGCGGCATAGGCCAGATTTCCAACGGCCAACTCCGCGGAAAAGATTTAACAGGCTCGGTCCTAGGTCTCATGGAGCAGATGTAGTATTAGACTACGAGGAGAATGAAGAGGAGGAATACAACAAAAATAACACTCATGGTGATGGTGAGAGGAACAAGTTTGATGACGAGCGACATGACGAACTCCGGGGCGTACAGGAGGAAACTCAAAAATTTGCATTTCCTGGGATTCCTACCCGGATAATACCTGTAGATTTGGATCCTGCGAACCCTCCTCGAGACGCTATAGAGTATATGAAAAGGGTGCGGTTCGAGGCCGTCCAGATTCCTGATTTCCGCTTTGTTGCTTTATCGCAAAAAGTCATACCTGAAAAAGCTAGGGAAGAAGCCAGTGAAGAAGCCAGTGAACAAGCTGCTACCCCTATAGTTATAAGCTCTCAATGGCAGTCACAATTTCTCGAAAGTTATACCCGTTGTAAGGAGGCACGCGAACATGTATCTATCCAAGCCACTGCCGATATTGAGCTACCCCTGACTTTCAGCAAATGGAGGCAATTTCTGACAAATCGCAACAATACACCAAGCATTTCTACTTTAGCATTGCTTGACCATGAAACTCTGATAAGACTGCTAGGATACTCGCGGAAATGGGTTTCAGCCAGAGTTCCGGAAGAGCTTTGTAAATGGATCTATGCCATCTTGACGTGGATTCCCGGCGTGCTCGATGCTGACGACATATCTGTGCTTCGAGAACTGGCCAAAACATGCATCACTGTGAGGAAAACAGCAGCAGCAGCAGCAGCAGCAGCAAATGCCGACCCGTTACGACCTTCAGTGTTATTTATTTTGGATGCTACTATCAGCATTGTGGTTAAATACTACGTGCAGCTAGATTTAGATCCTTATGTATATATTGATTAACTATGCTAAAAATCATTATTGAATTCATTGTTTTGTTTCATGATTGAGTGAAAATATATAAAGTTGCACTGTGACAAAGTACTTATAGCCAGTCAAAGTGTTATGACCCTTTGAACCTTTTATACTCGTCGTTTTCGGTATTATCCCGTGCACTGGCCAGTCTTTTCAAGTTGATCTCAACTTCATTAGTGGTTAGATTTGTGGTCGATTGTCGTTCAGCTTCTTTGGCACGTTGTTCTCTCCACTTAGGATCAAGCAGCATGATCCTTACATGCTCGTTATATTGAGCTTCTGGTATCATTTCTCCTGAGTACGGTGACTTTATCAGTTTTGCTTCTTTCTGGCCCAGCTTTGAGCGCCTTGTGGTACCCGCACTTCGGATCTTCATTCCAGGAGGGAGAGAAGCAGGCACCGGTGTACTTTCTTTTTGATTTTGCCGAGTTTCTTCTCGTGGTGGTTTGTCTTTTGTTTCGGGAGAGCCCACCACGTCATCTTCGAAATCCGGTGGTGCTTCCTCAATTCTATAAATACCCGCTTTTTTCTGTTCTAGAGATGCAAATTGTAACTGGGCCAGTGATATTGGCGGAGGTAGCTTTAGTTCCAAATCAGCAGCAGTGAACTTGATCTCTTCAACTACCACAAAATCCTGCCAGTCAATTTGAGCAAATGCTATTCGTTCAGCTTCAGCTTCATCAGCTGCCTGTTGAGCCTTTTCCTGCATATCTGCTTGATATTCCGCTCGTTCTTTAGCTCTTGTTAACACTGCAGCATGGTTGACCGAACTTCCTTGTTCAATCATGGTTCGTATGCTCGGGCTAGTCGGTGTTTTGATAACTTGGGTGTATTGGTCAACCAAGCTGTTGAAAAATGCATTTAATGAGTGAGTTTTTCGTAGAAAATCATACTGGAAATTCTTGGACTCACGTTTAACCAATGCAGATAAAAACGAGTTACCATTCTTCGCAGTGTAAATCGCAGTTATCTTGATAATATCCAAATCCTGAGGCGATATCAAAGGCAGCGGGAAACTGAAATGCCATTTTGCCGGTTCAACTGGCCCGTGTTTTTTAGAGTTAGTCGAAGAGGCAGCGGCAGCAGCAGCAGCAGTTGTTGCTGTAGAGTTCGTATCTTTGTTTGTACTCTCGCCTCTCCCGGCTTTATACTCAGCAAGTCTCCATTCAAAGAAATCGTTGTATGGGTCTTCACTATTTAAGAATCCAAACTTGATATTGCCCCGTTCACGATCTTTTATCCTTGAAATGAACCCTGAACCGTTACGGTGTACGTATCCTACCGTTTTCTCTATTATGGCACGTACGTCTGGTGGTGGTATAATAACATTCTTCGGTATCTCTGAGGGTTCTGACTCCGTCATATTGTTGGTTTAATGTTGTAATATATATTTCAATATTGATGTGGAACACAGTATAGTCTATAATTCCAAAGCTTTCAAATCGATCTTAATGTCCTTGAAATTTAGAGTCTTTCCGACTTAAATTAACCACAGAAGCTCTGGGTTATGTACTAGTAGTTTGTTTCAGATCCTGGCAGTTTGTATTGAGGGTCATATATGTTGGAGAATAAGAACATGCACCTCTAAAATCTAGGTAAACTATTTCAGATACACAAAAGCCCCCAATTCTCATATTCCGAATCATCTTTATATCACAGACTTCAGTAATTATATGGAACTAAAGTTCAATTCATAAATTGAAGTAACGAGCTCAGGGACACTTGTAACCAAGTCTAAAATTCAGCTGGAATGCCCATAATTTATCACTATAGAGGATTGCTTCTTATCTTTGAATAGAATACTCTGTTTTGAGAAGCTGTCCCTTGACCAACACAAGAAGAGCTGCTGGAATACAGTTTCAGATTTGAAGTGGAATTGGATTCTACTTGGGCTCATTGTATTAATTCTAGGACTGGAAAAACCTAAAAGTCTTCGAGTAATATAAGTACTAAACAACTTTTCGAAGATTGGAAATTTGCCATGCCCGGCACATGTGGAACCTCGAAGTTCATGGCCTTTTAACGGGCTCACATATAGTAAGTGAACTGCCACTGTAGGTTAACTTCGAAGTATTAAAGCTGCAATTGGCTCTCATTGGCTGTCATAAAATTTCAGTCAAAAGCCTTAGACTCTGAACTTTGACCTGAAACCTGAGTACTCAATTGTTTATACCCAATTCCATAGAATATAGATCAACCCTTGGCTCCATTTTTCCAAAGTTTGACGAATACATAAAGTTGGATGTTGAAAAATCCGGTGTCAAGCTGAAATAAGTTACAATATCTAGGGCTGAAACCCTATTATAGTCACAAAGCACATCTTGGTTCCAACTTTCTCTATAGCAAAAAACACAAAAATCGAAGAAAGAGCTCGATATATAGGTAGGCCTTGAAGCAGTCTTCTGACAGGTTTTAACTAGCAAATTACCTAATATACATTTCTCACCTTCGGAACCGACTCACGAATCTTGAATTTCAAAACCTGGAATCCTCCTTTCTTGGACCATCAACCTATACTATTTAATATTCAACACACAATAATGTCTGAGGCTGCTGTTTCCTACGGTATGTACATGCGACGAACAAGAAGAGAAAGAGAGAGGGAGAATTTATGCCAGTTTTTTTTTCGACGCATTCGCTAACTTTGTATAGCTGCTCTTATACTGGCCGACGCTGATGTCGAGATCACTGCTGACAAGCTGATAACTCTTGCCGAGGCTGCCAATGTCAAGGATGTTGAACCTGTAAGTTAGCGGAAGGAAGTGGTATCAATAGCAAAAGGATTCATTGAACTAACGGAGTTATAGATCTGGGCTCAGCTCTATGCTAAGGCTCTTTTGAATCAAAACATCAACGACCTATTAACCAAGTTTTCTGCTGGTGCTGGTGGCGCTTCTGCTGCCGCCGGTGGTGCCGCTGCTGGCGGTGCTGCTGCTGGTGAGGCCGCTGCCGAAGAGGAGAAGGAAGAAGAGAAGGAGGAGTCTGATGAGGATATGGGAATGGGTTTGTTTGACTAAAAACAACTACTACCACCCATATTATATTTGTCACATACTCTAGGAAAAACATACATTAAACAAACGCTGAGAAGTCTTTGGATTTTGCATTGAATCAATGTATACTACGCGATACCTACATATATGTGTTATATATATATTTATGAGCAATAAATAAGGACCCTCAGTGATAAACTCAAATAGTACATTGTATACATATATGCGGATATAATGGTGATCGTGTCTTTATACAACACCAACCATGTCCGATGAAGAACCACGAATTGTAGAGCTGGATGACTTGAAGGATTTCAACCAGTATGTAGGCCAAGGAGGTATACCTAATGAGACCTTGCTGGAGAAAATTGCTAGGTTGCAGCGTGAAGCAGAACCAGCAACAAAGAGACAAAGTTCAACCAGACAGGAGCCAAATCAGGTACACATATTCCCAGACCTTGACCATACATACCAAAATGATCCTGATCTTTCGCCCGTGGCAAGGTTCTTATTCAAACTTCTTGACTATACGGCATATCTGATACCTCTGATATCTGTGCATTTGGTCTTGAATATCCTGGTTCGACTTCAGTATGGCCAAGACCTGGAATCAGACTTGATTATAAAACAGACACTTACCTCAGTGCCAGTTATTGTCTCATTATATTTATTACTGCATCCATACGCTAAAACCAAAATATTCAAAGTGGTGAGCTTCATTTCAAGTGCCTGTATTGGTGCGTACCTGTTGTTCGCGTCTAATGAAGAAGGATACTACGCGGTAATGAAACGTGCGCCGCCTTTGGGTACTCTCTGGGTATGGCTATTCTTGGAACTTGACTGGGAATGGGCTGCCTCTAGTCTTGTTTTGGTGATTGGTTGGATGTTCTACAAAGATTACAAACTGTAGAGTGTGGCACATAAGAGAAAAAAAAATAAATCAGTTAATTCAATAATTTACATTGTCTATCCAGTCGCTTGCATTAGTACTCCTGAAGACGGAGAATAATCCGGAGGTCGGTCAACCATTTCAACTTCAGAGACTTCAGCTAGAGCTTCATCAAAACTAGGCAAATGCTGCGTATCACCAGCCTGTAGTCCTCCAATAACACAAGCTGCGTTATACAAAGGCAGGTCAACGTTCTCACTGTTGCAAAGCTCTGATAAGAATTTAATAGGTGTGTCAACTTTCACCTCGAAATGTCGTCTCTTGACATCATCCGGTCCCTGTTTAGAGATTCTAAACACAACCATCAGCTTGTGCTTGATTTTGATGTATGGATTCCCCTGAACATCTGGCCTTAGCCCAACTTGGAATGGCTTATTATTTGGCATGCTGAAATAATCGGCTATAGCATCGCCATTTTCATGAACTTGTGGTGAGTTAGTCCCGCTACCTGGCGTACTAACGACATCTCCACCGAGAAAGGGTAACGAACAGTCTAGACAAGTTGCACTTGCTACTAATCCTGGCTCTTGTTTATTGTTGTATTTTAAGAGGTTTCCTGTGAGTGCCTGCTTGCGAAGGACTTTGGGCTTGTTCAAAGCTTTAAATCTCATGAAATGGTCGTGAGCACCACCCGTGGGCGCAGATGTAGATAACATGTCCTCGTTTGACAATGAAGTATTGCTATTACTACCAGTACCCGGCGAAGAACACCCGTGCGACGAAGCTCGGTTCATAAGCGGCGGCCGAACAGCTGCGCTAGTATCATTGCAACTGGTGGTAGCATCAGCAATAGTTGCTTCAGGAGTTGCCGCTTTTTTCTCATACAAAAACACCTTGGTTGATCGGTCAATATACCTGATCCTGGTATCATCTGGACAGCTGTACTCAATATACTCCAGAGCGTAGACTCGTACTCGGTGAACCATCACTTTCTCCAATGGCGTCAATTTAAGAGCTAGCGGTACTGACGAACCCAGCGACACATATCTCGAGGGTAGCACAATCTCATATAATAATCTGTTATCCCAATTTTTGGAGATGAAAATTGTAGAGTTCATACTGGAGCTGTAGGCTGTTGGTGGAGTTCGAACAATGTTAACCTCGTACTGTGTAGATAAATTCAGTGAAAACGGTCCAGGTCTACCTACTTTTGGCACAAGATAGTATCGAATAGATCCATTAGGAGCCTCCACTGTCTCTGGACAAGAAGAGTCAATGGCCAAGGTGAAGTTGAACAAGTACTCTCCGGCTGGATAAAGCAAAGAGTCATTACTTGCACTTTTCGTTCTTGCGCCAAGACGTTTCTCGGAGCTATCCTTGTCGCTGCTATCACTTGAAGCAGGGGTAGACTTGTACAACGGGTGGAAAAGTGCTACTTTGCTGCCTCTATCACAATAAGCCTTGCGACACCCTTTGCTATAGCTTCTTGAGCTTTGTGAATCATCCTTTTCGATAATTTCATCATGATCTCTGAGCTGACACTTGTCAGCACCATACAAGTCAGAAACGGCTGTTACTATCGACGAATCACTCAGATGATCATTAGCATGTTTGCTCCCCACCTCTTTGGGGATGAAATTCCAAGTGTGAGTGTTAATTAAGCAGTGCTCATAGCTGTCAATTGTAGTTTGCTTTCCAGCATCGTCTAAGTACACTGGGTGACGAGAAAGATTGCATCTATAACTTCCGTAAAATGACAAAGAAACAGACTTGATTTTGGTGGGTTTCGTCAATTTCATGAGTAGAGAACCTCGTAAAATTGCTGGAGTTTGATCAGAGTTGTATCTACTGTGAACATCTTCCTCCTGGGCGCTGTCAGTTTGATCCTCCAAGTTTAGCTGTTCTAGCTGTGGTAGCTGTTGCTCATCTTCGCCTGCCCCCTCACGCGGAGTTGAGACAGAGTTGTGATTGCTCGAGCTAGCACCATCACCATTATCGTGCTCAGTATATGATCCATGGCTAGGAGGATCACTTGCCAGAAACAGGTTCTTCTCTTGTAAAGATAGTACAACGTTGATTGAGCCTGAATGTGAAGAGAACTGAGCACACGGGTTCCCTATGGCTTCCGTACATAGCGGAGTAGACCTCCTACTACTCGTACCATCGTGATTCTGGTCAGGGTCCGCTGGTTTTTGGGCATTGTTGTTCTTGGGATGCAATAAGTGAAAACCTCCGGACAGCATGTCGGGGGCCAAGCTGGAGAAAATAGAGTAATCTAAGGTGAAAAAAAAAGAAGACAAAATAGTAGCAAAAGCAAGCAAGTCTAGTTGAAACTCTATAATCCAGCCAGTAATACAAGCTTGAGCTCAGTAATAAATACTTGAAAAATCCCGGACTGAAGTCGTTTGCAATAAAGTTTGTGTGCATGCGCAGACCACCGCTGCACCTGACAGTAAGAATTGCTCATCACCAACAGGGAGGAAACAATGACATCAAGGTCCAAAAACCTACACGTGACTCTTACGTAAGAGTTATTTTGGATTAATCGCCATAGAATTCTTACTTACTGGACACGAACCCAAATACTCGAAATATAAGCGCATATTTCCAGAGCTTTCAACTCCTTCATATATCTCTTCGAAGCCCCCTTTATTTTCTTTCAATTGTTGTTCATTCTGCCAGTGTGGGCCTCAATCACGATGACATCTCTCAAGTCATTTATCAAGGCTGTACGCGCGGCTAAGACTATTGCTGATGAAAGGTCGGTGATTCAGAAGGAGTCTGCAGCTATCAGAACCTCGTTCCGCGAGAACTATACTGATCATCTGGTTAGAAGACAAAATATATCCAAGTTGTTGTATCTTTTCACGTTAGGCGAGCGGACGCATTTTGGACAGGTTGAATGCCTCAAGTTATTGGCGACTTCTAGATTCAGCGATAAGAGGCTCGGATATTTGGGTACAATGTTATTGTTGGACGAAAACCAGGAGGTTCTTACATTACTGACAAATTCCTTGTCTAATGATCTGAGTCACCCAAACCAGTACGTGGTTGCACTGGCACTCTGCACGCTGGCAAATATTGCATCTACGGAAATGTCTAGGGACTTGTTTGCTGACGTGGAGCGTATTCTTTCTTCGTCTAATCCATACCTGAAAAAGAAAGCGGCTCTTTGCGCCATGAGAATTGTGAATCGAGTACCTGATTTAGAGGAGGTTTTTATCGACAAAAGCAAGTTACTCCTCAGCGACAAGAACCATGGCGTGCTCATTTGCGGTTGTGCCTTGATTATTGACTTGTGCCAGCAAAACCCAGACCTGATTCCTGAATATAGACCGTTTATACCCAAACTGATTTCTACCCTGAAGCCATTGATGGGCAGCGGGTATTCCCCGGAGCATGATGTGCTAGGAGTTAGTGATCCGTTTTTGCAAGTGAAAATTCTCCGTCTTTTGAAAGTTTTGGGTGCTGATGATGTTGCCTCATCTGAGCTCATGGGCGATATTTTGGCTCAGGTAGCTTCAAACACTTTCTCTGTCAAAAAGAATGTGAGAAACTCTGTCTTGTACGAAGCAGTTTCTACTATATTTGGCATTCAGTCTGACTCAGGATTGCGAGTTTTGGGAGTAAACATTCTGGGTTCCTTTTTAGCAACTAAGGATAATAATAGTAAGTATGTGGCTTTGAACACATTACTCAAAGTGATTGAGGTTGAACCCACCGCTGTGCAAAGACATCGTTCTACAATTATAGAGTGTTTGTCAGATGAGGATATTTCCATCCGGAGGAGAGCTTTGGAGCTATGTTATGCATTGATCAATGAGCAAAACATTCGGGTGTTGATTCGAGAATTGCTGGTTTTTCTAGAGACTGCAGATGCTGAATTCAAATCCACCCTCATTTCACAAATTGCGCTTGCTGCTGAGCTGTATGCTCCTAACAAAAGATGGCATATTGATACTTTGGTCAGGGCATTGAGTGTTGCTGGCGGGTATGCTAAGGAAAGTGTGTTGTCTTCGTTTTTAACATTGGTTGCAACCACCGATGATTTACAGTTGTACACAGCTCAAAAGTTGTATGACGCGTTGCGCCGTGATTATTCGCAGGAAGGACTCACTTTGGTGGGAGTGTGGGTTATTGGAGAGTACGGTAACTCTTTGCTAGAGGGCGGCAACTTCAACCTGGATGATAAAACTATTGAAGTTAGCCAAGAAAAAATTGTATCTCTTTTGGAAACAATTATGATAACTTCATCTTCAAGTGACACTATTAGAGAATATACCGTCAACGCTCTTATGAAACTCACCACCAGGTTGACTGATGCTGCTCAAATTGAGCGGATTAGAAGACTTATTGGCAAGTACTCCAACTCGCTTGATGTTGAACTTCAGCAGAGAGTTGTTGAGTATGGACAGCTGTTTAATTATGATTCTATTCGTAGGGGGGTTTTGGAAAGAATGCCACCGCCAGAATCTAGAGGGGAGCTGGTCAGAGAACAGGAAAAGTCGAAGCAGAAAAAAGCCAAGACCACCAGGTGCACAGCAGCCGCATCAGCATCATCATCAACTCATAATAAAAACTCTGCATCGTCTGCAATGGATCTGCTCCTAGACTTGGGTGAAGCTCCTGTAGCTACCACCGAGCAGGAAAAGCAGGCCAGTTCGGATATATTGGCAGATATATTTGGAGGCAGTTCTACAAATTCTCAGCCATCTCAAGATTTGTTTTCAACGCAACCACAGCAGAAAAACCAAGCTAGCACTGCATCCAACTCTAATCAAAATATTTTGGACTTGTTTTCTGCTACGTCCATTTCATCTCCCCCACCAGCCCAAGAGCACGCGGGCCTACCTCCGCTGAGCAGCACTGCGGTATTAGTTTACGAGAAGAATTCATTGAAACTAAGCTTGGAGCCTCACAAAGAAGTTCCTGGAACTGTGTCAATTACTGCATATTTCGATAACACTGGTACGGCTCAACTTGGAGGAGTTAGTTTACAGGTCGCTGTGCCCAAGTCACAAAAAATACAGCTGCAAGCAATCTCTTCAAACGCAATCTCAGCTGGATTAAGGTCTACACAAAAGATGAAGCTATCTGGCCCAGAAGGTGCTAACATCAGGCTACGTCTGAGAATCTCGTTCAACAATGGCAACGCTATTCAGGAGCAAGTGGACACTCAACTGGGTATAACTTTGTAGTTATAACATAAGCACTTGAAGATAGAATTATGATAGAGATCTTGATTACATAGCTTTAGCGCGCGCACTCGATTAAGCTGATGATGATGAGAATCTATTGAGCCTTAGGCCTAAACCAGAGCTATGGTCATACTTACTTTGTGGTGCTAGTTATTCTAGTTCACCAGTATAATTCTTCTGCTATGACAATAAAGTCGAGTCCAACGTTCTCCGCAACCTCGCACCGTAGTGCAATGTAGGTAGCTTTCCCCAGCCAAAAAATAAAAGATAACTTA
>PPNW03000014.1:0-130798 GCA_003708315.3 Groenewaldozyma salmanticensis
CTTAAAGTGTGAGGAAACACACCAAAATTCAGACTGGAACTCTATAGTGTGAAATCAAATCAGGCCGGAAGTCTGACGAATTCTGACAGTTTTTGGGACACTCTCTCCGCTGTAGTGAGGTCTCTCCGGTACTCTCTCCGAAACACACCAAAATTCAGGCCGGAACTTTACTGTGTGAAATCGAATCAGGCCGGAAGTCCAACAAATTTTGACAGTTTTTGGGACACTCTCTCCGCTGTAGTGAGGTCTCTCCGGTAGTCTCTCCGGTGCTCTCTCCGGCATAGGTATCTCCGGTGCTCTCTCCGGCATAGGTCTCTCTGCCACTCTCTCCGCTATAGGTATCTCCGGCGCTCTCTCCGGTATTCTCTCCGGTATAGTGAGGTCTACTCTCTCCGGTACAGCACTGCATTTTTGGACCCTACTTGGCCACTCCCCCAGTCAAAATCCTAACCAAATTTTGCAGTTTCCTGAGATATCAAACCAGGCCCGGAAGTCTGACAGAATTTCGTAGTGGAACAGCGCCAAAATTCAGGTGGAACAGTTTGCAAGTGAAATGAGATCAGGTCGAACAGTTTGTTAGCGAGATCAAATCAGGCTGGAAGTCTATAGTGTGAAATCAAATCAGGCTGGAAGTTTACAGTGTGAAAAAACAGGACCAACACAGTGCCGATATAAATATGTACGGTGCCTCCATTTTAGAAAAGCCACCTCCGCTATCCCTCCAGGTGTACCGCAACGGGGCTCCCTTCTGTTGGTGTCTTGGGGGGTTTTCAGTACGCAAGGAACACGCAATGAACAGTTAGCAAGTGAAGATGCCTAACTTAAGAGAATAGGCGAGAGCAATAACAAAGAACAATAATAAGAACTAATATAGCAGTTCAACCAGTAAATCCAAAGATAACGAATGTATACTTTGGTAGGGACGAGAGAGAAAAGAAAGAGTACAACTCAATATCTTATATTTCGTTACCTAATCTCACCTATATTTCTTAGAGTCAGAAAGTGAGATGTGAATAACTCCAACACCTTTCATCAGTGAATCATTGGTAGCCGATCATTTCAGCACACTACAATATTGAAAGGGTTCTCTCTCCACCAACACGGCTGAGCCGCGCGTCCCTGCAGAACTATCAGTAAAATTAAAGATTTCAATCCCCACAGTCAATTGATTTATATACTCACCTCCCTGGCTACCACCAGCAAGCTTTTTTTCGTTGAAACAAATGAGGTAGTTGGCATGTTATTGGTCAGATGGAATCTATCAGGTATGTAGAGAATAGTTTTATGTTCAAGTCGAGCACTCAATACCCAAAACCACAAACAGAGTTGGGGGTTTCTTGGATCTTGACGACTGGGACGGTCTTGATGAATGTAATTACCAGGTTCTCCTTGGAACACTCAAGCAGTTATCTGCAGAATCTCTGTGCTGCACTAAATTGCTACCGCTTACTGACCGCTCACTAGTCAATGAACTTCGAACAAGCTTTTGTTTGGTTGCAAGCTAAGATGGCTCGGGGACAGCACTTGGCTTTTTAGCAGAAGATTTGTTCGGTTAGCTGCAAGTCTACATTGCATTAAAAGCTCGGCGTTTCATCCAACCTAGAATCATTCCTTTGAAACGGAGGGGCCTTTATGATATTTCAAAGCTCTGTGCCTTTCATGCTTCTGTCCTAACGTTATTTCATGGCCTTTCTTGACGGCTTGTCTACCCTGGTGCTCCACACGGTCCAAACAAGTTGCCAAATCACGTGTAACCCATTTTTCCAAAAATGAGATAGTTATTCTGTGATTTGATCATTTCTAGCGGTGACTACTACCCTCCTTCAAGCTGGTATGCCAATCTCTCAGAGTTGTGCTTTGGTGTTTGGTTTAGATTCTTGTCGCTTGCTTTTGCTAGTGTTTTTGTTGCTTGCCTCGCCTTAAAAGCTTCCAGTTGGGGTACTGAAGCTTGAGCTCAGCATTACCTGTGAAAATGGAAGCTTGCCTGTGTCAATAGTACTAGCTTACAGAATTATGCCAAGCTATGACCGACTTTCTGGAACCCTCAGGTATACACGTCAAAGAAGCATTGTCCACAGACTGTTCCAAGAATTCAATGACCAAAAGACGAGTGGTTAATCCTCCGAAGCTCCTGAGTCCAGAATCAGCTAGGCGTTCGCCAAATGAAAGGACCAATACCTTGGGGGAAAAGCTACGATGAAGCAGACGAAAGTTGATATGTTATGAGCATCATTAATCTTGTAGCTGTAGTCTGCTGCATACTCGAAGCTCACATGGGAAGTAACTGGTGGTGGCGGTGCTGCTGCTGCTGCTGCTGCTGAAGCTCACGGGTCGAGCTTGATTGATTGACAGAAAATCTTTTGCTGCCAGAGAGAGATTAAGGTCTTTGATGTTTTTGCTTGTAAGACTCAGATATGGCAGCATCAAGTATAATGCAAACAACACAAATGGTCACCAGTTGCAAGGGATAAAAGAAATCTTTAGAAAAGAATTCTGGAATCACAATTGAGACATACTCTCACCAAGTGGAATATACAGGATCTCACTCTGACGAGGACTTTCGAAAAAAACACAAGAGATAACAGCAAGCTTCAAATGGCACCGGAGAAGAAATTGCCTCAGCTTGAAGCAGTGACGATTTTCTTTCAACCAGTAGGTCTTGAATGTCCGAAGACCCCGAGGCTATGAGTATTTTGAACACAGAGAAACTGCATTACAAACCTCTGCTCTAGATTCTTCAGAAAAAAGCGACCATTGTCTCCCTGAGGAAACATTCGCATTGTCTCCCTGAGGAAACATTCGCATTGTCAACAGGGTAGATGAGAGTTTCAATATTCAACTACTTTCTATAGCCCTTTTCGAAATTGCGAGGTTTTCAATTTCTCCAGCGGATGCCTTTAGCGAAGACGTAACAACGGCGAGAGACCACTGTGTCAATCTCAGTGGACATATATGGGTTTAGGGTAATCTGCTTGAGCGTTCCAGGGAGTGGCTCTGATGTGCTAGGTATGAGAACTCTGTTGAGTGCTAAGATTTCAGATGAACCGAAAAAAGGGCAACTTTTGCCTGAGACCGAGAGATGTTCAGCCATTGGAAACAACCCCTCCCTTCTTTATCAATCTACGAATAAGATCTTCACCTTATCTGGGAGACAGTCCACTAAGAATTTGGACCCGCGTGCCAGATTCTACTTTTTTTTTTATCATATCTCTGAGATGAACCAAAGGCTCCAGGTTCCAGCATCCATATATGGCAAACAGTTCCTGAAAGATAAGAATATGATCATCGCCTGATTGTTGGTTCTAAGAACCTCGATCATTAGATGTCCTACCTTCATATTCTAAGGTATTATTATTTCTGCTACTTAATCATTATTCCATCTTTACAAGTACAATTGCCTTAATGTCATTGCTCTGACTGGAATACCCTTACGGACTATCCTAAAGGTTAGAGTTGTAATCTGAGATATACTGAGAATTCGAATTAAAGTTTTCTTAGAGTCGATATCGATTGAGAGATTCTACCGAGGGAATCGATCGATCTCGCATGGGGAACGCAACTGACAGCGAGTTTGAGCATTCCTGGGGAAGCCCACAACGAGGTCCCGCCCTCGATCGCACTCCTGGACTTCCTCGAGGATTTAACGGGTGCGAAATAGGCAGCTCACAGAGCCCTTGCTTCCAACTCCTGCACGTTTTCCTTATCTTTCATGTCGCCCTGGGCCATATTCCAGGCGTGTTACCGTTGGCTCGAGTAGAGATATGAAATTATGAAGCTCCGCACAGATGCGAAGCATCTCATTCCCATGCAGATCCGTGGTGTAAAAGAAATGAAGAAAGAAAGCAAAAAAAAAAAAAGATTTTTTGGTCTCTTATCAAAATCCTCACCGAGCCTCCTTCAGCTATCGGCTGTCTGCTGGTTGGATACAATGGTTTAGTGTTATCGGCAGCTGAAACGATGTCTGCGTATACGTATATATAAGGGAGAGCATTTCCCTTCCTTGGTTTCCTCCCTGTCAAGGTCATCCTTTATTTTCAATAGGAAGCAGAATAAAAAGGGGGAGGTATATTATTCAAATGACTCTCGCTGACAAACTCCGTTGGCTAGAGGTTCCCCATGAGGGTAGAACCATTTCTGCAATGCGGAATCCTGATATTGAGCCTATGCCCGAGCACCGTCGAATCTGGGGAGTGTGGTCCTTTGCCGGGTACTGGGGTATTCCCAATATTTCAATTGGTACCTGGCAGACTGGAGGCACTTTCCTGACTCTGGGGTTGAGTATCGGTCACTCTATGGGTGCCATTACCATCGGCAACATGATCATCTTTATCATCACCGTCCTTGCCTCATACCCAGGGTCGGTTCTGCACATTGGTTACACCATTTGCCAAAGAGTCATCTTTGGTATCTACGGTTCCGGTATCGGTATTCTTATCAGAATCTTGATGTCCATTGTAAACTATGGTAGTTACTCGTGGATTGGTGGGTTGTGCGTCTCGCTTGTGATTTCGTCATGGAGTGAGAGCTTTCTCAACATGAAAAACACATTCCCAGAAAGTGCCCACTTAGCCACTAGAGATTTCATTGGATTTGTCATTTTCCAAGTCATTTCTATGCCATTTTTCCTTATCAAGCCAGAGAAGTTGAACGTGCACTTCAATATTGCTTGTATCGCTACTTTCTTCGTCATGGTTGGGATGGTCATCTGGTGTTGCACTGCCAATGGTGGACCCGGTCCCCTGTTGAACATCAAGATGGACATGAGCAATAGCGAGCTTGCCTGGATGTGGATCTATACCATCACCGTTTGGTACGGTGGCTTGAGTTCCAGTATCACCAACCAATCTGATTACTCACGTTTTGCATCTAGTCAAAGGGCCATCAACTTTGGTATCCCTCTTGGTATCATTATTCCTGGTACTTTGATTCCTCTCTTTGGTATGCTCTCAGCTTCTGCCACCTTAGAAATGTGGGGTGAGGAGCTGTGGCAGCCTACAGATATCTGCTTCATGTGGCTCACAAATAACTACAACGCGAAAGCTAGAGCTGCAGCTTTCTTTTGTGGTTTGATCTTTGCCTACAGTCAGTTGTCCATGAACGTTATCGCTAATGGTTTTGCCGGTGGAATGGATCTCTCCGGTATCTTGCCGCGATACATCAATATCGTTCGAGGATCAATGATCACAGCTTGTCTTTCGTGGGTCTGTCTTCCCTGGAATTTCTACAACACTGCTAGTGCTTTCATGACCGTTATGACTTCGTTCGGTACCATTATGATTCCAATTGTATCAATCATCATTTGTGACTTCATGGTAATCAGAAAGCAACGATACGCTGTGTCAAAGGCATACTCATCTTCACCCGATGACCCATACTACTACTTCTATGGTTTCAATCTGAACGGAATTCTTGCTTGGGTTTTAGGTATGGCACCAGGTTTACCAGGAATGGATGCAGTTCTGAATCCTGATTCCGGAATAAGTCAGGGCGCGCTGAATTTCTACTACGGTGACTTATTTTTCTCATTTGCTATTTCTTTTGCCTCTTACTACCTGCTGCATCTTGTTCACCCACTACCGGGAGTAGACATGGTCGACGAGAAGGACTACTTCAACGCATTCACTCCTAAGGAGTGCAGAGATATGGGAATAGAGCCCTACTCATCCTTGGATGCCACAGAAATCGATGGTGTTGACATTGTTGAACCAGTTTCAAGCACGCCAGTATCTCCCGAGGAGTATGTTTATGACTCAGAAAAATCAAAGAACACTTTCAGCATCAAACGATGGACCAGAAATTTGCTCGGTTAAGCACAGCGCTGGAATTTTTTTTTCTACTTATCTTTTTGTATGCTTTCGTTTTAACAGTGTGTCCTTTTTATTATATATGAAAATGTTTTATTTCTCTACCCTAGCTTCTGTTAGAATGGGTATTGTATTTTTTTTATTTTGGCTGTTTGAAACTGTAAAAGCTTTTATATACGTCCATCCTATGCCAGTAAATCAAAGGTCACACACACACAACTCATTTCAGTGCGATCTACTTGAATAATCGTGATATCAGATTTTCTAGCATATACTCTCCTCACGCTAATGAACTTGAGCTATGTCACTGTAGATGTGACCCAATTAGAGCCGGAATGGCTCGAGAGATGCTATAAACTAGTCCGGAGAATTAGACCACTATATATAGCCACTTGGGGATGGGATGCGCCAGGCAAAAAGGAGGAAATGCAAACTCCAGGGCTAGAGTACCTGCTAGCAATAACTCCTGATACTACTGGAAACTCGCCAAAGGGCAAGCTACTGCCTAATGGTGATGGCAGCAATATAATGGCATTCTGCTCTTACATGAAAGATACAGAAGAGTGTGACATCACATGTTCATTTATCTACGAGCTGCACGTTGATAAAAGTCTACAGGGTAAAGGAGTTGGAAGGATACTACTTGATCAATTAAGTGACCTGAAGCCTTTGATGCTCCAAGTTTTCAGGATAAACAAAAATGCATTGGCGTTTTATTCGCATCTAGGGTTTGAAGAAGGATTCGAAAGCAGCGATGGTAAAGCATTGACTTTGATATTGCAGTAGTGTTCTGGCCTGACGCCTTTTTTGGATGCACAAGAACTTGCTGAACCAAGCTCAGTTGTTATATGTCGTAACCGTCCGGGACTTGTAGGAATGCATTATCTTGGATTATTCCTGATACCAGGGTTCCAAAAGCAGAGAGAAGCGTGCCTCATGAACCTCGAAAGAAGCATTATCATACCAATTAGACTGAAAAAGTTCCCTAGCTGCTAGTACCAGTTATAGACATTTCAATAAAGTCAAAGGCAGACATAAAGTAGAGCCTTCCATCTATCATCTTCTTGTAAATAAATATACACGCGCTATAAACTGAATTCTGTCTACCTCGATCACTGATCTAAAATTCCTCGAGGTATACGTGTGTATTTCTGATTTTCAGTTACGGTTTTTTTTTTGATTACAATATTTTCAGTATTTTTTTTTTACTTTTTCTCTCTTTTAAAACCTTCTTGAATAAATTCGTCCCTCTTTAAATCAACTAAGTATTCTGTCTTTCAGGAGCCGGGACAATAGTATTGTTCTTGTTGTTTTTACAGTTATTGCTTGTACTTTTTGAGTCGTCGTGACAAACAACACCTCCCTTTTTTCTCATTCCAAAAGGCAGTTTATCTTCATTCAAATGAAACACATTGCAACGCGACGGCCAAAGGTATCGGCTGCTATTGTCGTGTTATCTTGCTTAGCATTGATCTATCTGATCTTTTCACCGTTTTCGCCTTCATCTCTAAGCACATCAGCATACAAGGGCAGCTCAGCACCAGCTGCGAGACGGTCACCTCAAGATGGATCCATTGGAGGAAGGATTGCATCTCATAAGATGAACGCTCTGACAGCCACTGCAGATCCTGTGGGCAACCGCGAGCAAATACTCATCTTGACCCCATTAGCCAAGTTCTACCCTGCTTATTGGAATAACTTGATTTCGTTGAATTACCCGCACGAGCTTATTGAGCTTGGCTTCATCATTCCTCGAAGCTCACAGGGTGATGTGGCTCTGAGTCAGCTGAATAAGGCCATCAAGGACTACCAGGGTGATTCCAACATCAAGAATGCCAAAAACAAGTTTGCCAAAATTACTGTCCTGAGACAAGATACCCCTTCCTTAGATTCACAAGCAGAAAAGGATAGACATGCTTTGAGTGTACAGAAAGAACGACGCGCGCAAATGTCACTTGCTAGAAACTCCTTACTTTTTACCACAATTGGACCCAAAACAAGCCGGGTTCTCTGGCTTGACGCTGATATCGTGGAAACTCCAGCTACCTTGATTCAGGATTTGGCATCCCACGATAAACCTATAATAGTTGCCAACTGCTACCAGCGCTTCAAGGACGAGAATGGCAAAGACGCTATTCGTCCTTATGACTACAACTCGTGGCAAGACTCAGATACCGCTAAGGAGCTAGGTGCAAGTATGGGCGACGATGACATATTACTGGAGGGTTATGCGGAGCTACCTACTTTCAGGGTACTAATGGCTCACTTGTACAAGCCTGAGCGTAAGCCTTTGGAGTCTATCATGACCTTAGATGGAGTGGGTGGAACCGCGTTGCTGGTCAAGGCCGAAGTCCACAGAGACGGCGCCATGTTCCCACCGTTTGCATTCTATCACTTGATTGAAACCGAGGGTTTCGCAAAAATGGCAAAGAGACTGGGGTACCAGGCGTTTGGTCTTCCAAACTATCTGGTCTATCATTATAACGAATAAGTAGAGTTATACAAAAAACTATCCAGGTACACTTATATATCATCTTCAAAGTATGTACCATTAAGTGGCTCCGAGGACTACTACTATTGCTGTTTCCCAGATACAGGGGG
This sequence comes from Groenewaldozyma salmanticensis, assembly GCA_003708315.3. NCBI lineage: Eukaryota > Fungi > Ascomycota > Dipodascomycetes > Dipodascales > Trichomonascaceae > Groenewaldozyma > Groenewaldozyma salmanticensis. The sequence goes on from PPNW03000014.1 coordinate 8,406, forward strand.
GGGGTGTCACCATCAAGATCCTTAGAACCAAGCCCCAGAAACCTTGTTTCATCGAATCGATCTCGGTGTGGCCCAGCCATTATCAAGACGCATACTTCAAAAAAACCCGATCCTCCTTATCGTTAATGACCTAAAAAGTGACTAACTCAAAGACGTAAATACCCTAAATCTTTCTACTTTATTTTGAATCTTTTGGTTTAATTTGTTTACTTGGTTCTTTTCATTCAGTAACTACCACAAACCTGGCAATTTGAAGCGAAGAGTGTGCTTTTGCTCGGGTCGGGTATATATATTTCTGGTGCTCCGCTTCATCAAGTTGTGATCAGATTTATATTAAGCCATCATTTCATCATCTTTCATCATCACCGTCAGCCGAACTTTAATCACACCTGAAAGACATTCAAGACCATTGCTTCTCTTTGCACCGCTGCAATTCCTGGGTCAAGTGGTTTCTCTAGTATCTGCCACTCCTTTGTCTGTACTCCTCTTTTTTTCTTCTTTGCTTCTTTGAAAAGGAGGAAAAGGGGCTTCCGGGCCTACTCTGGACCAATATGTCATCAAAACAACACCAGCATGGCACAACCGGCAATGGTACCTCAGGCACTTCTTCTTTGACAGACTCACCAGCTAGTAGGAGCCCAAACTCTAAGCTATCATTCGGACTGCGCCAACAGCAGCAGCAACAATTGGCGAGAGAGAAAGATAAGACCGGTACATCTGCTGCAACCCCAATATCTATTGGAGCAGGATCAACAGCGGGAAATGGCAGCAGTAACCTCGCAACATCACCTACATCACCTAACAACAAAAGTACGTATACACCTTTTGACTTCTCCTAAGGAGTGGGGACACACACACCACTGTATTCAGATTTAATGCTGATGCTAACGCTTTCTATCTAGATCTCTCGCATGTTCCATGTAAGTTTTTCAAGCAGGGCGCCTGTCAAGCCGGCGACTCATGCCCCTTTTCACATCAACTAGATGCGGTCGACCAACAGCCATGTAAGTATTTCCAAAAGGGCAATTGTAAGTTTGGAAATAAATGCGCGTTGGCTCATATCTTGCCTGATGGCAGACGCGTGAACAATCGACACAGGGGATACAACAGTAGTAATGGAAACAGCGACGCAGGACATCAACAGCAGTTTAGAAAGGGACCGGAAAGTTACCGAGACGCTGCTGCAAAGCCAGATGCTACTGTTCAGCCAAGTTTAGCCCAGAGTTCAACAACACAGAAAAGCCAATCCGCACCGCGGCCACAGCAGCCCCAACAGCAGCAACAACAACAACAACAACAACAACAACAACAACAACAACAGCAGCAGCAGCAGCAGTCGAACCAAGAGTCAAGAGTTTACTCTTACCAGCAGCCTCCAGCTCCATCTACGAACTCTGGTTCATTTCAACAGTTGCATGTTGGCTCAGGCTTGTCTTCATCATTGTCATCGTCGCCTTCACACGCAGCTGCCACTGCGGGTACGCAGTTACCAATGGGCTCATTCTCCCAGAAACAGGCATTGTCGCATCCGCAGTCGCATCCACAAATATCAACTTCTCCGAATGTCCCTCTGTCGTTTCAGAATACCAACTCTGGAAGTATGCAGAGAGCAGCCAGATCATCGTTTGACTTCCCCAAACCTTACGCTGCTGCTGCGGGCAATGCTTCTACTAACTCTGCAGCCACAGGATCGATATGGCAAGACAAACCGTTACCCAGCTCTGGTCCTTCCAGTTTCACATGGTCTTCATCGTCTTCGTTCGCGGGTAAGGGAGGATTGTACCGTGGTAGCAGCGTAGGCTCTGGCTTAAGACCGAGTAGTACAGCCGGCGTAAGTCTGGCAGTTGGGAACTCATTGATGCTGAACGGCGACGATTTTGCAATTGCCGATGACGACGATGAGACGGGTGGTGATAATAATACCAATGATGCCGAGCCAAGCCACTCTTTTAGTGGCGTACTACCACCTCAGCAGCAGCAACGTCAGATGTCCTTCAGATCCTCTGGTATGGCGTTTCTCAATGCGGGAGGTATTGCCGGCAGTGGTGGTATCACGCCCACTAACGGCAGTTCATTACACAGTACCAGTATATGGACCTCGCCTTCAGCCAACAGCGCAACTATCGCTATAGGCTCGCCCTCAGCAAACGGTGGCGGCGGCGGCAGTGGCGCGGCCTCTACTTTACCTGTATTCAGCAGGACTCCTTCTAACTCGTCGCCATACATTCATGCCATGAGTCAAGGCACAGCAGCTGCTCCAGCAGGAGCTGTGCCAGGCTCATTTACCTCTCGACAGCGTCCCTCGTTCTCCGAATCAGCAGCAGGTGGTACAAGAATCAACGGAGCAGGGTATATGACGTCGCCGCAACCTCCCATTGGAACCCCAGAAAGGGGCAACAACTTTGATCTCAGTGCAAGACTAACATCACCGCACGAAGACGGTAACGGCATTTATTCTCCCACGAAGGCTACTAATGGCATTTACAACGTTCTGGGGTCGTCTGTGGGGTCTCGTACCGTGTCCTCAAGCATAACTGGCGGTGCGAGTGGTCCGGGAGCTAAGCACTATAGTAACAATCAGCCATCTGCAACGAATAGCGGTAACAATAGTAATTCGCTGTTTGACGAGGACCTGAGTACAGCAATTGAGGACACTCAATTCTTCATGGATCATGACTAGATGACGAAAAAAAAAAAACCCTCACAAAAGGAAGCAAGACAAGAAAAAAAAAAGAAGAACAGTTGCCAGTTATCAAAAAGTACAGTTAGAAAAAATGGATCAATTATTATATTATATCTTTCTTCATGTTATTTTATGTATATTAGAGAAAGAAATGAAACAAAAACCTAAACCATGTTAGTAACAATGCAAAAAGATTAGAGAGAGAAAAAAGTATTTCATGAAAATGCTTCATCGTCAGATATTTGTCAAGGTTATATTCATCGAGGTTCGTTCCCGCGAGAACTTGCCCCTAGCATTAGAGATGCCAGAAAGAAAAGTTTATAATAAAGCTTGGAATCATCATTGTAGCAAGAGAAATAGGAAGAAAGAGAGAAAAAAAAAAAAAAAAAGAACATAAAGAAAAACCACAAAACATACCTTTCGTTTATTTGAAGACCTTACCATCGGCAATCTCCTTCTTGGTTCCGTCAATGTCCAAAGGCTTATCCCAGGCCCAGGCATCCTCGACAAACTCCTTGTCAGCAGCATTGGAAGGATCGAGCTTGATGAACTCAAAAGATTCCCAGTCAGGAGCAACCTCGAAAGCGGGCTTGAAGTCACCACCTCTGACCACGAAAGCACCAGTGATACCGTTAGCGTTGTTCTCACCGCAGACGGTAAGAGCACCGAACAAGTACTTGGTAGACTCAGTGAGTCTGTTGAAGAAACCACCAATCAAATTGTTGGACATGAAAGTCAAAGTGAGCTCGTCATTGTACTTGTAGTTGACTCTCCACAGAGAGTACTCCTCAGGAGAGAAGTGTTCCCAGAACCAAGGCAAAGCAACCTCACGAGTCTCCTCGTTAGAGTAACTTCGCTTCCAGGCATCGAGAATCATCTTGGAGGGTGCACCGAGAGCGGCGAGAGGATGGGCAGCCTTGACCTCCTTGGGGACAAGGTCCAAGTCATCGTCGTCCTCCTTCTTGGCAGCCTTCTTGGCAGCCTTGGGCTTCTCAGCGGCAGGAGCCTTAGGCTTCTCCTCCTTCTTGGGAGGAGTGTACTTAACGGGCTCAGCGATAAGCTGGAAGTCGCCAAAAGCAGGGGCAAGAATGTCCTGCTTGGTAACTGTCAGCCACCATCTGGTGAATGCAGGGAATGACTTTCTGAACTCCTCACCAAAGAGTAACTGGAAACCTCTGGCAAAAAGAGAAGCAGAGTAGAGATCAGCCAAAGTGACTCTCTCACCAACCAAGTAGGTGTGAGCAGTGAGTCTGGTCTCGTAGATCTTGATGAACTTCTCCAAATTCTCGTAGCTGGCGTCAACGTGCTTCTTGTTGTAAGGAGCTCTTCCAACAAGGTGAAGGAAAGAGCCACTGAGGGCAACGAAAACATCAGTATTGCTAAAAGAAGCCCACTGAAGAATACTAGCGTGGTCCTCCTTGGTGGCTCCCAAAAGATCAGTCTTGACCTGGCTCAACACTAAAATAAAAGTTAGACACAAATTCCACAACAGTCAGATAAAAGAAAAAAAATAAAAATAAAAAACAAACAAAACATTAAACTGCTGTGCTTTCAAGGTCAGTTATTACCATATTGAAATTGTCCACACGGTTAAGTTACCTTAAGACAGGGATAACAAAAAAATACTCATCACTTTGAAAAGACACAGCAGCCGCAAATAACAAAGTCCTAATGTACTCAATTCACTTACAGTAAACGTTAACAGCAAGAGACTCAGTCAAGGTGAATCCGTCAGGCTGGGTCAAGGCAGGGATCTTCAACAAGGGGAAGGTCTTGGTGAAGGTCTCATTCTGCTGAGCATCAGTGACAACCTTGTAGTCAAGCTTGTAGTAGTCGACAAGAGCCTTGGGCAAGAAGCCTCTGGTTCGTCCCTCAATAACGTAAAGAGTTCCAAGAGACATGGTCAAAAATATATAACTAGAAGAGAAACAAAAAAATTTTTCCTTGGAAAAGAAGAGGAAAAAAAAAAAAGGGAGAAAAATAAGAGAAACTGAGAAAGTCTGACAAAAAAAAAATTTCACGCTGTTAACTCACGATGTTGTACAATTTCAGTGTATGAACGTAACCACGGTTGGACACATTTTAATGCTTATGTAATAAATTTACAACTTACGTAATACTTTGTTGAGCCGCACGCTGGCCGTTTTTCTCTCTGGTCCCCCCAGTAATATATCATCGAGTAAAATTATATAAAATGCACACACTCTCTTAATTTCTAGCTTTATAGTTTTATTCTGATCTTTTACTAGTGTTTCTTCTGATGTTGTACCTTATGAGCTGCAAACAACTTCAGTTCACTGGAGGGTTTGTCTGGTCTGTTACTTTGTACGGCAGAGCACAAAATGGGGTTTGTTGAAGGGTAATTAACGCTTATTTGGGGGCAGTTTCCGGCTGACACTGGGGATGTTGGCGACACCCGAGTGGTGGTGGTACTGCCCAGGGTTGGATTTCGACAAAAGCACCTCTCAAGCTCTCGGGAGCTCTCAGGGTATTACCTCTGGTAGTATGAGTCCTCCTGGTATTCCAGCCTTGGGTTTCTGGTATTTTGTATTCTGGTATCATCATTACCTGCTCGCGCCCATACGGTATTCCGAACTGCCGCTAACTTGCACGTCAAAACAGCTCTTGAGCTCATCTCTGAAACCATTCACTGCAAGAAGATGACGCGACTTCTTCCATGTTTCTCCAGTTCCAGCGTTTTTACTCTGCAAAACTCACCTTGTGGGCCCTCTGGCACAACACGACAGTTGTTGGGTTTTGTCGTAGCAGCAGCAGCGGCTGGACCCGAATTACATAATCTTACCTTCCCCTTTTGGGGAACATCAGCCGCATAGGTTTTCCTCCAGCGTAAATTTTGTCACACCTGGTTTTCTCTTGAAGATCCGTTCTGTGGCTGGTTCGATTCTCTCTCATCGAAGCTTTTTGTGCTAAGGAGTAAAGAAGCTTTCATAAGCTCACCAGTGGCTTAGAAGAACCCACCTTACTTAACGCCACCGCACACACAAGAAACAACAACAAGAAAAAATTTTCCATTTGTGTTTTTCGCGCCTTCTTGTTCGGAAAGGAAGGAAGGGCAAATAGGAAAACTTTTTTTTTTCTTTGACCTCATTACTGGAACAGACTCAACAGCCAGGATTTAGAGGGAGTCGAGTCCGCTGAAGTCGTTGGTGCTGTCCGATTATTCCGATTACATCTGTAAACGCTGGTTGAGGGATAGGTTGTGAACTTTGCGCCCTATAAAAAACAAAACAAAAACAGGAGGTTTTTCTATTTTGGTTGTGCGTGGTGAGAGAGCGCTTGCGTGTTACTTATGGAACAGCCAATCATAATTTGAGTAGGGTTAACCAACAACAAAAAATTTCATTGTGTGTGAAAGAGGAGGAGAAGAAGAAGGAAAAGAGAGCAGGACCGACAGGACAAGCCTTTTATCTTTCATCCTTTTTTATTTTTTGCACAACTCGGAGAAAACGCCAACCGCTGGCTCGGTAGGAGTACTTCTATTTGGAACTTGTCTTCTTACACCTCCAGAAGAGGGTCTGGGTGGGGGGAAAAAAAAAGAGAAGAGTCGTGTGTGAGTTGTGTAATCGGGTTTACGTAATCACCGAATTGACTTGGATCCCCTTTATATAATTGTATTATGGCAGTGACCTCAATTGCAGGAGCTAGGTTTCGGCAACGGAAAATCAGTGTTAAGCAGACCCTACAAGTATACTACCAGAAGGATATACCTGATTTAGAAGATGAACAGCAACGGGAGCTACAACAGATTGAGACTGGTGTGGAGAAGGGCGAAGAGGAGGAACATCATTTGCAAGCAGTGATTAATGCGTTCAATGCGACTCATTCTGGTGGTGATGGTGGTGCTGCAGCAGCACTTAAAAAGGATGGCGACTCCGCTACCGGTGGAGATAACAACCGCAGCAATGATGAAAATTCAGGAGAAGGTGCCAAACCTAAAGCTAAGCCAGAAGTGTATATCCCCACACCGGATGCGTCAAAAAGATGGCCCGAGTACAGCAAATACTACCCGTCCAACTTTGTGGAGCCTGCGTCCTACATTAGGTTTAGTGCCACTGTAGAGGATACCTCGGGCTGCCCTTACAACATGGACGAGGAAGACGAGGTTTTTCTGGAAAAAATGAACAATGAGATGCTAAAGGAAACTAAAATCGCGCCTTGCAGTGAAGACGAGTTTGAAATGGTTTGTTCTAGGTTCGAGTCTGTGCTTGCTGAGAAGCAACCCTTTTTAACAATGGACCCTACACAGATGTTGGGGTTTGATGAGTTATCCAAGCTTTGCGAGCAGTCCATAATTGAAGCTGAAAGGGATCAAGCTAGTTTGGAATTTTTGTATTCTTCGAGTTTGTCTGGATCTTCAATCTATACCTCCTCCATCTACGTCAAGGGCAAAGATGGTACAACTCGACCGCCATTGACTGTTTTTAAGCAGTATGCGAGCTACATTTATCCTCACTACCGTGAACGCAAGGTTGTTGAGCGTAAGGGAAAACCTATAATACCCACCGTGAAGTTTGAGGATACCAATGCTGATGAGAAGGAGAACGACAATGACTCGTATGTGTGTTTCAGACGAAGAGAGGTTCGACAGGTTCGAAAAACTAGACGTACGGATGCGCAGTCCACGGAACGACTCCGCAAACTTCAAGCTGAGATGGAAGCGGCGAAGCGGTTATTACGGCTTGTGGTTAAACGCGAAACTCTGCGGAAGGAGTCGTTACAGCAGGAATGGGATATCTTTGAAAAACGATGTGCTATTAAGCCAGTTAAACGTGCTCTAGGTATCAAAGGTGAAGACGAGGACCTGGTTAGCCACAAGAAGAGAAAAGTGGAAGAAAAGAAACCAAGCAAGGCTGTTGCTACTGATGACCATCGCGCAGAAGCTGCCGCTGCTCATAATGCCAATGCTGGTGGTAATGCCGGAAACAATGCTCCTGGAGCCGGAGCAGCAGCTCAATCCGGGGATGCGGCAGCTGTACAGGAGGTGGATCTTATTAACAACGGCAACGTTCCTGCCAATGTTCGCCTACCAATGTCAAAGATTCCTGATATGGAGCTGCTGACTATTGAGCAAGCTGTATATGAGAAGGAGGTTGCAATCAGGAGTGCTGTCAAGAACAAGCTCAGAAGTAGGCAACAGCAAGATCGCGAATGGGTTAATTACACTGATAATCCATTCGTTCCATATTGTGATTACTTTGACCCTGGGAATGAGCGGGAGTATGTGAATGTTATCGATGCTAAACACAGTACTTATTCATCTATTGCGTCTCCATACCCTCCCTCTTCCAATATGCTTCTGAAACTGCCGCTGTCCACGAGTTTAGGCAGCAGTTACAGTTCTCGAGTAGAAAACCCACCAATATGTTACAAAACCTCTAGCGAGGTTACAGATACGGGAGAGATTGACTTGAAAGTGGAGAGAAAGTACACTGAAAAGGATATGGCTGGTAATTTGTTTAACGTACCTCGAATGTCTGCGGTTTCTTTGCGACGAAGAAGAGGCCGTGGTGGGAGAATCATGGTTGACAGACGAGGGTTAATGCGAAACGCGTTGCGAAATGCTAAGGCTGAAGAAGAGGAAGAAGAAGAAGAAGAAGAACAAGATCGCGAGGATTCTTTCCAGGGTTTGATCAATGACCGATGGAAGTACGACTCTGAAAGTAATATTGACAACATGGAGTTTTCGTGCAATGATCCTAGTAGACTCAATGGGATCAGTGAAGATACTCAGGGTATTCGATTTGGTTCTATGTTGCTGTTGAAAGCTTATGAAAGTTATCGTGAGGCTTACACTTACAGACAGCAGCAGCTTTACATGTTGAAACAACGTGCATTGCAGCAGCAGCAGCAGCAACAACAACAACAACAACAACAACAACAACAACAACAACAACAACAACAGCAACAACAACAGCAACAACAACAGCAGCAGCAACAACAGCAACAGCAGCAACAGCAGCAACAACCACAAGGCCAGCCTGAAAGCAAAAGGGTTAGTGGAACTGGAGATTCTAAAAATACTCCTACTAAGGAGATTGACTCTAGAACTAATGATAATAATGATGGAGATAGCCGCGATAGTACGCCTAGATCAGTACAGAATAAGCGGTACAGCGGTGGTGAAAATGATGAGATTCGAAGCCAAAGTAATGGGCATGTTACAAAGGTTGAAGGGTAAGAGGTAGTGAAAACTAACTACTCCTCTTAATTGTAAATAACAGAACCAAAACAGCAACAAAAAAAAAGCTAAACCCTCGGATATATATATATATTCTTGCATTCATATATATATATATAACTAGCATTAATGATGAGATGTACCTGATAAGATTTAACCTGACATGAAAGAAGAATTCATATTGAGATGCACTTTGACACTGAGTGCAAATTGTGATCGTGCAAGAGTTTCTTCTTTGGGCGATTTATTCAGGGGTAAGAAATGACGTAGTCCTAGTGTGTAGAATCACCAGAAAGTCTTTTCAACTCTGCAATTGATAAATGTATATATATATCAAAGCATGGTATTGTACTTGGTGTTAATTAACATCTGTATAGGTTTCGTGTGGTTTGAAACTGGTGTGGTGTAAAGGCGGGGAGGGAGAAGGAGTCCAAGTGGACATGCACTCAAACTCGGTATCGAGAAATAACCAATACGAGAAAAGAAGAAGAATGCTAGAGCGAGTAGCCATGTTTCAGTATATTTGTAGAGTATTTATGTATATGTGTATGCCAGCTCTGTGTATCTGCAGTTCGAAACGCATCGCCCTCGAAATCTGAAACATCGAGTTTCACAAGGGGAGGGGCCAGTCTCCTTCAAACGGCTGTAACATTACGACTGGAAATATATTCCTAGATGTGAGTAATTTCAGAAGGACAGAAAGAGGTTTCATTGTAAACTCCTTGGCCCAGCTACTGTTTACTATTTTAGCTTTTTGCGGAAGGGCGTGGACACAAAGTATAGATATAGGAAGTTACAAGCCCTGGCTTATATATATTCACCAATACGTAACGGGACGGTTTTGTTTCTTTTTGAAGCTCTTTTTTTTTTTTTTTTTTTTCCATTCATTCGTATATTGGTAAAAAAATTCCTTCTAGTTTTTAATATACACACACACCTCTTATATATATGATTTTCATTATTGTTTCGAAGCTATCGCGCATTGTTCTTTTTTAAGCCTCAAATACCGCATCACGTACACTCAATTATTTTTATTATTTCAAACACCATATTTATCACTTGGGATTTATTTAAATAGAATAAAAGTTCCCAACTTTTTAAGGTTCCCGGGACATTCTTTGTCTTTTTTTTTTTGTTTTCTAGCTGAGAGGTTTAATTGTCTTCTCTTTTTTTTGTCACGCTGGCTAATGGCTGAAAAAAGTGCTAGTCCCGCCAGAATCAGCGGTGACAGGACAACCAAAGAGCCCAAGGAACCTGAGACCAAAAAGCCAGCTGAGAAGGAAATTGACACTAGCAAGGCTGGAAATGCAAAAGGGGAGGACGTACAAGCAAGTAGCATCAAGTCTGCTACGCGTAAACGGCCGCCAGCTCTGGAACTAAATGGAAACAGTAACAAGTCTAGTGCTACCAGTTCTAATGCAGCAGCACCGAACTCCAACTCAACTGCTACGACGAGCCATCCGTCTACTGCGCGTACCCCGCAGGAACTTGTGCATGATATCGCTCTTGAGTGTATGTCGCCGTCCATTGTGTCGTCATCTAACCATTTAAGCCCCGACGCGGTACTTTTAGCCCGCAGCGTGGAGGCTTCTCAGAGAAGAATTATTGCTTCTCGTAAGAAACAGGGTAACCGTCATCACTATTCACAGAACCAGCATTCAAGTCACGCTCGAAGCGAATCTGCGAGTGCTGCGTCTGGATTCAGAGCATCCTCATTACAACAACGAAACCCTTCGCACGTGGTGGTGGTCAATAATGCTGCTGCCGCTACTACTACTCCAACGACTACTACGCCTATAGCCACTGGTGCAACTATAGCTGCTACTACTATAACTGCACCACCACTTCCTCCTCCTAACGCAAACTCGCCGCTTTTGAGTGCTAGTGGACAGCATCGCAGCCTCAAACGGTCGCGGCGACCTTCAGATATTGAGGTTACGCTCAGGTCACGCCAAGGCCGCGTGTCTCCACCTACAATTCATACTGCTCCCATTTTTGCTGGAAGTGGCCCCGCGGGAGCTTTGGGAGGGTTTGGGTTTGCTAATGGCGCGGGGCCGTACATTTACCAGAGAGGGTACCAGCCTGAAACTCCACCACGAACTGCTGGAGGTGTGAGCGATGACGAACCGCATCGGTTTGGACACAGATCTGGGTATATTGCGCACGGCCAGAAGTGGGTCAGGGGGAAGATACATCCATTGACGGCGCGTGCAGAAAGAAGGCATTACTGGAGCGAAGAAGATGAAGGAAATGAGCAAGGAGATGAAGAGGAAGAAGATGATGATGATCCAGAAGATAAAGCTCTGGACGAGGACAAGAAATCAGTATCATCTTCTCCATTTTACAATTCTAAACGCAAACGGGCACTTCATGCATATACTTCTCCCAGAGTGGTGGAGAAACGCGAAAGGTTCATGGATCTGTGCTCTCAACTATGGGACTTGATTCACGAATAGATTTATTTATATACATGCACCTAATTCTCTTTACTTGGCCAGTATAAGGCTTTAATAAATTATTTCTTAATGTATTCAGTTTTTTTTGTTCCTTCCATATATTTATATATATAGTAGTAATGCCAGAATTTAAAGGTTCAAACAACGCGATATATATACATATGCAGGCTCAAACATGACTCTTGACCTCAAAGAATCGCTTTAGATAGTATATTTGAAACACCGAGTTGACAGCAACCACTAGCAGCTGGAAAATGGACCACCATTTAACTCTTGAGTTGGTTGATTCGGCGGTGTTTCGGTGGGTTCGTTCTCTAATCACAATGTACCCTTGCTCATTCTTGACATCCTGCATCAATCGTCCAAGCTTCTTCACCTCAGCATCGAGGGAGTCCGGTGGAGCGTCCTCGGCATCAATGTAAACCACCCCATGGATATGGAAAGTAACGTCCTTGGTCCCGATGCTGCTAAACTCGTTCGAGAAGCAGTACTCATAGCGACCATTTTCTTGAATGTCAATAGATACGTCGCCATCCCCGGCTTTGGTCAAATGGTATAACTTCCTCTTGTAAGGATCAGTGACCCAGAAATCCACCTCCAACACGTCAGCAGAATTGGGATCTCTGTTACCAACCTGGAACGAAACTGCAAACTGGTCACCGCGTTTCATGTCCTCGAAAAAGCATGCTTTGGATTTGGGATACAGCAGCTGGTTGTGAGCATTTGCTAGCGCACAAAATAAAAGCACCAAGAAAACCTTCAACATTTTTTCCAGTTTTATTGGGTTTGTTTCGCGAAGATATTGAAAATGCTTGCTGGAGAGAAAAAAATAGAAGTATACGTGTGTGTATCGACCACCAGTGTGAATCTAAAAATTCTACGTGTTGGACAAAACGTATACGTGAAAAATCGCTTCTAGCTAACAACTCGATGAGTCTGGAGACGTAAGGCTCTCTATATGGCCCAAACGCAGATGAATTTGCCAAAGATATAATGAACAATAACTTGTATGCGTATATATATATATATAACTTGTAGCTTGCAGGGTTGAAAAAGCTCAGTTCAAAAATAAAATCTTCTTGAAATCAGTAGTTGTGCCTCTGTGTCATCTCAATCCCCAGCGTCATCTTTTAGCGTTTCACTCTACACCAAACTTATTTTTCTTTTAAACAGTGGGTACTTTCAACACACACACGCGCGCTTTATATATTATACCTCTATTTCAATAATACAGAGTAAATACTGAGCTGCCTTTTCATTCTCCCGTGCTTGAAACCTGGCGTGACTCTTATCGTGATTCTTTTTCCCGTTAAGCTCTATCTATCTCTGTCTCACCTGAACAATCTGAGATAGATCTGGCGCATACATTCATCTCAAAGCACTAGTTACATGGCTGACCAAGGATTGCTACCTCCTTTCCAACCTCGGAGGCAAGCGGGCAGCGGCGGCGGCATAAGCGAGGTCACTCGAACAGGCCAACGAGTACTGGGCAAGGTCAAGTACAATGCAACGCGGACAATTGCACGGCTTTCAAACACTTTGACCACACCGCAAAAGAAGCTTCTGGCGTACATACTAGCATTGGTACTGATAGGGTGGCTTACATGGTGGGTTATCAATAATCAGGAGCTGGACGACGATTTCTACGAGAGTGAGCTGAGGTTGGCACAAGGGCCGTGAACTACGAGTTTGAAGCTGTCTGTGGGTAGATTTTTACAGCGATTGCACGAGTACAAAAAAACATATCACTGAACATAGAGAGGTTAGGATTCATAATAAGCTTTATTACAATCACCGTATCAAACTATCCACCCTCAGTGATCAAGTTTAATGCTCGACAACTCAAGGAACATGCAATATCGACTCTTTTCATCACCGACTTGTGGAGTCTCCGTATCTTGTTATTATTATCTTTTGATTCTTGGTTCTTGGGTCAAATAAATTTATATTCATCTAGAGCGTATCATACATCCATTTTTGTAATCCTCCGTCCATCATAACATTCTTTTTTTTGGTAGTAAATATCTGCTTCTGTGTTTGCTTTTATTTTATTTTTGTTTGATTGGTTCGTTTACTTTCTTCGGAAAGAGCTACCCTCTGTGAGCTTAGCCTTACCACCAGTAGGCTGGCTGAGAACGGTGGCGCAAGATCCGCAGGTGACAACGGTCTGAGCATGCGAGAAGACGGTGGTGATACCTAAACATCCAGGGCACTTGACGTCCATGAAATATGATCGAGGAGAAGCAACCAACTGCTTGAGCTTGTGTTTCTTGAGTTCAGCCTGAGGAGAAGGGTGAAGGAGATCCTGAGCGAGAGCCTAGACATAAAAGTTAGCACAAACTTCCCTTTCGCAAACACAGTACGCTTGTTTCAGCATCCGTTTCTCCTTAACATACCATTTTGTATTATATTGTTTGAAATCCTGTGGAATTAAAGTATCAAAAACGTTGTGGTGCTGAACAGAAAAAAAGTTCCAGTAGTTGAAGGGAAAAAAAGAGATAACGAAACTTTCAAGGGAGAGAGGAGGAGCAAAAATTTTGAGTGGGTGTTTGAATGACGATTATACCGTAAGCCAACACACCCACATTGATCTGAGAATATCGAAAATGCGCAATTGCCACATGAAATTTTTCACTTTTTCTCTTCAGCTAGATTATGTAATACTTGACGTGAAAGCCCTAACTTTTTGTGACCCTCTGGTTACGTAACAGGTGATTAGGGCTTTGATCGGGAACAAATGGAAAAACAAACAAAAAACATCACCAAATTTATTTTTACGTAAGAATCAACCTCCCCTTATACCTTCCGCACGATTTTTTTATATTAAATACATATAAACCGTTCAAGTTCACGAGCCTCGATAAATACAACCATGCTAGGCAGTCTAAAGGGCCTGCGACGGTACTTCACAGGTGCGAACCTGGAGATTTTCAGAGTAAGTAGTAGTTCTTTCTATTTTTTTCCACCAGAAGCACAGAGTCTAATGGATAGTTTGCGTTCTATGTCACTTTCCCTATTGGAGTCATGATTTATGTTAGCAGAGACCCTCACCAGAAATTAAACGTGGACAACTTCTGGCCAGACCCAAACCGACTGAATTACCCGCCAAAGGACCCGCTGGAGATTGAAATGGTTCTGGAGAAGGAGAGACAGAGAAGACTGGAGCATCGCAAGATCTTGGAGGCAAAGGCTAAGGAGCTCGGTATCAAGCCACCAACCACATCTGCAAGCGCTCAAGTTTCTGACCAACAATAACAAGAGCGTTTTTTCTTAGTGATAATGCGTCTACTATACGTATTTGGACTATAAAGACTGGCAAGCGTAGAGACATTGTATATATAAATTATTACTATATATTATTCACGTGATGATTTTAATCAAGTTTATCGTGCTTTTTGTACAGCTAGCTGCGCTGTGCTATATAAATGCACCACAACATACGTACGTTTCGACAAAATCATACACAATTAACCATCAACTATGGTAAGATAAGTTTCTGCGTAATTGTCGAATTAAGAGACTAACTGTTTCAGTCTGACCAAATGACGCTGTTCCAGCGGCTCAGCGAATCCTCGCATCCGGTAGCCGTGGCGTTTTTTCTGGCTTTTCGAATTGCCCCGCTATTGACTTATTTATTTGGCCTCTTATTCACCAGTAATTTGTAAGTTGGCTTTATTTTCATTTTGTCAGGGAGTATTATATTTTGTTACTGTGTTTTCACTAACTTTCAAGTATTTTAATATTCATACTAGTGATTCTATTACTGGCTGCTGATTTCTGGACTGTTAAAAACGTTGCTGGCCGACTACTGGTAGGACTACGATGGTGGAATGAATCCAATTCCACAGGAGAATCAATCTGGGTCTTTGAAAGTGCGGATCCTCAACGTTACATCAATCCAATTGACTCAAAGGTGTTTTGGATGATGATGTACTTGTCTCCTGCCTTATGGGTTGCTTTAGGGATTTTAGCGATCTTGAAATTTGAGTTCTTATGGCTACTACTTATCGTCATTGCGCTTATTCTGACCATTACCAACGCATTGGCCTTTAGTAGAAGCGATAAGTTCGGAAAGGCCAACACTTTGGTGGGTTCAGTGTCTAGTGGAATCACATCAAGGGTCTTTGGTTCTTTGGGATCGCGGATATTTGGTTAACAGAATGCATGGCGAGAGAAATTAACTGGTGACACCTCTAAAATCCCCAAGATAGAGCCGGAGAAAAACAGATAAAAGATGGTTTATGATACTTAATATACATGGCTACTTGCCAGTGTGTGCGACAGAACAGAGAAAAGTATAATTTAGTTCATAGAGTGAGAGGAAACCCAAAGACCACAGTTGCCAGTCCATGATATTGTCTTTTTTGGAGGGCTTGGTCAAGAGATTCTTTTACCGCATTGCTATACTTTGCCTTTGTACTCTACTCGAATAATTGTTGGGGTTTCACTTTCCGTGTGATGTCTTCCTATCAAAGTCAATGAAAGCTGGTATCAAACAAACGGTATTCTTTAGTCTATCCTTTATCTTGTATGTATCTGATAAATATATGGCATAACCTTCTCTGTCGGCATAGACTCTGCTCCATTTAAATATCCAACAGATTAGCACTTTAGTATAACTCAGGAAATCAGGGGACGGGTTATCAGTCTTTCTCATGTGTTTAACATGAATGTCAAATAACCTTGTCTGTCACAGACTTATCTACTCCATCTCAAAACTTAGTATGTCGGGTATAAGTAAAGCCAGGGTATGAGACAAGGTATAAAGCTGAACTAATTATCAGGGCTCTCAGGTTCCGGCCGCCGAAAAGCCTGCATCATGTTGATGCGAAAGGCATCAATTCTGGGAGGATAAACCTCAGAAAAACCTGCTCTGTTCTTATGCTATGGCACATGGATGATGCCGTTGAGAAAAATGAACATTAACGGGGGTTTTCTTCGAATAGTTCCAGTCTGACTTGGTCAAAAAGGTTTGAACATGAAGTCATAAACTTTTTACATATGTGACGTCGTTGAACTTAACCGATTAATCTAGAGCTCTCAGCTGTTAAAATCACCCTGCAGTCCAGTTCGGATCTCGCGTCTTTTCCTAACAAATTTTTTTTTTTTTTTACTAGCTAGATCTCGATCAGAATATTCCCCAAGTTTGGTGATAACGTTACTGTGGTAATATTGAGGCCTTTTAGGGGGTGGCAGGCCAAAGCTTGAATTTACAGCAACGCTAGCGTACAAGGAAAAAATTTGGAGTATCTGAGCTTTTCTGCGAAAACAAAATTGTCTAGAAGGATTGGGTTGTATGCGCATATTCAAACTATAGTTTTCTTTTCAGGAAAGGTGAATCTTTGTTATTGGGTCATTACGTCGTTGATCTTCTTTGGGTTCCTTATCTGAAAATTTTACCAACCGCCTTGGTCTACAACAAACCTGTAGAAGATTTGTCTCGCTCTTGAAGTATAGCTTTACTTGTTTTGAGTTGCTTTTCTTCTTCGCCGCAACTCAGAGGGTTTTCTCTTCGAAGGCGGGTGTTTTGCTTTTACTAGCCTGGTGAGGATGGTCCAGCAAGGAACTGATTAGTGTAAAGTGGTACGACGAAATAAAAAGCCCACGGATCAATAGTAGGAGAAGCAAAAAGACCCTTGAGGTCCAAAGTACAAGCATGCGCAAAAACTCGACAACAGCAAACATGGGCCGGTTTCCCAAAACACAATCTAAACCCGTCAGTACCGAGCGGGACCCTGATGGGGATAGGGTCAACAAGAACAACAACAGTTCACCGACTGACCAAACTGATTTTCCTTCTAAGGACAGCGGTGACTTTCAGGACTCTTTGTCTAACAATGGTGATCATAATAATAATAATAATAATGATGATGATAACGACGAGGACGATGATGGTCTTTCAGCGCTGAGGCTGCCATATCTCCATCTGCATAGTGGTGAGATAACCAGGTTTCTGAGTCCCGCAAAGGAATGGGTCTTGGGCCCTAATCCAGAAAGTAGCAGGAACAATGGCAACGACCACGCAGTGTCTGATGAACTGGATGATGCGGGAAACGCGTCACCAGTGGATTTCTTGGGTCATTATTCTCAGCCTCAGCATAGTTTTATGGGAGCACCTGGGACAATTAGTGGAAATGAGTTTGGAATGGCCGGCTACCAGAACTATTTCCAAGCTGGAAACAGTAGTACGCAGCAGTATTCACAAAAACAGCAGCAACAACAGCAAGATTTCCAGCAACAGCAGCAAATGGCGCAACAAACTACACAGCTGTATATGCAGCCAAACCAGGCAGGTTCATCCTCACAGCTACAGCAACCACAACAACCACAGCATCAGCAACAGCAGCAACAACAGCAACAACAAGCATTTCTCAATCAGGTCTATGGTGCGGCATCACAAAACAAAGCCTCAACAGATTCACCTGCGTTCCCGTTTTTGGAGACCCAGCTGTTATCTGACCAGTTTTACAGCGGTCCTCGGCCGGTGCAGCCACATATGCAGCAATCACTGAACGCTGACGGCTCTCTAGGTCTTCTTCCAGCCAGTCAGAATCCTTTGCATGAGATTCAAATCACGGAAGAGGTAAATTATTACTTGTATGGTTCAGCTAAAGATGGCAATGTGACGCAACACCAGGGTATAGCGCACTCTCAGCATGACAAGCCCAATCAAAACCAGTACAATAACAGCAGTAGTTTTGCAAGTGGCAGTGAAACTCCGGGGTTGACTCCATTTTTTGGAGATACTGCAGGACACCAGCACCACCAGCAGCAATTTAGTCCTGGCTCGTTTTTCTCCGGAGCTTTGACTCCATCTTTTGGTGCAGCTGCCACTGCTGCAGTTGCTACTGCCGCTGCTGAAGGTAGAAAGGCACTAATGATGTCGCCGGCTCCGCTATCATTGGCAAGATCTCCAGCGGCCCCGCCAATGTCATTAAATCATCGAACAGCACAAAATCAAAGTGGTGGTTCTACAGGGTATGGTAATGTTTCAGGCAACCATGGTGTCGGGTTTGGTATTGGTAGTGGAACTTCAACTCCAAGCAGTGCTTTGGGTGTTGGCTCTGGAAGTCCAATTGCAGGGCCAAACTCTTCAGCGTCCAAGAATATCTTGTCGTCAGCTTTATCTAATCTTCCATCTGGTGCCACTGTGGAGTCTTCATGTGCCTCTGGAGAAATGACAGAGGCTGAATTGAACCTGCTGCTTAGAGAAAACAAAATGCTGAAATTTTTGCCGGTTATCGAAGAAACTGTTGTTTATGATGCACGGGGAAACCGATGTTCTATTGATTTGACTGCAGAGCTATCTGGTAATTTCTTTGTGAGCAGGAGCGCTTCAACTAAAGGATATTCTGCAATTAGCGATGTGGGGAAAGGTAAAAAAGACGAGAAATCCGTGAAACTCGAAAATGAGGAGGAGCACAATGAACATGATGAAACCAATCACCAGCTTGATTCTGATAAGAAAAAGAAGGTCAACGATGATAATAAAAAAGTTTACGAACTAACGTTTTACCGCAGAAACTTATTTCAAGTGACGGCAAATGTTATAAACTCTCAAAATGCAGTCTATGCGGGAAATTCAGAACACCCCCAGTTAAAATCTCGCATTTTATCGCTTTCTCTGCAGCTTAGCGTTAGCACTCATGCCACTGCAGATTTGAAAACATCGGATCCACCTCCAGAGCAGAAACTCATCTTGTATTGCACACCCAGAGCTGCTGCGGCTGCTGCTGCTGCCGCCGCTGCCGCTGCCATATCATCCCATAAAGACGGGATGGAAGACGATGATGATGAGCATGACGATGACAGAGGTAACAAGTATCCAAGGAACAGCTCTGCTGCTACTGCTGCCGCTGCCGCTGCCGCCGCTGCTGCTAGCAGTAATTCCGAACCACCAGAACCACCTGTCAAAAAGATTACCCCCAAAAATGGCCGCTACGGCGAAGTTGTTGGCTGGAAACGGCTACAGTTCAGATCATCAACCGCCAATAACGGTCGAAGGAAAACCCAGGATTATTTCTCAGTAGTGGTTAGAATCTTTGCTGAGTTGGAGAATGCACAGCGCGTTTGTCTTGCCAGAGTGCATTCCAGGCCGGTCGTGGTAAGAGGCCGTAACCCAAGGTTTTATCAAAACAGAGAAATTATTCTTATCAATATGCCGAACGTCATGCCTAATGACAACCAGCAAGTGCAATTGCAACAGCAGCAGCAGATTGACGAGGGACATGAACAAGATGAAGGACACAAGGAGCATGAGAGTCAAGGTCGGAAATCACCACAAAAACAGCAGCTGCAGCCAAAACAAAAACCAAAGGAAGAATCGTACAAGACTGCTACTAGTGAAAGAAGGCCAAGGATTTCTCAGACTGCGCCTCCTAGCAATTTGGATGATTTGGATGATGAAGATGAAGAATCTCCCAACCAAGACTATGAAGAATTTCCTTACGTGCCCCACGATGCAAAGCAGCAGCAGCGTCGTAGCCGGAGACAAAGGCATGAGCAAAACAGTGCAGCTGTTAGTTCCAGCAATCAGACTGCAAGTTCAGGTGTCACGGTGAACAGTAGTGCGAACAAAACCGAAAATATGGCGGACCCAGAGAATGCAGAGCCTGAGCACCGTAGTCGTACTACACCAGCTATGATGATGATGAATTACCCTACCAGTATACAATTGGACGATAATGGAAGTAAAAAATTGATGAAATCAAGAAGCAGCGGAACCAACGCAGCGTCATTTCCTCCGGTTGGAACTGCTAAATCTGCAGCACCGCTTACTGAGGAGACTGCTGCAAGCTCAGTAGCATCTTCAGGAAATCATGACTCTCATAAGGACAAGGATGTGGATTATGAATACTTCCCTATGCCTTTGAACTACTGGCTGCCACCAGTTGAGGTCGTCTACAGGCCACATGCAGTACACCACCCCTTGAAATTCCCCCGAGGTAAGAGTCAAAGTGTGTATGATAATAACACGAAACGGTATTTTTCTGCTGTAGAGTAGAGTTACTAAAGAGAACTTCAATAATTATATTTTATATGTATGTACAAAAGAATGCAAAGAATAATGAAGTAAAAATAAATAAAACAAAATCAACTGAAAGGACGGGCATGCATCCTGGACTCTTTCAGGTAAATTTCCAGCTCAGTCATATGGGAATCCAATTCAAACTCATTGATCTTGTCAACCAGAGGAGCCACATGATGTTTTCTCCAGTAAAACTGTTTGCAAGTAGATCCCAGAACTTTCAGAGCATCTCCGATTTCACCGGACTGCGCAAGTAATTCAATCACCTTTTTGGCAAAGAACTGGTCACTTTGATCTCGTTCTTTCTTAGATAGTGACTTGAAATGATGCGTTTTGCGAAACTTGCCTCTTGACTCCCAAACATTTCTACCAAAATCTACATCTTGAGCCACAATTGCAGATTTCAGGGCCAATGTGTAATGGCGATTCTCATTTTGAATAAATTCTTTGATAGATGAATCTTGCGTGAGCTGTTTCAGACGAGCCAGGTATTCCTCGTGGTTTTTCTGAGCTACCGCTATACGTAGGTATCCATATACCAGATCCGAGTTGGTTTGGAAAATTTGCGGAGAAACTTCCCACAGATAATTGTAAATTGCGCTTGACTCAAGCAAAACTTCCTGAGAAGAGGATAAAACTGGCTTGGGCAGAAATGGCAAGTTAGCTTGTACTAATGAGGTGGTCTTGGTACTACTGCTCGTTGTGCTTGCGGGATCAAAGAATATACTTGCCCGGATCTTGTCTGCCAGTGGTGAAGCCATAACAGAGCTGAACCAAACTTGATCCGAGAAATTTGAATATGCCAGAAATAGATGATTGATCAATTTGGGCATTTCTTGAGTCGGGTTACTGACTCGGAGTCCACTCCCAGTAATTCTTTGGATCAAAGTCCTAGCTATGGTGATTTCTCCTGAATGGCCACAGAGGTACATCAACGCGGAGATTGAGCGCTGGTTAAGCTTGAAGCCAGCTTCCACCATCTCAATTAAGTACTTCCAGGCTTGTTGATGATATGCTGGTGTGTTTCCTCTGGCACATGCAGTTATTAAAAGGTTATAGGTATCCTCGTTGGGTTGAATGGGTTCGTGAGGCCTGGACGTCATTTCTTTCAGTAAATCAAAGACTTTTTCAGTTTTGCCGGTGAGAATTGACGCTAGCATCATGGTATGATAGATATGCCTATCAGGTTGAGAGCTCAAAGCGGTATACTTCATCATATCAAAAATCCCCCAGGCTTCTTTGAATAGCCGTGTTTTGATGCAAGTTTCCAGAACAAGAGTATAAGCCACATTATTGATCTTGATTCCATTTTGTTTCATTTGCTCCAAGGTTTTTGAAATGGCCTCGACATCATTGTTGTAACGGTGACATTTCAAAACGTTGATATAAATATTTTGATTCAGAGACATCCCCAGTTGACCCATCTCCGAGAGGTACCTTTCTACCACCTGGGTATGCCCACCCTGAGCATATCCAGAAATAAATAATTGATAAGTAAATTTGTTGAAACCAAGCTTATTTGAATCATCTTTGAGAATGTTTTCGAAGCTTGGGAGGAACTTGAGTCTTTGTTTGACGGGTATTGCAGCAATAACACTATCCATATCTGATTGTGATAGTTTGCTCAGAACTTCGGGCCTGCAGCAAATTTCAGCAACTTGGTTCCAATTCCTACTTGAACTTGATAATGACGAAACAATCGAAAGTTCACCAGCGTTTGTTGGCTGTTCCATTGCTAAAGCACGTTCAATGAGATCCGGTAATGCTCGTGCTGGTTTTTCGGGAGGTGGTAGCGAAGCCTTGGTTTCTTCTTCTGGCTCTGCGAGTCTCACGTACTCATCCAAAACATCTATCTCATTTTCCAAGACCTTGGGGTCAGGTGTTGTCTTAATGACCTTTTCATGCTGCTGTTCGTCTACAAATCGTTTCAAAGTAGAGCTATAGGCTTTAATCTGACGTATTCTTTCATTTAATAGCCTTTCCTCTTCCTTCAAAGTCTTGGCTTTGATCTCAAGCGATAATGACGGTGGCGGGCGTGGTATTGATCTTGAAACTGCTCCTACCGCTGGTGAAGGAGAACTCACTGGGCTCTGTTGGTGATGCTTGGATTTAATAAAAATACTCCGCCGTGCCTCACAATAGTAAACTAATGGAGACTTGGCCTGTATACCAGGTCTCCAAAGTGACCATTTCATTTCTGATACACTTGTTCAGGAGATAAAACTGGCCTGCGAGTTGGATCCTGTTCTCGAAAAAATTAATATTTCTGTACGGTGTATATACTGAAATTTCAGGTGAAAAAAGTTATCAAAAATAAAAAGAAAAAAATTAGCATAGAGATTTTTCAGGACAGTCGATCTGCAAAAATCATCTCAAAGCATCGGTACCACTTTACCTGGAAAGAAAGAAAAAAAAGAAGAAACAAAATTGCATGGCATGGAGGAAAAGCTATATAGTGGTAAAGTTATATATTGGCAAATATATTGATAAATAAATTACATGATACTACACTCTTGTCCGTCTTTCTTTCCTTTAGTCTTTCTAGCGTTTTTCTTGAGAAAGTAAGGTTTGGAACCAGCCCGAGCTTGTCTTTGAGGTTCTTGAACATGTTGCGAGTTGAGATTGGATTTCGAGCCAGTGGCTGACAAAGGGTTTGAGGATTGCTTGGTCAACTTTTGGTCTCCAATAGGGTAGTCATTTATAGAAGAAGACCTGGAAGGGTGTGGGACCAATTCTGGATACAAAGCTTGATCTGCTGATAATGGAGGGTCTTCACCAGCTTGGAGCATAACGTTTGCAATGTATGAGTATACTTTTATCCAAGCGTTTTCTAGCTCGATAGTGAATTTTGACCCGAACCTATCTTGCAGAGTTCTCAACAGGGCATTACCAACCAGCTCATAATGAATGACTTCCACCCCGATAATCCTAGAATGTCTTTTCCCTAGACTAATGAGGATCTCATTACATCTCGCAACATTGTCCAGCTGTGAGATGACTAAAGACAGTATGCCTGCCATGGCACTCGATTGCGACTTTATAGAAGGAAACAATACTTTGAGTTCTGGATACTCGCCTAGCAAGTTATCGTAAAACTGCTGGCAAAAAAACGCACTTGCAGTGCCATGTACTGCTCTTCGCTCATAAGCTGAGGGGTCCTCCTTCATTGACGACCAGCTGGTTTTGACATTCAAAATCTCTGTGGGAGTCAGGTTCAACTGGATATCTGAGTATTCAGCTGGAAGTTGAGATGGCGTCTGTGGCGGCTGCGGCTGCTGAGGTGCTGATGGCTGTTGTGCGTTGATGCTGCCACTTCTAGCATGACTTGGCGCCGAAGAGCTTGTAGTTCTGCCAGAAACCATTTTGAAGAGATTTTTGTGAAATAGTCTCCCTATATATATCCTTTGTTTTTTTCAAAGATCGAAACAGCAGGTAGAATATCAAGCCAAAAATCGGTTGCCTGCGTTTGTGTCTCTAGCACCTGTCCAGTCTAATTTTCGTGAACTTACCTCAGCGAGCTTTCCTAGAATAAATATAACGAAAGTGCGTCTGGAGGCAAAAAAAAAATTCAACGGTCCAGAGATTTATAAATCCAGAGGTTTATATTCGACAGAGAAAAATTAGTGCCGATGCCCAGGGCTTATATTAAATCTAATCACCCCCCTCCCGATCTGATCAGCTAGTACTGATTGATTTGATTAGTCCAATTTACGAGCAGGCTGCAGCACTTTGGATATCTCAGATTGAGATATATATATATCGTCGAACGTTCACATGTATGAGTGATGCCAACAAGTGAAGGAGCTGCAAAAGAAGATTGGGGCATTGGCATGCGTATGTGCTAACTTACATTGCTCTACTCTATGTGTTTCTGGAATTTTCATACAAAGCCGTCATATACTGTCATGTCTAAGCCTCTTCTTGCTAGCACAACCGTAGTTACTCCCAGCTTCTCAAATGTTGGTACCTCTGGGGGAATCTCACAGCTTGATAGTTTAATCAACTCCAGTAGAAAAAAGTAGTCATTAACATTAGAACAAACTAAGGGTTTCACTTCCTTCCAATGACCC
Source organism: Groenewaldozyma salmanticensis (assembly GCA_003708315.3). Taxonomy (NCBI): domain Eukaryota; kingdom Fungi; phylum Ascomycota; class Dipodascomycetes; order Dipodascales; family Trichomonascaceae; genus Groenewaldozyma; species Groenewaldozyma salmanticensis. The sequence continues at coordinate 32,842 of PPNW03000014.1, forward strand.
AGAAATGAAAACCTAGCTTCTCCCTTCAAATCCTTGCGGTCTTTGGTGATTGCAGCTGGGCACAATTCCGCCTATTCATCGTTCCAGGCAGCAAATCGTGTCGCAATAATGTACGTAAATCTGTCTGAGTACTTTATCTTCAAGTCAATGCCAGGGCACGTTTAAAAAAAAGAATCTTTCCACTGCCTGCTTGGAATTGCAAACTTCAAGTTTCAGTAGGAATTAAGGGGTGGGGGAATAGTAAACAAGAGTCAAAACTGTGAAACTCAGTCATAAACCTCTCAGCATCTCATACGATTCAGCTTGGATGATACTTGCAAATGACTCTGGCAATAGCTCTCTGGTTTCCAATTTGTAAAAAAAAGAAAAGCAATCATGGGAAAGTTGTACATTAGGCTGCACTAATATACCCAAACTTAAAGACCAAATACATCAGAGGTAAAAAAAAATCCAAGTCGCTGACAGTCCAGTAGGTACAGCTATTCTTCAATCAAACACACAGTTGCGGGGATTAAAGCTTGATAATCAAGCTCACAGTTAGAAAAGAAAGAAAAATGTCAAAACAGCAAGTGCTTTTGGTGTGATAATAAATTTAGCTTGCATATTCCATGGGTAAGTACTTTTTTCTTTTCTTAACAGCTATGATGAAACTTTCTTTGCCAGATTGTATAGAGCTCGTGCAAACATGCACGAGATAGAGTTTGAAATCTTGTTTTGTTTGTTTGTTCCCTTAGCTATGCCTTAAACTCTAATGGTAAAAACTTCATTCTCCACATGTGGACAGAAATTCTTTGCTGCCTTTGCGGAACTTATTACCAATGAACATCTTTTGCTTGTGGCGGCAGTGAGCTAATTTGTTGTGAAACTACCTTGATTCCAACCTTTAATACCTCCAAAGAAAGTTATCTGGTCAAATTAGGTCCCCTCAAAAGCAGATAAGACAAATACAGCACTTTGTCGGCATTGAGCTCGCGGTATTTACTGTTCTTCAGGTACACAGGACTGAGTTATATCAAAGTTGTCCGGATAAACTTTACGGCAATCTTTCCGTGATACCGCACTCTTGAGCAAGTACTCAGTATAAAAAAAAAATCACACAGCACCATGCTGTATGTCTCAAAGTATCATATAGAGAGAGAAAATAAAATCAACACGAACTGACATCATTAAGCAGGAACTAAGTGACACAGCTGATATAAATGTATGTTCTCCAGAGAAGAATTCTGATTGTCTCTAATGTCACATAGCAAAATACATCAGAAGTTTTGAAGTACAAGCTCCAGCCTGAAATTGATATTCAAAGGTGGAGAAAAAGAAAGTAGTCCAAGTTCATCTGTGTGTAAATCAAGTGTTCCTTCCCGAGCTGAAGCCATTGGAAGGTTAGCTTTACTTCCACTTGACCTTCTTTCTTTCTTTCCTTTTCTTGCACTACTCCTTCCGTTTGGTTTTTCTTATTAAAACTTTAATTGGACATTTCGTGGGGCGTATCTTGATGAGTTTTGGAGTTCGCGTCATTTCAGGATGGCTTTGACTATCTTCTGCCATATGGAACAAGAGCAGGTATTTTCTCACATGCTCTGCACAAAATCCAAAAAAAAATAAAAAAAAATAAAAAAAGAATTCAATCCTATATGGCGCTGAGGTGTGTAGGCTCTAGTTGTATCAAAACGCGAAGCACGAGCGTTTCACGTCAAATCCAGCTTTGAGCGGAAAGTTCCCCGAGCAGTTTTCTCAGAGCATTGTGGCTCCTCTAATCCTGCGCACTACGACAGCTGATACTAGCTGCATTCAGACTTGTGGAATGGTTTTATTTTTCTTTCATGAAAGCGCTATATCCACGCATTCTGGTGAGACTTGCCCTATACGAAAACAGAATTCTATAATTATATAACTTTAATAGTGCTGTAAAAGCCGTTGTGGAACGAAAAGCACGCCCCCTTAAGTAAGTCAATGAGATCACTAAAAATATTTACCGTCATCGCCGTATTTGCATCCTTCATACCTGGAGGCTTTCTCCTTCCTCTCTTATTCTCGTCTTCTTCTTCTTCTTTCCTTCTTGTTCAGAACAGCCATTTATTCACTCTTTGAGGCTTCTTTTTTGTTTGAAGCAAGGAAAAGAATAGCTGGTGCTCAGCAGCTCTTGGCTTTTTCTTTCCTCTGTGCTTTTTTTTTTATTTTTTGTTGTTTGGTTTCTGGTTCTTTTGTGCTATCCTGAAATCGCTGCTTTCTCTCTTCTCTTTCGTGTGCGTGCAAGGCCTCATTTTTAATTTATTTCCAACTCGCTTTGGACGCTGGGTACATACTGCTATTCTTGTTTGTTGGCGGTTTGGCGTGTGCGTTCTCCTCTCCCCTTTCCCCTTTTTCTGCGGGACTTTATTTTTTTTTGTTCTACATTCATCTTCGTCATCAGTGCTGCTTACTAGAGGTACTTAGCTTTCAACTATTTTTTTCCTTATTGCTTGCTGTTTCTTTCTCTCTTTGGTTTTTCTTGAGTCTAGCATCATTTCTCGAAGACTCCAAGACTATTCGCACTATCATTGTAGCACAATTGGGATTCTCTTGTTGTCGAAGGGACTTAACAGGTTTTGATCAGTTAAGGAATCACGTTGTTTTATATACTTCAGGAACAAGGGCCTTTTTTTTTATTTTTACTCCGGTCATAACTAAAGCTGCACTACTCATATACTCAACAGTGAGCTTGTCTTTTCAATGCATCCTTCTCATCACCAGGTCCAACTGTCGCAACCAGACCTCGGCCTGTATGCTCAAGGAAACGGTAGTAATCGTCACCTCCGGCGGATGTCTGGAAGCCAGCAGCAGCAGCAACAGCATACCCCTTTGCTACAAAATCAGTATTCGCATGCTCAACAAATGCAATCTCAATATCCCGGTGCACAGGGCGCTAAGAAACAACTGGTTCAACACCAAGGCTACTATGGAGTGAACTCCTTGTCTTCACCTCATGTTCCTCGTTCATTTTCTTCATTCTCGGTCGGGCAGCGGCCCAAGTCATTGTACGCGTCATATTCTCCCATGCACGCCACGGCTGTGAACTCCAGCGCTTCCCCTGCACCCTCTTCATCTTCCGCATCATCATCTGGCTATTTCAGCTCTACCGCTAATTCGGGGTACACCAACATGCATCCAGGATCTTCGTCCTCTTCTGTGTCTTCTATTAATTCTATTTCATCTAATAGCCCTCAGCATCGTCGCTCTTCGTCAAATTCTCAGCTCAGATCAATGTCATTCTCGGGTTCCACTTCTTCATTACCATATCACCCTACACGTGTATATTCACAGCCGCAGCAGCAGCAGCAGGCTGTTGTGCACAAGCCTGATCGATATTGGCGCAGAAAGTCTATGATTAATACACCTCCATCTTCAGATAACCTCGAGGATTCGTCTGTGACCCCGCAACAAGGCTCACCTAACGAAATTGTGTCTCAGGATGCATCACTCCAGGAAAACAATCGTTCTTCATTTTCGTCTTCTTCAGAACGGAATTCATACTCATCTGCATTTTCATCTCCACTACCCTCTCCAGCTGAGGCTTCTTCATTTGGAGTCGCGGCTTCCGGAATTGGCGAGCGGCAACTATCAAAAAGTACAAGTGCTACAGACTCTATTTCATCTAGATCTTCAACTCCCAGTCCGATAAGGAACTCAATCTATCAGACGCCTAGGGGCTCTTTTTCTTCGGGGCATTACAAGTCTGCTTCTGGTTCTTCAACATCGTCTATCTTAGCTCAAGGTATGTTATTTCAGTTTTTGGTTCTTTCTTTTTTTGTGATTTTTTAATGGAAAAGCTGGGAATAAAGTTCAAATTTAGGTTCATATTTTTTGTTCCCCTCGCATTTCATGATCTCGAACCTTAATTACTAGTTTTCTTTTCTTAATTTTTTTTTTTTTGTTTTTCTGTTTGTTGTCTTTTGCTCTTTCTTCAGGATTGTTTCTAACTTTATTGTCTAGGTAAACACATCTCTGCAGCTAATGTCAGAGGTATTGCGGACCCACCGCGTTTGGTCTTACCTTCTGACTCTCGTAGGCTTTCTGAGAATGGTTCTGTTGACCTTTCTCCCCGTCATTCTCACTCTAGTTCGGTGGTAGCCGGTCAAGTCCCCACTAACAATACTTTGCTTTCCCCTGGTGCAGATGAATCATCGTTCAATGATTCTTCTAGCACTATTTCTGCTAACGATACTAATAACGCCTCTCCTGAGAAAAGTAGTGTTGTTTCTCTGCCGCAGTCAATCTTGAAACGACCTAAGTCCGCTGACACTGACTCTCCTTTCTTTCAATCCTTGGAGAAGACTCCAGATGTTGTCAGCCCTGAGAAAAACCAAGATACTGGAAACAGCACTGCTGGATCTCGTACCGTTGTCAATAATCATGGATCTGCACTAAGAGGACCGACGTTGGTCAAAAACACTAGCGGAGTTAGCACGAGAAATGCAAACACTAACTCTAAGCCAGATATTCTGGCTGAGACACTGCAGCACGAAAGATATTCTGGTCTAGTAGGACAAAACAAAAACAAGTCTCAAACTTTTTCAACCTCTCCTGTTTCTGCTGATAATTCAGAACAACAACAGCAACAGCAACAGCAACAGCAAAGTAGGATTTCTCATAAGTCATCCACCGCTAGCATGAGAGCTGCGTCTTATTCGCCTGGTCAGTATTCAGCTTATGATCAGCGACAGCAGGATTTCTCCTCCACTACGGCAGCTAGTGTGGACAAGTCAAAGCGTGAAGGCGGAGCTTCGAAATTTGGAGCTAGACTAAAGAATGCTTTTTCTCTTGGCACAAAGAAGTCGCTTGGGAGAAAATCTTCCTTTTTGTCTAAAAGGTCAGCTTCTGAATCTATCAGCACGACTGACTCAGATACTCTCTCCCTTTTTTCTGTGCGCTCAAATGCATCCACTGCGTCTTTTGCTACAATCAAGAATTTTGGAAAATCTCTGTTCAAGAAGAAAACTTCGGAAAGCATGTCTTCATCTTGGTCGCCCTCGAGTGCTAATATTGCCTCTCCTCAAGCGCCCTCTCCGGTAACTATGAGCACTATGGCTGCCTCAAGGCAGTCCCTGAGTGTTCCATTTGGTGGTGGTGGGAGCGCCTTTTCCACCACCTCCTCCTCCTCAGGAAATGGCTTTGGATCTCCATCTTATACCTCAAGCGCTGCCTCACCAGTATTGTCCCATGCTATTGCTGAAGCAGAGCTTCCTTTGTCCTCTCAAGCTACCATTTCATCAGTTTTGTCTAGTAGTACAATTACTGACCATACCATGACTCCCTCAGACGTTGCCTACGAGCGGGCTGGCTCTGCAAGCGTGGCTTGTAGAGGTAGCAACAACGAAGAGACTCCCAAGGAGAGCATTGTTATGCCAAGTATCGAAGTCAATGGTGAGGAATACAATGAGAAGTTGCAACAAGAGTGCTCTCCTCAAAGTGAGGATAACTGTGTGGGATTACCGTCTTTAACCTCCTCTACTGAAAGTTCTGCTGTTGATAGTGAGGATATGGACGGACTTACTACTGCTGCAGACACGGTATTCCCGAAAAATCTGGATGTGGAGAGCGTTGAAAGCATTCGAAGTTCTTTGGATAGAACCAAATCGTTGGAGCGTCGAAGAAGCAAGAAGTCGAGTCACAAGACTGGCAGCGACAATAAGGTGGAAAGTGATGATACTAGTGTTCCTAATGCTACTGAGGTACATGTTCATTGTCCCGAGGAGGCGGCAATAATTGACGATGGAACCAGCGGGAGCATGTCACATCGAAGCATTTTGAAAAGCTCTAATGAAACACTGAGTAGTGCTTTGAAATCTGAGTCTTCTGAACCTGTTGCTTCTGATCCTGTTGCTGCTTCTACTGTTGTTTCTGCTGCATCTGCTGCTCCTGTACAGCCAACCGCTTCCACTGAGACCACCCCTGAGGAGTCCTCTACAGGATTGCTGGAAGAAATGCAAGCTATTATGAACTTTGATAGCGAGAGCTTACTGAGCTTAGACTTTGATTACGAAAAGAAAGTTTTAGGATCCAGCAAGTATTCGGACAAAAGCTCAAGCTCTCAAAACTCTTTGGCTTCCCCTGTTTCTGTGAACTCGCCTGTCGGGGTGCCTGCACTTGAGAGCTCTGGTGCTCACCAGAAATCTTACCAGTACAATGCCTCGCAATACCCAGCAGCTGTTAATGGTCGTCAGTCACCTTCTCTTGCTTCTCAAAACCATCAGCAACGCCATCGCCAGCAGTTTGACGGATCTACTTCCTCGACTAATTCTCAACACTATTATCATCCAACTTACTCTCAGCAGCAGCAGCAGCAAGTCACTGGCAGTCGATCTCGTTATGATGGTCACAATGGAAAAAGAGCTAGCTCTTCTGGGAGACAAAAGCTGCCGCAGTCGCGTTATCAGCAGTCTGTCCAGCATCAACAAGCATTTGCATATCGCGATGAGTATGCATCGTCTAATTCATCTTCCACATCTTCAGCAGCTAATAATGGGGGCATGGGACCTGTTTCTCCAGAGAGCGTTGGGTCGGGAGTTTCATTTTCCTCGAAAATTGTCATTTATGATACTTACTCGAGAAATGATTATGACCGTAGACCAGATTTGGCAACATGTAACATGCTTACACCAATTTTAGCCCAACAGATCAAGGAAGAGCTCAATAACTTTAAGATGGAAATGAACATTCATACTGACTCACGCATGTTTACTCACTTTTTCTAGTGAACAGGAAAAAAAAAAAAGTTCAACACGTGGAGAGACGGAGAAAAAAAAAGAGAGCTTTTGCATAATCTATTCCTGGCATTTATTTAGCTAGTTTTTTTTTCCATTTGTCTTTACTCTATTGCTATACCACAAAACCTGAAGCATTATTTTTTCTAAGTCCCATTTGCATTCATATACACTTATAAGTATATCATAATTTTAATTTAATTTCAAGCCTAAATCAGATGTCTTTGGAAATTATAAATAGATGGGTTGGTTTTTCCGGTGAAATTATTTTGTGGGGGGCACTGGGGGGGGAACGCGATGGTTGACACTTTATGCCTAAGTGGGGTGGTCTAGAGGGAAACCAAGGTTCGAGAGTTCGTGAGGTCTCTCACTCACTCTCACTAACCCTCACCCACAGCTAAGTAACTCAAAAATGCGCCTTCCATAGTAACTTCTGATACCTAGCATTTTGCGCTTGTGGGTGGCCCCCAGGTACTGGAACTTATTTTGAGGGACAGAAGTATGGCAGGAGAACATGTTAAAGAATAGAAAAATACTCACCGAATAGATATAGTTTCCCTTTTTTTTTCTGGCTTCAAGGTTTTCACTCTTCTTCTTTCAAGTCCTTCATTGCAAAATATATAACTCCTGCTGTTATGCTTTCTCTCAACTTTTTGCAAGACTCTCCTTTGTTCCCCGGCAATAGAAGTGCCTTGACAGCGAGCTTATCCATGAGCGCGGGTTACAACGGCAGTAACAGTTCAAGTGGTCGCATTCAGGGAAACGACAGTAATAATTTAGATGGTCTGTTTCCAGCTTTGATATCACCGGCGCAGTTTGAAAATGATCACTATATGGAGCTGTCATTTTGTGCCCATCAGCTGCTAAGCTATTTTTTTATCAAAGGGCTGGTTGTCGTCAGACCTCCCGTATTCCAGCCTAGCCATGGAACTTTGAAGCCAAGAGGAGGTTGGAATATACTGGTTAGACTTTGGTTGAACTCTGCAATTGCCAGCGATGGACGTCGCCCAAGAGATATCATTGCCAAAAAGACTAAACTAAAAGTCCCAAAATACACACTTAAACACTGCGTTAGAGAGCCTGTTGTTTCTGAGGCTGTGTCAGACTCAAAGCAAGATAAGCAAGAGAAAGTGATCAAGTTATCGACTAGTGCTGGAAGCTCTTTTCCTGATCTGAGGAGTAACATACAATGTTTTGAGACAACAATAAATGAAGAGAGTGAAAGGCTAAATTCAATGGAGCAAAAATGCAACAAGACCACTGAAATTTCTGAGTGGCTAATAGAGGAAGAAAGAAAATCATCAGTCGAGCTCGAAATCGTTGAGAAAGAAGGAGGTAATGATGGTGATGATGGGTTAGAAGTCTTAGATGAGGTTGAGATCATTGACGATGAAGAGGAAGTGGACGACGAGGAGGACCCGGATGAAGTTGAAGAAGGCAAAACTTGGGCTTTGTTACCTTTTAGTAATCACGGAGCTCTTACTCTACCCCTGGTTAACAAACGCAAACGAGTTTCCTCATTTCGTCGAAAATCAAGTGCGAACCGACGGAGAATTCACAGAAAAGTCAGGAGAATCGTCAAGTCCCACACTCTTCAGACTCATGGATCTTTGAGTGCGCGGCTTTTACTGGTCCGGCACAACTCTCCACGTAAACTCCATAAAGAACTCAAGCGCCAGCAGGTAGCCCTGAGGCTTCAGCAAGAGGAAGAAGAGCGCAAACAGAGAGAAGAGCTTCTAGCTAACGGTGGTGACAACAAAAACTCCAAGAGTGCGCCAACCAGTACCGGTGCTATCTCGGCTCTATCTTCTGGACAAGCTATACTAAATCACCCTCTGAGACAGTCAAGTACTTTGTCGAGGTCATCAGAATATTCTTATGAATCCTGCCAGAAATTAGAGGCCCTAGAGCCTTTTGAGGACTACCAGGTTGACACTGATGAGTACCAACCACCCTCTGAACCATGTTTGGCAGACCACGTTGAGTATGACACTGAAGAAGATCAGAATTATAGCTATTACTATTATTATGGTCTTTGCTCGGATAGTTTAGCTGATGATTCTTTTTCGCCTGTATTAGCAGCAACTGAGCCAGTGTTGCATAAGGGCAGAAAAAGTATCACTACCCAGTATGAACTGCTGGATTGCCTTCTTACACAAGAATACCCAAATGCAACGGCCATGGGATTGCCAGCATTTGATTCTAAGGGCTACCATGACGCAACCGGTACAATGCTTTCTTCCACTATTGCTAGCTCTTTTAATAGCAGCGGCATGCTAGCAGATGATACCTCTAGCCAGCTGGGTGTTGTTGTCAACCATTATATTGATACTGACGGAATTGAGCAAAGCCCATTAACATACTGCGAAGAAGTAGTAGTAGAAGACGATAAAGGTGAAGATGAAAGCTCGGTGAGCACGAAACAATCAGTCAAGAAAAGAAGGCTACTCAAAAATTCGCTTTACAAACTGCTAGGAAAACGGCATGAAGTAGCTGGAGTCTACTTTGAATGAGTTTCCTTTAATATACAGATATCTAGATATAAATATATAAGCAACTAAGGCTTCATTGTGTTTTTTTTTTTTTCATTTAGCGCGCTGCACTGATCATTCTTGGCCTCAATCATAATTACGCGTCGATACAGAGTTTATAAATACTATAGAGAAAATTCAGGGGCGCCGCACAGTATCATTATTTCCTATTTTGTCAACTGTCGATTATGCTGGGGCCAGTGTCATATATGACTCCAATGCGCAGCCCTTGAATTAATTAGCAATGTGCATTGTGCAGATGCATGCATGTCATACGGAATTGTCACAGGGAATTGACGCCTTAAGGCAGGCAAGCCTGATAAAAGGCTCAAAATTGCTGTGGCATCACTTTGCCAGAGCTATGCTGTCCTGCGTGGAGAAAAAAAATATATCTATATATATGTAAAATAAAAAAAGAGAAGAAAAGCATAGGAGAGCAGTACTGGTAGCTCCATGAACTTGCTCAAGTCTATGCAAGGGCATCGACTGAAGAATCAATTTGCCGCGTACGCTCTCAGGTGTAATAGACGAATCATTGAAGTATTAGCAGTGGCTCCGCGAATTGAATGCATATTTCAAGCTTGCAGCACACTACATACACTTTTGCTAGCTTTAAACTATCAAAAGCCGCAACACATTTGCAATGATCACGAAGTGCATATGCATTCCTTCGAGCTTCCAGGGTATCAGGCTCTCAAAATTATGGGGTGGTAATCTCTGCCTAGACTGCTGAGCTGACAATTTGGGTAAGCGTTTTTTACAGCTGAAATACAGCTGCAGTTTACGCAGAGATGGCTGTCAACTTGGATTGAACTAAAGAGTTTATAGTCATTCTGAGTGGTTATTCGTGCTCTTTCCGAAAAGTTTAACATGCAGCACCAGAAGTTTAAAAAAAAAAAAAACATCACGTGAAAACCAGATCTGAAATATAAATTTTCTTCGTACGTTCCATCGACGTTGAACAATTTTCTAGACAAGCCACGCTTATATAATCAACAATCTGAGCACAGTATCGTTCACTGATCAAAAATTTTCTAAGGCCTAGCTCAAGCGCTTTAATTGAACTCTATACACACAACTCAAGAGCGGAAGAATTAGCAAGCGTACATTATGGCGGTCCCTGGTTACGTTTTACCTGGTCAGATAGTATGCCCATTAATTGAGAAAGAAGATGGATTAGTCAGGAAGTATGTGCCTGGTCGTGGTGTGACTGTCCAGGACGTCAACAATGGCAAAGTGAAGGCTTTAGTAGCTTCGCTGGTTGGGAAGATACGGTTAGTATCATTGGACGGGAAATCACCAGATGACAGTGTCTCTGTTTCTGAAAAAGACGAGCCAAACTCTGATCTTGTGGTCAATTTTGAGGTGAATGTGGATACCCCGAGAGAAGCACTATATCAGCAGCAACAGCAGCAGCAGCAAAATTCCGGCAATCAACGTAAAGGAATGTCAGTGTTGCCCGAGGTTGGGGATATAGTTCTTGCTAGAGTGACCAAGTTTATGCCAAAGCAGGTCAACACTGAAATTCTAGTTGTGGAGGACGCTGGAACGGTAGTTGCCGATTCGGGTGTTGGAATCAATGCACATGACGATGGTCTTTCAGTTGGTGCTAGTGGTGGCGCCTCTGGCAGTGGAAGTGCATCAAATTTTTTAGCAGGTGGAGGATCTTCAGGAAACGGTGGAGGGGCGGATTTGGGTGAAGGATTTGGAGGTATTGTTCGTATACAAGATATCCGAGCCACAGAGAGAGATAAGGTCAAATTGCAAGACTCCTTCAGACCAGGTGATATCATTCGAGCTTTAGTCCTGTCACTGGGCGATGGCTCGAACTATTACTTGTCTACAGCAAGAAATGATCTCGGTGTGGTTTTCGCACGCTCAGCAAAGGGTGGCCATTTGATGTACCCCTTAGACTGGCAAACTATGAAATGTTCAGTCACTGGCGACATTGAAAGTCGTAAGTGTGCCAAGCCGTATTAGGGTATTTCTTTAATGTTATTGCTTGTATGTTTTGTGTGGGTGTGTGTGGTACGTGCAATTATTGGAGAAAATATGGGTTGCTTGTCAGCTTTATGGGACGCGTTACGTACTGCTACTCCAAGCAGTTCACTGTAATCATAGAAGGAAAGGAATTCCGGCTTACATGAAACCTCGAGGCAATGTCACTTGCATCAAATTCCACGCTTGCGGGCAGTCAAAATACTGCGTTTATCTTACTTTCCTCTCTTTTTTCTCCCTCCCGCTGTTACCTCAGAACTTGGCAGCTTTCTTTTTTGTCTACTTGGCTTCTTTTATCTGTCAGTTGGTTGTTGTTGTTTTGTTTTTTTTGATACTTTTTTGAAAGAGATTCAGGCGTACTGTGCATTAGCAGTGTACATTAGCCCAAAGGACTTCTTGGTGTTGAGCGTTCAGGAAGATTAAAACTGGCAAATACTTTGATTCAAATAGATTGGACAGCAAAGGCTTGGATATCTGGCTGATTTTTATTTATTTTATCTACTTTTCCTACTTTTTTGGTTTTACTTTATTTTTTTCTCTTCTTCTTTATTTTTGTTTCTGTCCCAGTCTTTTAATTCTCGAGCTTGTGTGCTTTCTTTCGTTGAGGCATAGATTGTGTGCCATGGCTTCAACCAAGCGCACTTCTCCTTATCTTTTCACCTACGATAAGGATCCTGCTCCAACTGACTATGAAATCATCACCTCAGCTCCGGAGGACTATAGGTCTTTCTCTTATGGCGCCAGTCGCTTTGATTTGTCGAAGTATTACATGCAGAAGCAGACTAATGCGCCTCCCTTGAGATTTCGTCGGATTCAGCAGTGGTCTAACTTTGACTCTTTGGTGAAGCGCAACTCTGCCAAGCTGAAGCCCCCAGTGAAGGAGCAGAAGCGAAAAAAGAAGAGTGGCAGTGGCAGTACCAATCAGAATGAAGGGAATTCTAGCAGCGGTGGTATTTTAGCAGGATATGATGCAGTTAGCTTTAAAACTGCTCTTGCACAATTAGTTGCTGCTAAAGGAACTTCTGGGATTGATGACAATGAGTATTACAAGCCAGTTCATGATTTTTTTAACGGCAAAATTGCTTCTCGCGCTGAATCTATTTTGTCTGAACGAGAAGCCTCTGCAAGATTTAGCTTGCAGTCTGGCGTGGAACAAGTTGGTAACTCTGATTTCCAAGTTTTTGGAAACTCTGCAGGGTTTGGTGGTAATTCTGGAGGCTCTGGTGGCGGCTTAAACTCTAGTTCTGGCGCAAATGGCGGTGATTTTGGTGACAAGAGACCAATTCTCATTGGTCATGCAGCCTTTGAGTCTGAGGTCCCCGGCTTCAGTGACGATGCCACTTTTATTAAGAGACTGGAAGATCAAAGTACTGATAGCGACAATGGCGCTTTTTTCAAAATTCGTGAGCTGCTTTCCCACATGATTGCCAATAACTTGAGATTTGGGTTTTTGACTAGCGGAGTTCACACTAGGTTTTTGTGTCGCACCAAGTCTCAAGACGGCTACGTTGAGGTTTCACGAGTCATTCGTCCAGACAAGGAGGACCTGGGCCTGGTTTTGGCGGCGATAACTTGGCAGTGTCTTTATGGAGACGATGGGTCAGTAGAATCTAACGGTGATAATGCAGCCAATGGATTCTACTTGGAACGTGATTATATGCTTTCATTGGAGGCTGAAACTCTCCCCGAGCCTGATGTTTACAGCTTTAAGAAGTATGAAGAGCCGTTTAAGGGACAATCAAAATGGTACAGAGTGAAGCGTATGCGTGAAATGAAGATTGATCTCAAGTTTGTGAAGCCATCTCAAATCCCCCGAGATTTGATTGAAACTTCAAAGACTTGGGGAACAATGTATGGCTCTGTCCATATGAAGGCACGATATAACCCCAATTGGGATCCAATTGTTACTGACCAGAATGATGCTAGCTACAAATCTGCTGGAAATAGTGGTAACAGTGGTAGTGGTGGTGGTGTCGCCGCCGCCGCCTCTGCCGGTGCTATTTCTGCTGGTTTGTCTAGTACTTCTGGGAATAACGAGACAACCCGGCTGGGTGATAGTCGTGCTACTCCCTGGTCAACCCCAGTACATACTCAATCCGACACTGTGATTACCCACCATGTGATTATGAAGTGCTGTACCTATAACATGCATGGACAAGACGACCGGGCTCGAAGATTAGCCCATGAAGCTAGTGTCTATGAGTTTTTGGAGTCTAGGAAGCTGGATACGGTGCCCAGGAGGTTTGTTTACGGTGACGTTATGGGTTTTCTTAAAGTATTGGCTTTACAGCCAGTGGGGAGATCAATGAGAGAGGAAGACGTTACCCCAAAGACAGCTATCAAGATGAGAGAAGCTTTGAACTCGTTGCACGACCACAAGATTTTGTATAATGACGTTCGGCTTGAAAATTTCTGTATTGACGATTTTGAAAACGTGCGAATCATTAATTTTGCTTCTGCTAGACTTTACTCGAGATTGTATGAGATTGCTATCCGAGAAGAGGTGGAGGCATTGGATAATTTGGTGGATTCGATTTTGAGCGAGCGCGAGATTACCGAAAAGGCTCGCAAGAAGTCAAGAAGACGTCACGGTAGCAAAAGTGGTAAGAGCAATTTTCCAGACAGCTCCAGTTGCAGCAGTGGTGATGACGATAGCAATGACGATACTATCGAAGCTAGCGAGTATACTGCCGATAGCTCAGATAGAGACTGAATGGCTTCTTTCAAGTAAGAAAAAAAAATTATAGTAATAGATATATATTTAGAGGAAAAATAATTATAAATAGGAAAAAATTAACCTATAGAGAAAAAAAAAAGATAAATTATATATACTTTAGCTCCGCGGGCACCAGCTTCCACCGCACATGCAATTCTTTTGAAAGGCGACTGTCCATTGTGTGAATATAATTGCTCTGAGATCATCATACACAGACTCACCTCCGCATTTGGTACACACCCGTTCTCTGCCGGTAGTTGCTGAAGAAAGCAGCTGTTTTGAGAGCACATCGATCCTTGGAGAGTCCACCCCTCTTTGCTCTTCAGTCCTGTGCTCTGAGAAGTTCAGCCAAGAGACATCATAGAAATAAAGCTGGGCAACACGGAGTTCTGGTAATAGATTCTTTTTGAAAACGTCAACTGTACGATTGACGACTGGTAAGTACTCTTCTGGTATTTTAGCGTAAAACACCATTGATTGTTCACACTTGAGTCTTTTAATAGCAGCTTCATTGGGAGATACACCTTGTTGTTGCTGGGTATATACCGTTGTCTTTAACGAGTTATCAATATCACTAATCATTTTCTCAAACGACGCCAAGTTCACCGGTGACAACGTTATAACCTCTCGGATTCTCTTATGTGCAGAGAGAGCAGCAGTACTGGTGCCGTACTGGGAAGCGTTTGTGCTGGCTTCTTGTTCCGCTAACCTTGCGGCAATCTGCTCTAGACCTCTGATACCACGCAATGAGAACATTAACAGCATTCGCGAAACTCTGCTTAAAAGTACAGACATTGCAACTGATTCCTTGTTTTTGGTGTAAAAATTATCTTCAAGGGTAGCCATGTAAAGTTCCTGACAGACAAATGCAAGGAAATCTGCACCCCATCTTACCAAACCAACCATTGAGGTGGTGTGGTTACCTCTAATTTCGTACTCAGTGGCTCCACTCGGCAAAGCAGCGCTGGGACTGATTGACGTTTTCACTTGCGACGAAGCTCTTAGTGTGAATGTGAGAGCAAACGCTAGTAGCCGCAGATTCAAAATCGCCCATCCCATCCGATTCATACAAGACCGCTGACCTTGACTTTGACCCAGCACAAATTGCAAGCTGAGCAATCGTTGCAGTGAGGGGTTTACCATCATTTTATCAATATGATAATCTCGTGGGATATCCAGCGTGAAATTAATTGCTCGGTGGCATTCCTTCAGCAGAGAGTCCAAAAACAGGTGGCCCCACGCAGGATTCACTTCTAATGCTTTAATGTATTCCTGCTTCATTTCCCGCATAAGATCTTCATTGCACAAGTTGCAGAAGCAAGAAACAGAGTGTCTTAATGCCAGCCCCATTATCAGGTTTACTATTATGTCCTGGGTATATCCCTTAGGACTCATAACTGCATTGTTTTGAGTGTACGCAATGCTGAGATTGGATTTCGCTTTGTCTTTGGACTCTCCAAAGTAGACATATGAAACAAGGTTGCTTGATAAAGCCAGCTTGTAGACGTTTTTTGTCTCTTTGAAACTGAACCCAACATCATCAAGAGTCATAATCTGCAGTGATGAAGATGCTTTCGCGTTTCGATATAGTATATCAATTTTGCCATTGACATGAGCAATAGTTACAAACGTGTCCGAACTGGCACTTCTGAGCTGAATCACTGGTGAGCTGTACTCAGTCTTTTCTAATATTGAGATCTTCGCAGTGATGCCGTCATCTCCATCTTCCTTTGTAGCCCCGTTACTATTCCCCAAGGAATAAAAATTACCATGTAGTGTTTTGGGGACAGTTGTGAGCTCATATTTTTGCATGACACTACCTTCAACACCACCATACACTACCAAAATCTCTGTTTTGCTTTCGGCCATGACCTGTGGTTTGTTAGGTACGCTGGGTAAAATCAGCAAGTGAGTGAGATACATCCGAGGCGAGTAAGGGTCCAGATAACTGCCTAGTATCCTTTCCACCCTAAGCTGGGCGAAATCCTGCGGTGAGTTCTTCATTGTCCAATCTACAAACACTCGATACCCCTTGATCAAGCAGTCCTTGGGCACGTATGTAATCACGGTTAGACTATTATCTGATTCCCCCCGCCAGGTTGCATGTGTAATTAGTTGCTCTTCTCTGATACCGCCAACTCCTCCAATGTTCAAGGAACCGCCGTCGTCACCAGCTATTCCGGTCCCTCTATCCACTTTAGAAAAGGAAAGCGGTTCTAATGGTGCACTTACCTGGTGAAACCGTGAATCATTTGAGGATTGTACAATTAGCCTAATGTCGCCTCGGACCGTGACTGCGATACACCCTTGTTTACCGTGTATAGGATGGAATGGGCCGTATGGTTTTCCTTGCGTTACACCATATGATCCAAGTAAAGGATTTTGAGCATTGACGTTGTCCTCGGTGTTATTTCTTGTAGCTGGAGTGGCAGCCAGAACTGGTTTATCCATATCCAGCCATCTGAACCCCACCACTGCGTTCAATTCACTCTGTTGGTTCGCTACTGTCCCGATACTAGAGGGACTAAACAAGCATGAAAAGTATCCATTGCTGGTGCCAACTGAAAATATCGAGCAATCGCCATGGGTATCCATTATAGCCAGCTCGTTCCCCACTGGGCTCCATGATAAATGTGCAATAGAGTGACCACTATGTAAATTCTCCACCGTGGGCACTGCCAGCGGCGACAAAGACAATCCCCATTTTTCAGATAATGAATTGCTCAAAAGATACGAGATGTTGACCCCAAGCCTGTTTTCAGATAAGGAGGCTATAGCTCCGGACCGCGACCATGCAATTTCACTATAAACATGTTAGCCAAAAACACAAGTTATCAATATTTTCACCAACAGTTTTAAAACCTACTCGCAACATCCACTCCGCTGGCGACGTGCCAGTTCTAGCTCAAGCTGATTTTCTATTGTCATAAAACACTGTAGCTGTGAATAAATAGCGTATACGTTTGTATCCTGAACCAAATTTATCGGCGTTAATATTACTGTGGATTTTTTCGATGTTTGATAAATTCGTGCTCGAGGGTCTTCTCAGAGTGTGCAAGCAGTCGATTTTGATCAATATGGATCATGATAATATGGTTTTGAAAAACGCGTTTTGCAACCTTTTTCACTCTTTTTCAACGGCAAAACGTTTCAAGAACCTCAAGGAAAACTGCATTCGCTTGAAGGTAGCAAAAAAAGAAGGTTATAAATTACTAAGTTTTAATACAAGACTGTACACACAAGTTCATGCCTTACATGGGTTGTTTTTTTTTTCTTTAATTTCTCTCTCTAAGGTCCCTCTCGTGATCAACATCAAACTCCTCAAGTCCAATATCCTCTTCGTCGTCTGAGCCCTCTAAGAATGGCTGCATTTCAATTCCGTTTGTTTGAGAGTGTGAGTTATCAGCGTTTCTCGACGAAGATGTGGGCAAAGGCTTAGATCCATCATTGCTGAGCACAGTGTAGAGATTGATCAAATAAAGAAACAATAGATAAATCAAAAATGCCACTGAAGACATTACCAAGATATAACTAGCATGCATGATCCCCACATTGTTGAGCAGCACCATTTGCTCCTCTGTGGCGCCCATGAACAAGATACCACTTTCAATTAGCAAAAATGGCGTGAAGAACTGCCATGAACGTATAACTTTACCAGCCTGTGGCTGATCATTGAGCACAAAGGACACTTCAACGATTCTGGCTAGACCAGCACCCATGAGAGCTACTCCAAACATGAAATGTATCTTAGTGGAAACCTCCAAGCTCTGGGTATGCTGCGACATTGCGTATCCCGTGAAGATCATCACCAAAGCAGGGATATGGTTTCTCTGAGGTCGTTTCAGTCTCCAGTCCCATGAAAGGAAAATGCCAACCATACCAGCACACCACCATATGATTCCCATTGAGGTATGTTGGTAGTCTCCATGCGACCAGGGCTGGCCCCATCGATGTTCGGTGAAGGTGTTTATTATTCCCCATACGGTAATAACAGAGCTGTCGTAAAACTCTTGACTTTTGTTGTGTCGTTTCAGGAAATTCTCGCCTACGTAGAGCATAATGGTCAAAACTGCTCCGTAGAGGATGAAAGAGGACCCCATTATCTCGTGAGCCAAACACTGTCCCAAATGGTCAGCATGGCAAAACCCGGGGATAACAATAGCTCCAAACACCATCTGGGTCCAACTTATAATTGGCATGGCCACAGCCACTATACAGTGCACTAGGACGAGTATCCGGCGAATTTTGCCCAAAAACCCTTTGGAAATATGGAATTTCAAAATACCGCCGATAATAACCTGGGAGAACATGACAACCATAACTACAGTAGCAAACTTTGCATGTATGTTACCCTCTTCGAACTGTCTCCCCTTGTGTGCATGACCCAGGACATAGCCAACAATAGCCACCACAGCTCCTGTGACCTGCACGGGAACATGGAACCGGTTCTTAGCCAGCCCGCAGACTAAACCTGTAGGGAAAATAATGCCAAATGCAAACAC
Organism: Groenewaldozyma salmanticensis; assembly: GCA_003708315.3. Taxonomy (NCBI): domain Eukaryota; kingdom Fungi; phylum Ascomycota; class Dipodascomycetes; order Dipodascales; family Trichomonascaceae; genus Groenewaldozyma; species Groenewaldozyma salmanticensis. The sequence continues at coordinate 51,329 of PPNW03000014.1, forward strand.
CATCAGAAGTATGTGTGTCCATAAGATCCAGTCCAGGGGTTCCGCCGTGACATGCTCGCCTTCAGGCAAAGCTTCAGCTCCTGAATGGTCATGCCGCCGAAATAAGGCTTCCATCGCCGAGGTAGCTGAGAACAGAAAGTGGAAAGAAAAAAAAAAGGGCACTTTCCGCTACGCGTCTTGGATTCAGGTTACTGAATGTCAAAAGAATCCCAACGAATAATAACAAACCTGAACACGAAATTAGGTGTGTTAGATATTGTTAGTATACTGCACTTTCTTTGAGCTTGAAAAAATTCCGCGTTTTATCCAATGGCTCAGAAGGTTAAGTAATATATTAAGGAGGCCCCGCTACAAATCGGCTTTGTATAGCCAAGTTCTACCGGGCGCCTTAGAAAAAAATTATTACAATAAAGAAATTGGGTAATCTGGGAGAATAAATTACTCAGCAATCTATAGAGATTTTCCGTGCACGTTCCAAACCGCATGCATTGACCTTTACAGGGCCTTTCGAATTGTCAACCGAAGGCTTGTAGAGAACTCGGTTTAGTAGATATTCATAGCTCAGTATTCAATGTTCAGTATCAAAGTTTGCGCGCACCGAAACTTGGAATAGTAGTAAGAGATGCGGTAGAAAGCACACGTGAGAGCCCAATAATCAAACTGCGCAGCATTGAGCCAGAGGCATTTTGTTCGGACATTTTGGAATAACCCTCAAGGGGCTGGAGCTCTCAAAGTCCCACTGGTTTTTGGCCTGCTTTCATATGAGCTTATTCGAAAAGAAGGAAAAAAAAAATGTAAACCAAAGGCTTGAAGCCTCGCGTGTCTATGTCCTCTGACTGCCATTCTTGAGTAGCCATGCACTGCAGTCGCAATCCCTTTGCTCAACTATACAACGGTCTTTCTTGTGGGAATTCACATAGCATAAATTTCAGCTAGTTTTTTGCTTTTTTCTTTCCAACAAGTTTATGCGTTCCGAATAATTCAGTACAGCCCGTTTTTGTCTCTAAGAATCCAGGTAGGGTTAACATATAAGTCTAGACCAAAGGTACAATTGTCGGCATCAACCTGTGAATCTCAGCATTGTTTCGAGAACTAAGGCTTGCTGTGTCTCAGACCATAGTGTATACTCATAGTCAATATTGGTCTGTTTAGCTTCGTCCAAAAGATCGAGTTGACCTATGTGAGAGTCATCCAGCACACACTCAAAAGAGCTCACTTTATCTAGGACCAACTAGGCTCTTTTTCCGCTAGTATGATAATAATAATAATAATAATAATAAATCAAGTTTATTACCCATCACTAAAGCTAAGTCTCTTGGCGTCTCAGGCCATGAGCATATACTTATAGCCAATGATAAGGACACTGCTCAAAAGATAGGTTTAGTGTCAGTGTAGCATATGATCAATTGCCGCCTGACTTCATCCAGCTCAGTGAGCCCTTTCGCAGCCATGATACCACGAGTGACCCAAATAACCACCTCTCAATGTCTGAAAGGCTGGCACGGTAAGCATTTCAGATAATCAAAGCAAAAAAGGGCTCACTCCGATATAGCAGCATTTCCGCGTCAACCAGCTACTCAGAGTAGACTCATCCCACAGAACAAGACGCGGCGCGCGCAAGATGTGAAAGATTAAAATCTTGTCAGATAAGATCTAATAACTTTTTTGGGGCCCATATAACAAATCAGAATTTTCTCTCGTATCTGATAAATCAGTCTTTCTTCGTTCTTTTCTTTTCCTCGGGGGGCTGCTGAGCCTTCGTTACTGAGTCCTATCCAGTGCCAGCTACTCTCATGCTGCGAATTTTAAGGATGCTGATATAGGTCAATGATAACTTCGCTCCATAACCAAACCCCAAAGAATTTGAGTTGACTATCCATACATTGAGCAAAAATCCCACCAGAAGTCAACACCCCCACCAGCAGCTTTCTAGAACACAGTCACCCAAAGCCATTACGGCGCAAACCCAAATTCCTTGCAACATTACCCCGGCGTACACGAGCTTGAATTTAAATTTTGATGTTCACCATGATAATCATCTAGATCAACGCTTTATACGTATACACCAAGACCGATCAGACCTAATGTTTAAGTGGGAAAAAAAAATTCTGATCCAACCTTAAAATATCAATTTTGGGTCTGCGCTTCTTCTAATCGTGCGCACTCGATAGCCATTGGTTGGAGATAACGGGGATTGACACATTCATGAAACTCTCGCGCGAAATCCAAAAAGTCTTTGAGGCCAAAGTTTTTCAACTTTTGTCATTGTCGGTCAGGAAACCATGAGAAAGCGCTTCTGCCCGAAAGCGGGGAGGAGTACTCAGTACCATGCCGACTTCGCTCACTCAACTCTCCCCATTCCGCTGCATGAGTTAGCTAGCAGCAGCAGTAGAGCTTTCTCTCGAGCTGGAAAATCACACAACCTTAATCCCATTCGGTCAATGGCGTTCCCGGAGCCGGACCTAAATGCCCAAAAGCTGTAATCTTTCATTTTGCTTTCTCTCCGTAGAATTGCCCTAGCTTTCGAACCCATATACCTTCGACATTAGAGTTCAGTAAGGCTCAGTCAGTAATTTCAGTTTATGCAGTAGCTCGCCGATAAAATAAAGTAAAAATTTTCAAGCTGCTGCTGCCCTTCTTCTTTTGTTGGTTCGCTCTATAATCGATCGATCTGCCTGGATCAGTGATGTAAGTGATAAATAATTTTTTTTTTCTTCCTTCTTATTTAGGTCCGCGCTCAACATGAACCTAGTTTATTGAGTATATTCTTTTTTGTTTTTTTTATGCCTGTTTTTTCCTGGCATTTTGATTTCTCAATGACGCCCTCCCCTCTAGGGGCACACGCTGGGCGAGTCGTCCGTAGCTGCTTCTCCTCTCTTGCGGGCAATGGAACCTCCGCCGCTTGTCAACGGGTGAACTCGCAGGATCAAAGTGTGTGTGGGACTGAGCATTGTGTGAGTATCACTTCTCTCTCTGTTCATCATCACTTGCAGTCAGCAGTTTGATTGTTCGGAGCTGTTTCTCTCTCTCCCCCCCTTCCCGTAATTGGAAGACTCTCATATAGTCACTCACATATACGTAGAAAATGTTTATTTAAGAGTCAGTCTTCCCCCCCTTCCCAAATAAGTTTCAATTTTCTTCTTTTTTCTCTCTCCCTTTTGTTAATTTTCTTCTTTGATAATTATAGCATAGAACAAAAATGGTCCAGCCTAACGAGCCCGAATTCCAGCAAGCTTATCAGGAGTTGCTCAATACCCTTGAGGATTCCACTCTTTTCGAGGAGTACCCCGAGTTCAAGAGATTGATCCCTGTTATCTCTATTCCCGAGAGAATCATCCAGTTCAGAGTCACCTGGGAAGATGATAAGGGAAACTTGCAGGTCAACAGAGGTTTCAGAGTTCAATTCAACTCTGCTCTTGGTCCTTACAAGGGAGGTCTCAGATTCCACCCTACTGTGAACTTGTCTATCCTCAAGTTCTTGGGTTACGAGCAGATCTTTAAGAACGCTCTCACTGGCCTCAACATGGGTGGTGGTAAAGGTGGTTCCGACTTTGATCCCAAGGGCAAGTCTGATGCCGAGATTAGAAGATTCTGTTACGCTTTCATGTTCGAGTTGGCTAGACATATTGGTGCAGACACTGATGTCCCCGCTGGTGATATCAACGTTGGTGGCCGTGAGATTGGTTTCCTCTTTGGTGCCTACAAGAAGATCAAGAATAGATTTGAGGGTGTTCTTACCGGTAAAGGTTTGAACTGGGGTGGTTCTTTGATTAGACCTGAGGCCACCGGTTACGGTGTTGTCTACTTTGTCGACGACATGATTAAATACGCCACCAAGGGCGCTGAGTCCTTCAAGGGTAAGAGAGTTGCCATCTCTGGTGCCGGAAACGTTGCCCAGTACGCTGCCTTGAAGGTCATTGAGCTCGGTGGTACCGTTATCTCTCTCTCTGACTCCAAGGGTTCATTGATTGCCACTGGTGACGAGGGATTTACCCCCAAGGACATTGAGAACGTTATGAAGATCAAGGTTTCCCACGCTCCCCTGACCACTCTGGACATTGACTCTGCTAAGTTCAAGCACATTGAGGGTGTCAGACCTTGGGTCCATTCTGGTAAGATTGATATCGCTTTGCCCTGTGCCACCCAGAACGAGGTTTCCGGCGTGGAGGCTCAGTTCCTGTTGGACCATGGCTGCAAGTACATTGCCGAGGGTTCCAACATGAGTTCCGACTTGGAGGCCATTGAGGTTTTTGAGAAATCTAGATTGTCTAACGGTGAGGAAACTACCTTGTGGTACGCTCCCGGAAAGGCTGCCAATGCCGGTGGTGTTGCCGTCTCTGGTTTGGAGATGGCCCAGAATTCCCAGAGATCAAGCTGGACCACCGAGGAGGTTGATGCTAAGTTGAAGAAGGTCATGGGTGACTGTTTCAACAACTGTGTTGAGACTTCTGAGAAGTACTCTTCCGAGAAGGGCTCTGCCTTGCCTTCCTTGGTTAAGGGTGCCAACATTGCCGGTTTCTTGAAGGTTGCTCACGCCATGAAGGACCAAGGTGAGTTCTGGTAAACTCCTGTATGTTATGAATGTATAAAATATATATACTGTTGTATGTATGAATTGAAATGTCCCGCGAATGATGTCATGTTGCAGCTTGAGAGGTGTTGTAAAAGAGAAAGAAAAGAAAGAAAGAAAAAAAATTCACGATACGCGTACCGTGTGGTTGAAGTACTTGAAGATAATTAAATAAAGATAATGTAGTTTGCTACGTGTATTTAGGTGCTTCTTTTTGAGGTTCACTGAACCCTAAAAGGATGTGCTTCGGTGTTGAAGACATACTCGTCGAGAGAAATGACTTGAGGATCAGAAAACAGCAGGTAAAAGTATTTCAAAGTCTCAGCCATCCAGAAACTCTCCACTGAGTTCGTCAACAATACGCTATGTGCTATCGCTTGGTTGTTTGTCACATCTCGGGCTGCACTATACCCAATTACATTATTTTCTGTGTCATAAACTGATGTCAGATTGACTATTGACTCAAACATTTTCCAGCCCTTATCCTGCCATGTGCAGTCCCCAGTGATTCGGTACATGTAGTACACAGACTCAATTGCCTCTGGTCGCATTATGTACGATGAGTCCATGCTCAGAAAAGATCTTGGCATGTCATAGGATGCATGTGATGGCCATCTTGGGTTGCCCTGAGGATCTTTCTCCATATTTGCTCTTGGGAAATCATGCATTCCAATCCCCAAGTGTGGGTTCAAGGCTTTCAGTTGCTCAGCCACAAAATCAAACTTGCAATCCTTAGCCTCGACGCCGTCGGGACATCGTCTGACACTGAAATTCTCCGGCATCACCCCGGTTCTTGTGATATTGTACGCCCAGACACAGCCCTCTGTAAGCTTCTTGCCAAGCTCAACATCCTGTGGTCTATTCAGGATCTTGCCACCCAGGGCAAACATGCCGCCAGCAAAGCAAGAAAGATGGGTCATTTCATTTTGGACCAGCATTTCGCCGTCACTGCGGAATTTGATGTTCCCAGCAAACAAAATGTTTTCGTTATTTTCCACTTGAGGTGTGAAAATCAAGTGCTCCTTGGCAGCGGTCACCATTTCCTCGTAGAGCTTCTTGTATTTTGGTTCCGCGCCCTTTAGCAGCTGATACTCCTTCATGTAGTATTCATATGATGAGTCTGCTGATGCCCCGAGAGTGAAAGTTTGAGGTAAAGCTTCGGCTTTGAGGTCTATAGGCTTGCACCAGGCAAACTTATACCGTGAGCGGCCGGTAGCCAGCAAAACTAAATGAGACCCTTCCGGCGCATGCTCGTCATTACTAGCTGAATATTCTGACTCGATTAGCGCATCCTCAACATAGTGTGACATTTGAGAGCTAGGTCTACGCCCAACCACCAGCTGTTCGCCATCCGTGTCATAAATGTCGCCCATATTCCCAGTGCCTTCGAATGTCACGTTGCACCCTGATACATCCATATTCTGCGGGAATAGCCAGGGTAACAAAGTTCGCGGTGCAAGCTCATAAAGCGCATCAGTTATTCTATCTACCGCATCGTAGTACTTGGGGTCCTTGGTCAATTGACTCAGTCTGGTGAATTCAACCAGCATAGACCCAACCTCTGCAAATGAACTATCCTGGCCAGCTCTTCGTTTAAGTTGGGTTTGGTCATCTTCCCATTTGAAGAATGTCTGGGGCATTCTGTTGGGCGTGTCAAACGCGCCCATGAGGTTATCACCTAGTTCAGCGGCCTTTTTCAACAGTACCTCGTCTTGCGATAAATCGTAAGCAGAGACGAGTCCGCCCAAGTACCTGATTGTCGTTTCAAACATGGGGATGGTAGTTTTAAACGTTTTCCGGAAATCAATACCCGAAATGTATTCTACTGCTTCCTTGTATTCTTCGTCCAGTTTCATGATATGTGCTGTGTCTAGAGCATCCACCATTGTGGCGGCCCATCCCAAAAATGGCTCGGAGCTGGAAAGTGATACTGGCTTGACTTCATCTTTACCCCAAGCATATTTTTTGTACTGGTTCCAAGAAGTTAAAAAGACCTTGCGGACTTCCGCTAGCCGGTTTATTCTGGTGTTTTTCTCTTCAGGTGTTTCAGTGTCGAACTTGGCAGCCTGGATTTTAGCAATGTTCTTGGTGTCTCCCTTAGGCACGGTTCTGAGCGGGCCCTCAATGGGGAATTTCTCTTTACGGGGAGATGTGTACCTGGGTAACATTTCACCATGTACTTCGGACCTACTTGGAGATCCTGGGCCATAGTTGATAATTTCATAGGGAGCAATTTCTGCATGTTTTAGTGCCCCTTCCTTTCCAGAAAGTATCACTGGCGATTTTGATGGTGTGTCTCTGGTTTCAGGGTCAACGTTGATATCCCTTATAGGTGTTCGATATGTTTCTTCACCCGCTGTGACAATTTTTTTCGATTCTTCTACCTTTTCTTCAACTTTGTCTAGTCGCGGGGGCATGTCAAGACTTTGATCTTCTTCATTTTTCTCGGCAATGCTGGCACCTGACCGTTCAAAGGAGAACCTGCTCACTGATTCTTTAAGTACCGTGCCAGCATTGGTGGGCTCGGCGTCATAGACGTATAAAAAGACTAGAAAGAGGCCTATAATCAGTAAATGTGCCCTGTACCTTCTCAGCTTGTACGATAAGGGCACAGCCATAGTATAGCGGTCAGTGTTTGAACACACACACACACGCACGCACTATTAGTTATAGACGGCTGAGAGGCAATTGCGCGTAATGAGCAGTATCTGAGAAAAAGAAATCGCGCCCGTCGAGATAATGATATTCGCGCAGGCTGTGTCAGACTCAGCTAATGACGGCTTAAAATTTCAGCTAAAGAAAGTGGGGATAAAAAAATAGAAGGAAAAAAGATCCAAAGCAAAAGCAAGTGCAAAAGAGGACCTCCAACAGGTTTATCAAAGAACAATAACTATAATATCAAAGGAAAGAGTGAAAAATTTGAAGTGATCACGTCGAGGCCTGTGGGGACAGATACAAAAAGGAGGTGTAAAGACTTGATCGGGTCTTATACCCTCATTTCATATTGAGATTCTTCAGCTCAACCTTAAAAGCAAACCTTAAAGTTACGTAAACTGACACTGAGGTATATACTTCAAGGTATAGCTGAGTATATACACATGTTGTGAGACTTTAATTTCGCTTGTGTAGTGAGCAATGCATCCAGAGGCCATTGTTGGCTCGGAGACAATGATCACCACGGGCTGTTTGACTGTTAAAGCATGGCTGTTACTAGAGTTTCAAACTGTACATTTATCTGAAGTTTATGTAACGCGCAGTACTAGAAAGCACTATCACGTAAAGTGAAGGGCTGTGGAGTTGGAGTGTACTGTGCAAGTTACTCAGTATGCACATATTCATCATGCACGTCACAAACCACCGGCATACCTCCAACCACGCCAACAGTCTCGGCAACAGCACACAATGCGCCCCATAACAGCCGTCCGAACAATAAGAACTGGTATAAAGTGCACATACGTACGCTTATCGGTTCTCCACATGGGCATGACATCAAGCACTCACATCATAAACCCGGAGAGACGACGCACAAAAAGCACAAGCCTCCTCGTTATCAGAACCGGCCTTCCCACCATCTTCCTCTGACATGTGCCTGGAACACGCGGGCACTGCAAATCAGGGCTCGTGGTCTCGTTAGATTATGGTTGTGTGGGAGGTTTTATATTAGGGAGGTTGGACATATCTTGGGTGGCACGGCTGAATAACAGGACAAAAACCACAAAAAAAGTACGTAATAACTTTATTTATAGCCACAAAAAGCGCAAAGCTAAAAATAGTGTGGTTGGGTGTTTAGGTCTGCTCTCCCTCTCTCTCTCTCCTTGATAGAAAATTTTTAAGGTGTGAAACACGAACTGTGCTTTCTTATTTCCCGGTTGGGCGTGGCTCACCTCACACACACACAGCCATTTCTATTATGACACTCCGCCAATTCCTTGATATATATAAAGTCCTTTGAAGCTTCTCTTTGGTTCTTCTTTTTTTTTCTTTCATTTTTTTATTTTTTCATCTTTCTTTTCATTTATTTGGTCTTATCTCTACAGCCTGCTCTGCTATCCTCTGCTTGCTTCTGCCAAAACCCTCACTCGCTATTATAATGTCTCTCGTTCTCACCCAGGAAAACTTCACTCGCGCTTCGTCGTCGCTCTCTTCTTCTCCCAAGCAGGAGCCACTTTTGTTCAACCCTCTGCTTATCCCCTCATATGTCTCGGAGAACCTTCCCGCAGGTTACCACGTGAGACCCGTCATGGCCTCGGACTATGACCGTGGGATTTTGGACGTTCTTCGCGTGCTCACCACCGTGGGCGACATTTCACGGGAAGAGTTTGCTGCACAGTTTGACTACTGGCGACGACGCAACGACACCTACTTCAACATTGTGGTTCTCAACGGCAGCGACAGAGTGGTTGCCGTGGGTTCCATTGTGGTTGAGCGCAAGCTGATCCACGAGTGCGGTCTCGTTGGCCATATCGAAGACATTGCAGTCGCCCACTCGGAACAGGGCAAGAAGCTGGGTCTGCGTTTGATTCACGCTCTCACTGACATTGGCAAGAGCCAGGGTGCATACAAGGTCATTTTGGACTGCTCAGAACACAATGTGCCCTTCTACGAGAAGTGCGGTTACAGCAAAGCTGGCTGCCAAATGGCAATAAAGTTCAATGAAGCTGCAAAGCCATTGTTATAAACGCCAGATTTATACTATATATATATATAGTGCATTTTATATAACCTAATACTATTTATTCATTCAGTCTATTAATTAAGTGAACCTTTCAAGGATATATACTACAGATCCTGCTGACGGATTAACTCAGATCTTGAATGATCTATCCGGAGAAACAAAATAAGCCTAAAGCAGATCAGGGGTAGCTCATTGCATGATTCATCTCGTTAATTCCCTTTAAAGGGCTCAGAAACCACAGTGTTACATGGATTGGTTCAAGTGTTACATTTGTTTTCGTGGTGGTGGTGATGGTGGTGGTGGAGTAATGACTGCACTCGATTACATCATCAAATTCATAGCGCTGTATACAACCTTTGCATTATATGCCACCATGAATTCTAATGAGTTCCGAAAGCCCTCGAGTACGCTGTTTGTCTCGGGAAGAAAGTCGTCGTTGCTGGCTAAACGAGCAGTGTCTACTGTCACCAATACCACTTCAAATACCCCCGCAGGGTTCAACAATGCTTCGGACCTGGTGATTTGCACACTCTCCGAGGGCCGTACTGCCGCAACGGTGGTTGGGCTTTGTATTATTCTGCCAAGTACCAACGAATGCATACTCTCTACTATCGCAGATAGCCAGACCTATATACGAACCTTGGGCAAAATGTCTGTGTTTGAGCCGACTCACATCGTGTTACCTGCTTCCGAATCAGACACCACCAAGTCAAAGTTGTACCTTTTCTTAGAATCCACATTCCCGCAAGCGAACATTGTTTCACTACCCAGAAACAAGTTTAATGATATCAGCGGGCTAGAGCTGCTTAACAGAATGGCTCTGGCCAGTGAGCTGGAGTCGTTGAAGTTTGAACTCCATGATAAGTTTTTCACCATATGTGCCTTTGCGGCCGGTATAAGCTATGCACAAGCCCAGAGAAAACTGGTCACCTCTACGCTAAGAATCAGAATTGAATCTTGCGAGGGAAGCATGACTATTGATTCTCGAACGCTGAAGTCCTTGGAAATTGTTTCGAACAGATTAAACAAGTCCGGGCCCTCATTGTTCAAAACCATGGACCATTCAAATACGCCCATGGGCGCCAGAATGCTCAAATCAAACATCATGCAGCCGTTGACAAACATTGAAGCAATCAATCTGAGGCTCGACGCGGTTCAAGAGCTTGTATCTAAAGAGTACATGGCACTGGAATGTAAGCGTATTTTAAAAACATTTGGTGATTTCGACAGGTCTTTGACTACAATGCTCAGAAATTACGGCAGCAGCGGAGGCAGCAGCGGAGGCGGCAGCGGAGTCCGCTGTGACGTGATTGCTGCGGCGACTATGTCTGTTTCAGCCGAACTTTCATGTCAGCGGATAAATGCCTTAATTGCGTTGAAATCACAGCTTTCTGGGATCCAAGAAATCAAAGAGCTCTTGTTAGACTCTACTACAAGTCTGCTTGTAGGTGTACGGGAGTCGTTAGCCCACGAAGCAGTGAATGTGGTGCTGCAAAAAATAAACTCCATGTTGAACGAAGACTGTGTAGTAGCCAACTCCGCACTAGAGCTACGAAACCAAACCTCATATGCTATCAAGTCAGGCTCCAATGGGTTTCTCGATGTGACCAGACAATTATACCAGGAGATTTCAGAAAAAATCACTGAAATCGTACAAGGGTACCAGCAAGAGTTCCAGCTTGATGTCTTGCCAGTTTTTGATCCCAAGAGAGGTTATATCCTACGTATACCCAACCGTAACTTGTCTTTGGACGACCTGCCAGATATTTTCATCAATAAAGTCACTCGCGGAAGATACCTTGAGTTTACCACCTTGGATCTCATCAAGTATAGTTTCCGGCTTAAAGATGCCATGTCAGAGATTATGGTTTTGAGCGACCAAATTGTGGAGAACTTGATTTGTGATATTTGCCAGCATATACCCGAGCTGTTCCAGGTAGCTGAGCCTATAGCTGTGCTGGATATGCATTTAGCACTTGCAACTTTAGCAAATGCTAGTGGTGGGTACGTACGACCTGAATTCGGCTCTAAACTTGCAATCAAATCCGGAAGACACCCAATACTTGGAGCAAATATCCAAGATGAAACCGCCGGCACCCCGTTTGTTCCCAATGATACCTACGCTAGTGAAGACACCGCCAGAGTGCATATCATAACCGGAGTAAATATGAGCGGTAAGTCGGTGTATCTTAGGCAAGTTGCTTTACTTAACATCATGGCTCAGTCAGGCTCGTTTGTACCCGCAGACTATGCAATGTTCCCCATATATTCTTGTTTGTTTGCCAGGATCTGCAACGATAATATGGATATGATGACCGCGTCGACTTTCAGTTTTGAGATGCGGGAGACTGCGTATTTCCTGAAACACTTGCAACCTCCACTGGGTCTTATGATTATTGATGAACTGGCGAGAGGGTCAAGTGTGAGTGACGGGTTTGCAATCTCGGCGGCAGTCACAGAGTACTTAATCCAGCAACGGATTGTCCATGTGTTTATGTGCACGCATTTTCACGACTTACCCCGAAGCTTTGCAATGTACCCGGGTGTAAGCTGCCTGCACATGAAGGTCGATTTATCAGAGCGTGACATGGTTATGTACTACAAGACTACCCGAGATACCGAGGAAGGGTACAGCGTTGAGGGTATGAAAAACTCAGCGTATGGCATAAAGCTAGCTTCAGCGTTGCCCTTTCCACAGGAGTTCATCACTCTGGCAAATGAGCTGTACGAAAAGTTGACACTGCAAAGGTTAGAGCGACAAAACAGTGACGATCTGTCCAGTAGAAAGCTGGAGCAAAGAAAGTGTATCTTCGAGGTAGCGGAGTCTTTATTCCAACTGAAGCAATGCACAGAAATCTCCGCACAAACCAAGGTGAATTTGATGAATCGACTGCGAAGCAAGTTTATTCAAAGTGTCCACAAGACTTTGCAAGAAAGACACAGAGAGATATAGAATCAACTTCTTTTTAAATTATTTATTTGACTACAACTAAAAATCTGGTTTTTTTTTTTTTTTTTCATTTTTTTCTCATTATAATAAAAATAAAAAAAAATAAAAGGAGCTTCTACAAATTCCCCTTGGTCATAACCGGCCAGTTGTACTTCTCACCCGGGTTTCTCACGTAATCTCTGTCTTCCAAGAACTTGTTAAGGGACGCAGGACCTCTTGAGCCGTAAGCATACTTCTCGAGATCGATCTTGTCTGGGTTATTTTCAATGTAGTGCAGCAGAGGGGTGAAAATCTTCCATGAAATGTCCAACTCGTCATCACGAACAAAGTTGGAATGGTTACCCTTCAAACAATCCAAAATTAACGATTCGTAAGCTTCAGGAATAATGACATCTGAGTATCTTCTGGCGTAAGTCAAGTCCAGGTCGGTGACCACGGTACGAGAGTTCATTCCTGGGAACTTGGCGTTCATCTTGAGATAAATAGCTTCACGAGGTTGCACTCTAATAACAAACTCATTTCGAGAAACTTCTTCAGAGAAGGCAGCACCTGCGGGTACATCCTTAAACTGAATTCTGATTTCGACTTTTCCCTCGTCGAGAGCTTTGCCTGCTCTCAAGATGATAGGCACGCCGGACCACCGATCGTTTTCAACTTCGAGTTGCATTGCGGCAAAAGTTACTGCTTTGGAGTCTTTATGCACGGTTTTGTCGTCGAGGTAACCTGGCTTGGATCCGTCCTCAGACTTTGTGTACTGTCCCAAAATGACATTCTTGATATCAATGGGTTTGATTGCCTTGAGCAGACGCACTTTTTCGTCTCTGATCTCCTCGGGGGAGAAATTAACAGGCCGTTCCATACCCACGAGTGACAACACCTGGAGTAAATGGTTTTGCATCACATCTCTGATAATTCCAATATCATCAAAGTATCCACCTCTTCCCTCAGTACCGAAGGATTCCTTGAAGGAGATTTGCACACAAGCAATGTTTTCCTTATTCCAGGGAGCACTCAAAAACTGGTTTGCAAATCTGACAATGAGCAAGTTTTTCACCATCTCCTTACCCAAGTAATGATCAATTCTATATACTTCTTCTTCAGACCAGTTTGGTTCAATTTCCTTTTGGAGCTCTCTTGAAGACTCCAAGTCCCGACCAAAGGGTTTTTCAACAATGAGTCTTGCTTTTCCTTCCTTCTCCGGGTGAACATACTTCTTGATATTAGCAGAGACCTCGCCAAAGACTGAGGGAGGCAATGCCAAATAGAACAGCCGGTTGCGTTTAAGTCCAGAAGAGATCCATTCCTCTTCCAACTCCCGAAGGTGCTTATCCAAGCTCTCAAACCCTTCAGGCTGGTCGTACTGGCCAGAAACATAGGTGCACAGCTTCTTGAACTCTGCAACTTTGCTGTCAATCTTGGGGAAGTGGCTAGATATTCTGTCAAGGAACTCGTCATGGCTCATTTCGGTCCGGGCATATCCGATAATTCTGGCCCTGGTAGGCAGCAGGTTATGGAAGAACTAGAGAGAAGAGGCACGGTTAGAATACTTGAAAGAGGTGGCCAACAGCAGAAACTAGGTAGTTATTATGTTTTTCACTTACCAATTGGAACAAAGCAGGGAACTAAAGGACAAACAAAGGTTAGCAGTTGCACATCAAGACAGAAATACACTGGGAACTAAAACAATGAATATGACTTACAGTCTTCTTCTTGGCAAGATCTCCTGAAGCGCCAAAGACCACAATGGTGGCATTCTCCAAGAACTGGCCACTGTCTCCTTGAGCAGGGGTTCTAGCCTCAGCGTTGGACATTTCAGAATCTGTTCAGCAAAAAATTAAAAGATATAGCTGAGAAAGAAGAGTATAAGCAGGCGGCTGCTAAAAAATTAAAGAGGAAGGTTCGGAGGTGGGATGTGAAATATATATAGAGAGATTTATATATCTTTTTCAGCTAGCAATGATATAAGCAGAACAAAAGAAGAGGGAAGAAGCAGTTGTATCTGATTAAAACGTCTTTTGCAACCGTCTCAACAGAGCCTTTATTTACAATTAAGAGCAGAGTTTTAGAGTAGACAAGAAGAAGAAGAAGAAGAAGAAGAGAAGGAGAAGAGCAAGATAAAAACTTCTTTCAATGCTAAGATTTGTAATATAGACGGAAATAAGAAATGAAAAGCGCTGCGTATTATGTAATCTAATGGTGGTTTTACATAATACCGGGGGAACTAGAGCCACCGCCGCAGTCTCTCTCTCTTCTCTCTTTAAGCCGCGGAGACAAGAAAACCTTAACGGCGTGTATGAACAATGGGCTGCTACAACCTCTTGAGAGCTCAACCTGGTCTTTGCAATGTTCTTTGCAATGTTCTTTCCATGGCTCTGGGTTTCTCTAGAATATTCTTAGCTTGAAGCTGTAGCCCCAAATGTTGAGGTTCTCATCGTATGTGCGAAACCGGCCGAAAGCACACCGAAACCTCCGGATTTGCACAGTTTATTTAAGTTTAAAACTTTGGGGGTGTCGAAGCAAGCCCCACAGAATCACATCGCTTCAGGTTGAAATTTTTTTTTTTAGTCATTATTTTGTAGCTGTACAGCTAGTAGAACGTAAACTCAGGTCATTTGAACTCGTTGTATGACGTGCTAACCTGTGCTGAAGCTGTCTTACCTGTTACAACAGATTACTTGGGACTTAACTGTTTAGGGTAGAAACAGCTGAGAATAATACTACCCTTGGACTGATAACTCTATTCGTAATCTCATGGACTGATTTTATGCAGGTTTTATCATTTTTTCAAAAAAAAACCCTAGCAGAGACTCCAAGGGTAAAATGCAATGTATTAATAAATAAATATTTCTGGTTCCCCACATATCACCATTTGGTGCCAATGGTGACCGCAGCGGCAACTGCAGTTTGTTCTTCTAATGGTTTCACTGCCTCAAATTTAGCTTCAATCAGCCAATTCTTGTAGTGATCCATCTCCCATACTTTGGAAAGCCACTGGGATATCTGAGTCTTGTTGATTTCATGCTGCTCCAAGTTGCCATAAATCTCCTCCATTTGATCTCTCCAGTCCTTTTCGGTGACTCCCTCTGGTTTCCCGATAAGTCCACCACCGTTTATGCATCCACCGGGGCATGCCATCACTTCAACGTAGTCCCAGCTCGACGATGAAGGTTGCTGTAGTCTTCGAGATGATGATTTGATCTTGGATGGTTTGAGTTTGCGTACCAGGTTTTGTATATTTCTAAAACCGTAAACTCGACCGGCGCGGAAAATCTCCTCGTCCTTGGTATTTCCTTCTCTAGTCACCACAAATTCAATCATATCGGCATTCCTCCCTGGGATAATGTCTACTCGCGTGGGTAATTGCTCTCGGAGTCTGACCTCTCTGATTATATAGTCCATGAACCCACCAGACGAGGAACCTTCATGAGAAAGCCACTGGTTCTGGTACGGCCAGTCCTTGGGGCACAGATTTGAATCATTTAGGCTTTGGTCTGGCTCATCTTCAAGAGTTTCAAACGGTAAGCCTTGCTCCACAAGTAACTGGACAACCTCTCTGGCTGTAATCACGCAATCAACCTCTCTAGACCCGTCTGAGGTAAACTCAGGTCTGGATGCCTCTAGTTTCTTATCAAAACAAGGCATGACACTCAAATGATAAATGTGTTTCTTGCAAAGCCCTTGCTCTCTGGATATCAGCTCCTTCAGTAGCGTGCCGGTGATTTGCTGCGGCGATTTCACTTGAGATAAATGTGGTATAACATAAGGGTGAGTTTTTTCAACATAACAAGTCCAACCGGGGCAGCTACTGCATAAAATAGGAGAGGACTTTTTGTTGCTTTTGCTGCTGCTGCTGCTGCTGTTAGATGCATTGGACAAAACTTCCTCAGCTCCATACTGCAAAGCAATATCTCTACCAACTTCAAGCCCAACCAGATACTTAAACCCGAGAATTTTCACAAGCAAATGGCGTAGTTTCATGTCTACTTGTGTTACAGATATTCCGTAGGCTGCTGCCAAAGACACCCGCACCTGGTGGCTGATAGATGCCACAAACACTTTATATTCGCCATCCTTGAGAGCGTTCAACAGTTCGGTATGGCTTTGCATCGAGACAAAGACGCTCTCTGCAGATGTTATACACCCACTACATGCTAAGCAGTCAGAAAGATTGATCTGAGCAGCTTTAAGAGATTTTTTCTGGCTGGTTCCGTTCGTGGTTGTGGTAAGTTCCACTGGCGCACCGTCAATACCTATTTCAATCTGTGCTTTCCCGGTATCATTTGTCTTCTCCACCTCTATAGGCTTTATGCACGCAACTCCGGGGGTTATGAAGTCATTCAGGTCATCTGCTGAGAGTATGGCGCTCATGACAGAACAGTGTTTCGGACGAAATAAGTTGAGTTATAATGGGAAAATGAACCGTGCTTATTAAAAGCTTAATAATTATAGGCTTTTTTTTTTTTTTTTTTTTTTTTTTTTTTTTTTTTTTTTTTTTTTTTTTTTTTTTTTTTCGACCGATCTCCAGAGTTAATCCAGCTCAGGCCTCCAGCAGAATATTAATACCCAGCTATATATCCTGGTTGATCTTTCTGACTGACCTTGGTAATTCACGAGGACATGTTGGAATATCATTTCTTTGAATTAAACCAAATACAAACCTCTCCATGACTGATAATAGAGGCCGTCAAAGAGACTACAGAGATAGGAAACCGTATAATGACCGGCCACGGGACCGGTCAGGAAGTCCTGTTCTAAAGCATGCTGCTGATACGAAGGATAGCAGAAATGAACGGCGCAAGGTGGAGTATTTTGGGGATTCTGATACAAGACGAGATGACAATAGCAGAGGTAGCCGGCGGAAAGTACAGTACTTCGGAGATGCAAACTTAGACAGCACAAAGGGTACCGAGCCCACTACAGAAAGTTCAGAGGGAGAGACTCTGGCCAGGACCGCCGGTGAGGAAAGTAAAAAGGCTGAAACAGCTACCGCATCAAAAATTCAAGCAACAACCGCTTCAACTGAAGAGTCTAATTCTGAAGAGCCAGAAGACGATATGCTCAAAATGATGGGGTTTGCATCTTTCGGGACCACGAAAAACCAGAAAGTGGTAGGATCAAATGTGAGCGGTGCGGCCAAGGTGAAACCAAGCGAGTTTAGGCAATACATGAACCGAAAGAAAGGGTTTAACAGGCCGTTATCACCTCCCCCGACTGCTAGAAAAAAGTAGGGTCGAAGTTTTTTTTCCCCTTCAATCTGACATAGACAGAGCGAGGCCTCTATGTTTATACGTGTTGCCCAGATCTATATATATGTACTACTCCACAGGAATTAATATTTTTATTTATTTAACCAAGACAGATTATGACTTCACCAGTTAATATACATTTACAGAAGGTGTTAGCTGGCCAGGCTGAGCTTGACCCCAGTATACTAGAAAGTGCCCGGTCCATTGACAGAGCAGGCGCTGAGCTGGTTATTGCCCTGATCCCACGAAATCCCCATGTTTTGGTCAGCTTCTTAGCAGTGGCGCTGGGCGATCTGACGTTCGAGCAGGTTTTGACACTGGTACCCATAGATGCAATAATGCAAGGCTTGGAGAGTGGATTGACCGAGTTGGAGCTTTTGTGCGTCGATATTATTTCTCGCGCCGAGCCACCAGATCTTATTGGCAATACACCCTTCGTAGAAGCTTTACTCAAGAAAGTTGGGACTGATTCCAGCAACGAGGAGGAAGTAGCAAACAAGAGTTTGAAATCGCTGGTGAAACTTGCACAACAAGGTGAGTTGGTCAACCGAAGGCTTTTCAGTGGCGAATGTCTGAAAATACTTCGAGAGATGAAGCAATCTACAAATAGTATACTCCAGGGGAGATATTTGTCGCTAATACAGGAACTGGATCATGTACCACAAGACTTGTACGAGATTAACTTGGATAGTAGGGATATCTTACTGCTTCTGAACCAAATTATGTTTTATCGTCAGTTAATACTCCGAGGAAAACCGGTGCCAGAAGATACAATTGGGTCTATCCTGCGATTGGCCGACGAGTCAAGCAATCCAGATGCCCCCTTTGTCAAAAGCGAAGTGTACTCTTTTATCGGAGCTTTATCTGCCAGACCTGCGGAGTTTGCTTCTTACGATGATAGATACAAGCTAGTTAAGCTGGATAATTTATTGTTGGCAAAAATAAACCCGGCATATCTAGCAGCCAAACATGCAAATCTATTGAAAAATCTACCAATTCGCATGCAATTCCTGTCAACGATACAAAACCTGTGTACCAACAGACAAGCGTTTGAGCTGACAGGAATTATACCTAGACAAATCTCAGACATGCCCATGCCTGAAATGCTATCAATTACTCTGATACTTGCATCATCTGGGTGGGGTCGCAGGTATATACTGGAAGACTCGACCATTATGCATAAGCTTATATCAAGGGAAATAAGTGATCCTCAGCTCATACGCAAAGAAGCCGACACACTCGAGGAGCTTTTGCGAGAGGGTGACTCGCCATGGAAATCAAGCATAGAAAAGAAACTTGGCGAGTTGGCAGGTAAACGGGATGTATCGGCAATTGTAGAAGATAGTTATCTATAGGTCGTCATGTAAATGAACCAGACGCAAAAAAGCTGACGTCAAGCACTGGAAGGAATTGGATATGTACCAGAAAAAAATAGTTATTCAAGTCTTAATATTTACTCTACAGTATTAACATGCAATTTCCATAAATCTTCATGTACAGACCGAAGATGTTCATACTGGGTATGCATCCTTTGTAAATCAGACTCCAAGGTTTGGATTTTCCCCTGAAGACTGCTATCATTGAGTAAGATCTGGTTGAAGTTCGTGGAGAAGTCCTTCTCATCCCCACTCTCCTCCTCGTCTTCGAAATCTCGTAGCTTTATATAAATATCATGCTCATCGTTATCTGTCGACAGAACTCTTTTCAGTTGTGGTATTGGTGTGAAGGTATTGGCTGATGATGATGATGCTGATTTGTTTGATTTCTCTCTAACCAGTAATTTCAATGCAGTGACACCATTCCGGTGTGCTTGGTATCTTCTTTTGATCTGACCCGTGGCTACATCCCATGCGATTAGCCCTCCCGAGCTGTCACCTATTATTATGGTCAAACCGTCGAATGATACTTCCATGGCAGTGACTTTCTCGGAATCCTCGTGGAACATCACTGGAGTTAGCTCGTCACTGCTTATGATCTGGCCAATAGCTCCTACCGCTTCGACTATGCCTATTGGAGGAGTCTGCTTGTACATTTTCAAGAACCGAACATCTCCACCCTCCATACCTGCATAAATCACTCTTTCCAAGGGGTCTAAAGCCAGACAGGTAGGTCTGTTCGGCAAAGCAAACGTTCGAAGTAAAGTACCACGCAACAAGTCCCAGCACCTTACTGTAGCGTCAAGCGAGCTGGTATATATCCTTGCTGAAATTGCTGGTCCGTATGAAATCTTGACATCTGTTATACCCAAAGTATGATCCTTCAGGACATGTAACGGAGCAACACTGCCACTCTCCTCACATGACATATCTGATATCGTCCACACTTGCACCGTAGAGTCTAAACTACCGCTCACAAGCACGCCATCATCAGAGGAAAACTCCAAAACGCTTACACCCTGGTAGTGTGCATCCTGGGCAAACAGCAGCTCTCCACTAGTGAGTTCCCACAAATACAGCCTACCCTCTGCGCTACCACCGGCCAGAAACTGCTCATTATGTGAAACGCTAATTACGCTAAGTCTCTCAGGTAATACGATTTTCTGGCTAATTGTCTCTCTAGTGTGACTGTATACATGCAACAACGCTTTTTCGTGCTGAAGCGCAATTATCCAATTCGACGCTATTGCAAGCCCCCTGGGGCTCACCGAGGACTGTTTGAATGTATTCAATGGCGCCTTTGTGTGTACATCCGTAGACGTAATAGTGTCTCCAAAGCCACCGCAGAATAGTACTTCCTCCATAGTTCGTAGGTTTCTTTCTTTTTTTTTTTTTTTTTTTTTTTTCAGTTATAAATAAGTTTAATATAGTTTCGTTAACGTGAAATAAATTTTTGATCGGCAACGCTCATTGAAATTTGCGGATTTAACCAGATCTTGAGATCTCTGAAAGCCGGCTGTGAAATATAGATTATACCTACGCGTACGTTCAACCTTTTTCCTAAGCGCTCTTTTTGAACTCTTCCCATCTATACTTTAAAATACACCATGCCATTGAACTTCCTTGGGTCATTGGTCACTGAAGGAACGTCAGTTGTACCTTACTATGAGCAAATCAAACGGTATGGCCCATACGTTCTGACGCTAGCTGCAGTCAAAAGATACTTTGCGGGGTCCTCTAATACATGGGAACGAGATATGCACGGCAGAGTTGTGCTAATTACAGGAGGAACCAGCGGTGTTGGTGCGGTCATGGCCCGGGAGTTTGCTGATAGAGGTGCACAGGTAATTCTGCTGGTCAGATCACTCAGCGACGAGTGGACTGTCGACTATATCAACCACCTGCGAGAAGCTTCAGGTAATATCTTGATATATGGCGAGGAAGTTGATTTAGGTGACTTGATAAGTGTAAGAAAATTTGCCACGAAATGGCTAGATAACAGCCCGCCCAGAAGATTGGATATGGTTGTGTGTTGTGCTGGAGTAGCTTTGCCCCCGCTTAAACCTCGATGTGCATCCAAGGATGGACTTGAAGAGCAACTGCAGGTGAATTTCCTGGGCCATTTCCATCTGGTCAATCTGTTACAGCTTGCATTGAGAGCCCAGCCTCCTGATAGAGACGTGCGTGTAGTTTTCACTGGGTGTGTTTCCTCAGTAATGGGCGATTTCAAACTAGATGATTTGGAGTTTCTGAAAAGAGGGTATCCAGTGTACCAGCCCTGGAAAGTACACGGAGCTGCTAAACTAGAACTGACCATGTTTGCATACGAGCTGCAGCGACGGTTTGCAAGCTATGTCAGATCAGATAAAGTTGAAAGCGAAGTAAGGGTGGCGGTAGTTGACCCAGGTATGATGCGGTCGCCATCATTCAAAAGATTTATATCAGTAGGCTCGGTTTTCGGGCTACTTGTCTATCTTTTATTATGGCCTATCTGGTGGCTTTTCTTGAAATCGAGTAAACAGGGAGCTGAGAGTTTATTATATGCATGCATGTCACCGGACTTGGAACCCACAAATATGAGTTATGTTTCTGAATGTAGAGTTCGCGAACAACCACCTCCACGAAAGGAACTGAAAGATGAAGAGTTACAAAAGCAATTGTACGACCATGTTGAAGAATGGATAACTAAAGTTGAAAAGCAAAGTGTTTTGAAAACTAAAAAACAAGAAGCAGAAAAGAAAAAAAAACAAAATTAGTAGTAGTAGTAGTTGTAGTAGTAGTACTATCAGGTCTATGCAAAATTTTTTTATAGATATAACGAAGCGGCGGAAACGAGATCTCTCTTAATAAGCTCCAGAGCCTTTTCCATTTTCTTTTGTAAATCTTCGTTGCCAATAGTTTGAGCAGCCATTGACATTTGTCTGATGAGTTCCTCTAATCTTCTAAACATTCGAATCAAAGATCCCTCATAAACGTTTGTCATTTTGCAAATGGATGCAAAAGTAGCGCCTTGGGCCCATTGATAAACCAGGTCCATAAGTTCAAACTTGAACCCATTAACGTATTCTTCTTCGTTGACATCTAATTTGCTTTCCTTGCTAATCTTGGCAATCTCTCTTGCCATGGATTGTAGCTTGGTCAATGGTTCCTGGAGTTCAGGTTTGAGTTTAGGCGTTTCTTTGACCTTTTCGTCAAACACAAAACAACTGAGTAAAGCTGCACATTGCTCAGGTGTCAGGTCAGTGAATGTACCATTCATGATTAGTTCAGTCAGCAGCAGTTCGTCACCACTGCTGATTTCACATGCAACTCGTCCCTTCAGCTCAACAATATCATCTTCACCGGATGTAAAACCTAGTCTTCGCAAAACTCTCTTTCTATGCTTTAGCTCGTCTAATTGCATGATAGAATGAGCGTCTTGTATACTGCTTTTAATTTTCTTGATATTGTTTGCCAAAGCAACTTTAGCACTGTATGCATCAAACAACTCCTTCAGCTTGGGCGATTTCGATAAGCTGTTAGAAGCAAGCTTAGATTCAAGCACTTCAGTCTTTCTAATAAGCTTCAAGAATGAGTCGTCAGCAATCTTCATATCCTCAACCGGATCCAACAATGGGATTCCATCAGGGAATCTTTGAGAAATTTCCTCGACAACCTTGTATGCAGCAGTTCTGCTCTGAGGAGTTTTCAGGTCCTTTCGGACATGTGCTCTCAAGTTGGCGAAATCCGCAATTGAGTCCAGCACAATGCTCACAACCTCAGCTTTTCCCCTATCAGCAGAATCAGTAACCGGGAACACACTGGAATTATCAATCCCATTCTTGACCTTCTTAACAGTTGACTTACTGCTAATTCGTAGTAAAACATCTACAATGTAGGATTCATGATCAGTAAACTTGACATTGTTGACCTTACGCTTGAAAAAGCTAACCAATGTACCCCATCCGAAATCAACATTAACTCCATCCTTGTTTTTGAGTGCTACTTTTATCAATCTCCCCGGCTGTAGGAAATTGAGACAGTTGCTGGGATGCGTGATTACATGCCTAATGTCAGCTTCATAGCTTTCCAATTGTTGTCTAATGTCATAATACTCCTTGATTGTAGCTTCATCTTCCACCTGGAGATTACCGTACTCCTGGGTCAGCTTTTCATACTCTTCCTCCAACAAAGGAACTTTGGCACCATTCTGGAACTGGAAAAAACATCGTTCTAGCATAAACTCTGGGGATATTCCCTCGACTCTCAACAGATTCAAAATCATATTATAGGTCAAATGGAACGCGGAATCTAGTCTATCCGCTTCTCCCTTGACCATTCCCTTCGCTACCATAGGTTCCATCTGTTCGTCAATCATTAAAATTACAATACCCCTGTCATCGAGACCTCTTCTTCCGGCACGACCACTCATCTGGATATATTCACCTCCAGAGACCCATCGAAACTCCTTTCCGTCCCATTTCCGCACATTTGTAAAGACCACAGTTTTGGCAGGCATGTTCAAACCAATGGAGAAAGTCTCCGTGGCAAACAACACTTTCAGTAAACCTTCCTGGAACAAGATCTCAATAACTTCCTTCAGGATAGGTAGAAGTCCAGAATGATGAATACCAATTCCTCGTTTCAATAATGGCAGGATATGCTTGATTTGAGGTAATCCTTGATCTGCCTCAGATAACTGACCCACCGCGTTTGAAAACACTTTTGACACCATGTCATGTTCCTCCTCGGTGTTGAAGTCCAGTTTACTCATTTTCAAAGCTAGTGCTTCACATTCACGCTTACTGAAACTGAATACGATAACCGGGTTATAGTTTTTCATCATAATCATCTTGATAATCTTGTAAATGTCTGGAGTATCCTTCTTGCCTCCCTTATTAATCTTACCCTTTTTAGAATTCAGCGTCATGACATCATCACCCATCTGTGCACCCAAACCACCCATTGCTTTCTGGAAATTTTCTTCTCTGAAATTCCCCTTCTCGTCAACCACCAAATGTATACCTGATCCACCAGCCGGGAACAGATAATGTTGTAAGGGAGTAGGTCTGAAGTTTGTGTATACTACATGACAAGGCTGACTGTGAGTTTTGCATATCCACTCTGCAAACTGCATAGCGTTGGGAATAGTAGCAGATAGAAAAACATAGTGCACGTTATCAGGCAATAATATAATGGTTTCCTCCCATACAACTCCTCTTTCCTTATCACGCATGTAATGAATCTCGTCAAACACGACCCAAGCAACTTCTCGCATAACTTCTGAGCCTCTATAAAGCATTGACCTGAGAATTTCGGTAGTCATGACTAAACAACTGGCGTCCGGGTTGATTGTAACGTCACCAGTCATTAACCCAACATCACCAAACTCTGCAAGCAATTCTCGGTATTTCTGATTACTCAGTGCCTTAATTGGCGAAGTATAAATAACTCGCTGCTTAGCTCGTAACGACTGTGCAATTGCGTACTCTGCAACCACAGTTTTACCGGCAGACGTGTGCGCTGATACCAATACTGATTCATTCCTCTGGATGGAGGCGATAGAAACAGCTTGGAAAGGATCTAGAGTGAAAGGGTACACTCTAGCTGGGTTCTCCGACTTGTGCTCGGAGATAGGTATATAGTCGTAGTTGGGAGGTAGAGCAACCTGGTGTCTTACCTGATGACTTAGCACTACTTGACCAGCCCCTTCATCTGCAGCCTGTTGCTGTAACCCGGCAGAAGCATTCACCTCTCTTTGAGCTTCAGTCTCGAAGGAATCCGTAACCACTGTTTTTTCTACAGGTGCTTTTGTTTTCTTGGCCTTTGGGGGTTTGGCAGGTGTTGTAGATTTGGCGCTGGTGCTTGTGGTAGGTGATAACGGCCTCTTATTTCCATTTTGATGCTGTGTCTCTGCCAACTTCTTGGGCTTTTCTGAAATCACAGGTGAAGTCTCCTTCGTCCCGTCTTCCTGGAACACATCAAACAAATCATCCATGTTGGGTTTGAGTAGACTATCAGTTGAGAATTTCAGAGATGGTTAAAATTCTAAAATTTTTTTTTTTTTTTTTTTTTTTCCATATATGAAGAATTCGAGATCAGCGAAGAAAATATATATATATTTACGTAAGACGTTCCACAGTATATAAAGCTTAGCGCTAGAAGGCTCGAATTGAAAATAATTATTAGTAAATTTCTAGTTCTAAGTATAAGTCGTTAAGTGTTCGTTAATAATAATAGTGTCTTCATACCATTTGACTGAATCGTTCCATGTCATACTGAGACAAAGTCTTCGCATGACCGCCTTCTAAGTGCAGCACCGTAGACTCCATTATATGTGAGTCTGAAATGTCAAGGTCTTCTTCTTCTTCTTCTTCTCCTCCTCCTCCTTCTTCTTCGTCGTCGTCGTTGTCGCCGTTTGCTAAGATGTCCTCAGTGACAATTGAAGATGAGTCCAGGTTTTCGTGGAACTTGGTATGTTTCGATGCAATGCGTACGCTTGGTTTCCTAGCAATTTTGGGCTCCTTTGTGAAACCCGCACTCGAGATGACCTGGCTCCCCACTGAACTTGCAGAGGTGATTCTCGATTCTCCAGATACGTTGCGCGGTGTTTCAGAGTTTGAGGATGTCCAGAAAACGTTGTCTGGCACGTTCACGCTGTTCACATCCCAAGCATCAAAGTCAAATGATTGGTCCCCATGCAGTGGCCCCCTCTTCTTGTAGTTGATCTCGTTGATTTTGGATCTGGGTGGCTGGAGGTTGCTTTTGCCTTTGCTGCTACTAGCATTAGCGGAGATTCCACTGGGTATTTCTTCTAGTCCTTTCAAAAAATCCGTGGCTCGTCTGGGCAGCGAAGATTCGTGTTTTGACGGCGATGGGAACTTTGAGTGGAATCGGGCCAGATAACTGTCGCTTCGTTGGTGCAGCGACCTTGACTTGTGCGGTGAGTTAGGCACTTGGCTTTGGCTATTATTCCGCGAGTGCGAGCCTAAGAACGACAACAAGCTATGCGTGCTTTTGTGCTTGCGTACATAATGAGGATCCTGGTGTTGGTAGTGATATGGCAAGGAGTAATTTTTTGGTAGAGTGGTGCTTGCCCTTGGTGGGAACGAGGGAAACTGTGTAAATGGGGTATTATTATTATTATTATTATTAAGTTCCGGGGAGACACCGGCAAATGATGCCATTGAGCGGGTAGACCCTTTCCTACCAATTTCCAGGGTAGAAGGCGGCGATTCCGCGGTAGTACCACTGACTTTTGAGTTTGAGCCCTGTTTAGTGTGGTTGGCCTGGATAATTGGTGTAGTATTATTAGTCATGGTGGTGGCAGTGGCAGTAGACTCCAAGTCTGCAGAAGAATTGGCACCAAGTTTGTTTGAGATGCAGGTGTCCATGGTAGACACGGTTAAGTATATCGAGCCAAGCATCAAAGCTAAGATCCATAAAACAAGGCAGCTGATTTCAATTCCAGTGGATCCATGGGTAAAGTTTGTCGTTATCCTGTAACATGTGAATACGGACCCACTGACGTATACCCCCACAATAGCAGCAAAGCTCAACGCATTCAAGGGTAGTTTGTGCGGAAACTTACCACAGGTCAAAACCAAAAAGCCAGTTAAGATTAAGAACCCACTGAGAATTCCACTGCGTACCTGCAGATCTCTAAAACTGTGATACGCATTTATTGTCAGTATCAAACTCAACACACCTGAAGAAAGCAAAAGCATACATGCAGGTATTGCCAGCAATTCCAGGCTGGTAAACTCCAGTTTGACTGTAACCATATTAGGGTATAGAGAGAGGGTTTTGTGCAGAAGGAGAAGAAATAAGAAGTCAATACAATACTAGATGGGAATGTGTAGCCAAAGTGTGTCAATGAAAGTGAGCAGCCAAATGGTTCTTGACAGATGTTCTTTTTTTTTTTTTGTTTCCGAAAGGGTTTAGAAATCAGCTTGAACTTGGAGCTTGGAAGACATAATACAGGATAAGCAAAACAGAGGGGAGAAGTAGAATAGAGAAGATAAAATCAAAAGATTCTTGGACCTTTTGACAAAATAAATGAGTCCAAGAAGTTTATCAAAACAAACAAACAAAAAAAAAGAAGGCTCCAGGAGATAATATAAACCTCGGGTTATCCTCTAAGTATCCTTCAAACCCAAACTCCAGAGTATTATTTTTTATCTTTCTTTGACAGCTTGCAGGTTTGAGTGACAATGTATAGAAGCTTTGGAGAAAAGTACGAAGGACGGGTCTGCAGAATTAAAGTATTGAGTGGTAAATGGGTCCAAAAGCATAAAGTAGTTGCTCATTAACCAGGGTTTGGTCTGTTCAATGGACCCATACTTATTGACATATTTCCGATTCGGGCTAAAAGGCATGGTAGATCTTGAATCAATATTTATTTTTTTTTTGTTGATTTTTCTGTGGTGGATTTTTCACTTTGTGTTTGGCCAGTAGCAAAGTGATTAAATCAAGCTTGCAAGTAGTGCAAAAAGCTTTCTTGATGGCTCTGTTGGTAAGCCAGTTAACGCTTGAATTGGACAGAGGAGCTGGAAGACTTTGAATAACCCGGTTTTTTGTCCAATAACTATTAGTCAATAACTATTAGTCCAATAACTATCAGGTGCAATGGTGCGTAGTTTCGTTTTTATCTGAACTATGCTGCATTTCTATACTCCAGAATGGCCGAGTCAGATAAGAGAAATCTGCTAGATATTGCACAGCATCGAAAGAGAACCAAGTCATCTCTTGCAACTTCTCATTTTTGGACGTAAATAACAAAAGAGATAGCAGGGGCCAGGTAAAGCGTTTTACAGGTCAAGAACGACGCCTCAGCCCTTTTACTCCACAAAATGTAATATTGTAGCGATAGAGCACGTACTGGTTATTCCAGCATATAAACCAACTCCTTGACAGTTTAAACACATAAATCTAGATAACTACGTGAACACATGAATATTCCTGGACAGGGCGGGTTTTTTATATAAATGCAATGATACCATTACAAACCTTCACTGCCTGGCACTTGTCAAGGCATTAATGAGGAATACCATACAGGCGCAATACCATACAGAGGCTTGAACTAAAGGCACATTTAATTAACTAAGCCCACAGAATTCGTTACAGTACTGTGGACTTAACTCCGCGTGGCTATGAGAGGGATATGAGAGAAACTTTGAGCTAGAGGCAGTGCTAATAGCGGGATTATCATTTACTCATACACCGATGCCCAGCGCCAATAAAAACCGTTTGGAATTCAACTCTGAGCTTCCCGCAATGACATTCAAGCTGAGCATAGTCATACTGGGCCTAAAACTGCTCTAGGGCTTATAAATGGCCTTTGCTTGCCAGGAGGAAAGCCCGAGTCCGATCCGAGATCGTCTGACGCTGGAAATATTCTCTCCTTGGAGAAACAAGCAACGTCGAGATTCTGGATTATCTAAAGATGCTGCTGCCAGACGCGCTACATCACGAGATGGCAAGTTAGCACGCATCACGTCATGGCGTTGTTGCTCAGAAGCACTGTCTACGTCACAGATCAACTGAGGAGTATTACGCATGTGCAAAGACCTGAGGCAGAAGAGCACAGCTATGTCTAAGCTTTTACTTCCCAGAAGAATAACGGTGTGGGGGAGTGCAGAATCAGACTCTCAAACGTCTTGGCAAACACAATTTTGGCGCCGGGGAAAATCACCAGAGTATTGGAACTGCTTTGAAATGAGCAAGAGGAGAAATAGAGGCCAGAAAAAGAAGAAGTACAAGAGGAGAAAGCGGCTGGAGAAGTACAAGAAAGAAAGAGGCTGACTACAAGAAGTACAAGGCTGACTAGACATTTCATGCAGCAAAGTCCTACCTCCGTGGAAATACTGCTCTCTTCATCGGAGGTGACCTGCGGAAATCGTACACCATTTTGAGCCGTAAACGTTTTTTTCCTGCAAATCTGTTGGGTCCCGCAAGCCACACTCCAGAGGATTCAGAGGAGGACACGCTCTAAGCTATGGAGTAGCAGCTAGCTCTGGAAAAATTATAGTCCTCCGTGGGAACCCGGCGCTGCTTTGAGAGGAAACAACAGGGAATTGCGCTTAAACCTTAATGTTCTTCCGAACTCTAAAGCGGGGGGAACCAGCGACGGACCTGGCGGTGTGGAACTGAGAGCCGACCGTAAGCACTCACAAGGTTCGTATGTAATTAAGCGCTTGCTTGGGGTTTTCCGCTGGAGACATTTCACAACGGACCTAAACCAGGGCTTGCCGTGTTGTCCGATCTAAAATTTTGCGTTACCTAATAAGCCAGAGTTTCTGACTATCTCTCTATAAAAAGAGGGTCCCAGGAAAAAGTCTCACTACGCCGGGACACAAATACGCTGTTTTTTTTCTTGTGGAACTTTTTACTCGTCTTTTTTTTTTCTTGTCTTTTCTCTTTAACTCTTCCCTTTTTTCTTAATCTTTTGCATTCTCATTCCTTTCTCTGTTTGCTCTGTTTCTTTATTTGCGTTGTTCCTTCATCAATCTTCTTTGGTGGAGCCCGGCTATATTTCAAGGCGGTCTCTTCTTTATCTATCACCAGCGAAACACGCACCCTTTGATTATATATATATTTTTTTTCCCAAAAGTTCTTTCAAACCAGTGAATGTCGGTTCTATTTTCAGGGAGGTAGCAGAACTTCCGCTCTAGCCTAAAAAAAAACTTTATATATATATATATACCCCTCCCCCTCCCAAAGATGGCTACCGATATCTTGGACAATAAGTCTTCGACCATTCTCACAGAATCCGCCGGTCTTCACCGTGAGCACCTTCAGCAGCAGCTTCAGCAGCGCTCCAGTCCAAGTCCGAGCTCAAGTCATGGCTCCGATCGGTCTTTTGGCGGAGTGGGAAGCGGTGCAAATACCCCGACCAGCGTCGCAGACCATTACATCAAAAAGCCCATCAATCAGTCTAGACCGCCTTCAACTTCATCCGGTCTGTCAAAGCTGCTGGAGTCCAAGAAATCTTCAGTGACTTCTATCAATGGCCTGTCTCTCTCTGACTCGGGAGGCTCTAACAACTGTCCCTCGTCGAGAGTTTCAGTGAGGTCCGTGGCTTCTTCAGTGGGCCAGGACGAAAATGACGAAGGAGATCACAACGGAGACTCGGACTCTATCCCCATGATCCGGGGGGCCACTGCTGCGGCTGCGGCTGCAGCTGCAGCTGCTACTAAAATTGGCACGGCGGCCTCTCACTTGGAAGTACAAGAAGCTTTGGAGGGCACTTCCCAGGGCACTGTCAGTGTGGCTGGTCCTAGGGAAACCCATCGAAGCAAATTCACGCTGGGGTCCTCTACTGACATCTCGCCGGAGTATTCAGAGATTTCAGAGAATGAAGGAACTAGCAGCCATTCACCAGCATTACCACCACACCTTGACTCGCAGTCGGTGCCCAGAAGATCAGCTACTGCTTCAAACGGCTACGAAGTTGAAGCACGATTTGTGTTCAGTGTGCCAGGCTCGTCGCGGCCACCATCACGGTCACCGTCGTCACTAAGTTTGTTTTCCAAAAAATCAGGATCCATCGTACACCGGAAGGACTCTATCAGCAGCGTTAACGGAAACAGCAGCACAAACGTCAACGTACCCAGCATCAACGGTTCCGTAACAGACTTGAAACGGTTTTTCCACAAGCCTTGGAGAAGTCAATCGGAATCCACTCCCATCAACACCTCTAGCACCACGTCATTGTATGCTACAGAGTCGCAGAACTCATCAGTCAAGACATCGGACTCTTATATGCCTGAGTCTCCCAGTGCATCTGCATCGTCCCTGAAGTCTTCCTCCTTTTCATTCAAAGCCTCGTCACTCAAATCCAAGCTCTCCTCGCCTACCGTGAAGTATGCCCATGAAGACAAGGGGTCAAGCTTGATCAAACAGTACGGAAAGCCGTCCAAATCGTTGGGTGGGGGCATTGGCGGTAGTGTCAGACTTCTTCACAGACAGCGCGACAATAAAACTTTTGCAGTTAAAGAGTTCCGCAGAAAACAGTCGTATGAGTCGCCACGAGAGTATACCAGAAAGGTCTCTGCCGAGTACTGCATTGGCCTGACTC
The DNA here is from genome assembly GCA_003708315.3 of Groenewaldozyma salmanticensis. Lineage (NCBI taxonomy): Eukaryota > Fungi > Ascomycota > Dipodascomycetes > Dipodascales > Trichomonascaceae > Groenewaldozyma > Groenewaldozyma salmanticensis. Next base: position 82,204 of record PPNW03000014.1, read on the forward strand.
TGAGACACCCGCATATCATTGAAACCGTGGACATTGTCTACGAGGGAGAGAAGATCTACCAAGTGATGGAGTACTGTGAATATGATTTGTTCGCCATCGTTATGTCTGGCAAAATGTCGGTTGAGGAGGTTTATTGCGATTTCAAGCAGCTGCTTTCCGGAATTAAGTACATGCATGAGATGGGACTGGCACACCGAGACTTGAAATTGGATAACTGCGTGGTAAACACCCAGGGAATTGTCAAGATTATTGACTTTGGTAACGCAATGGTTTTCAAATACCCGGATAATGACAAAATCTATGATTCTTGCGGAATTGTGGGGTCTGATCCATATCTGGCCCCGGAGGTTATTGCTAACCTGAACTACGACGCAAGTCCCACGGATATATGGTCTGCCGCTATAGTATTCTGCTGCATGCTTATGCGGAAATTCCCCTGGAAGCTGCCTCGCCATTCTGATAGCTCATTCAATCTGTTTTGCCGACCAGCGGTGAACGGCGACGAGGAGACTTCTGGTACACAACGGCTGCTTCGAAACCTGCCTCTGGAGGTTCGGCCCATCGTGAAAAGAATGCTTGTTATTGAACCCACAGAAAGAGCGGATATCCAGGAATGCTGGAATGACGACTGGCTCCAAAGTGTCGAGAATTGCACAATAAATGAAGAGGGCCAAGTATGCTCAGCGACAAACCATACCCATTCTGTCGTGGACTTTGAGGATGCGCATATAGCCTCACTGGAGCGTAAAAACAAAAAGAAGAAAAAGAGCGAGAAGCTATGGTAACTTTTGTAATTTATAGTACTATGTATTTATTTTCATGAATGTTTTTTTTTAATTTTTAGTTAATTTTTAGTTAATTTTTATTTCATTTTTATCAATTCTCTCATTCTGTGATGCGAATTTGCGGTCGTAAATTTATATATATATGTACATGCTTCACAGCTCTATGGCAATATTTTCACACCAACTGACTTGGCAGATCCAATGATGGATTTGCATATTTGGTGCAGGCTCAGTTCCGAGTGGTTAAGATCCTTTTGCTTGATTTTGGCAATTTCGTATACATGTTTCAACGAAATTGTCCCCACGGTTTCTTTCCCAGGGTTTCCAGCACCTTTAGAGGCACCAGCCGCTTGTAGTAGTAGCCACGAGGTAGGTGGGCTCTTGATATCAAATAAAAAAGTTCGGTCGGGTCGAACAGTTATAGACACAGGAATTGGAGTTCCCTCCTTGTAATTTGCAGTTCGAGCGTTGAACTCTTTGCAGAAATCAATAGCCTTGACTCCCTTGGATCCCAAAGCTGGTCCAACCGGAGGCGCCGCCGTGGCCTTGCCTGCTCCGACCACTAGCTTGACAAGAGCGTTTTTGGCAGACATGAAGTTTGTAGTGGTGAGATGAATAGATAAATTTAAGAAATTTCACATAGGGCGCGCATCTTGGTAAAATTTCATGATCGAGTTTGCCTAATTATGCATGCTAGCAGTCTAACATTATATATAGAGATCTATATATGCATACTCACATTTTTCTAATAGACTTTTCAAACGTCTGACTACTTGATAATTATAAACGTAAGCTTACTAGGAGAGAACCGAGTACAAAGAACCTCCTGTGGTTTATATATATATATAATCGCTGTCCCGAGTAGATTAGAGTCACCGAGTATACATCGTGCTCGGTTAATCTCTCTCTGTCTCTATATATATATATATTTCAGATCTGACACTCGCCAATTTTTCTCCACAGTAGTTAAACATTGTTAACACAGGTAAAATGACTGGAATTCCAATGATACGGCGTGGTGTCATGAGGTTCAACCTCGGAGCTACCAGAAGCGTCTCGACTCAGGCTTTGAAGGTATGAAAGATTAACTATGAGGATTCATGCATATTGGAATTTGCTAACTGCTTTTAGCTACTCGGAGAATCCGTCGAGACAGTCGACAAGGAAGTGCATGATATTATCACTAGGGAGAAGGCTAGACAGAAAGGTTCCATCACCTTGATCCCCTCAGAGAATTTCACCTCCAAGGCTGTGATTAGTGCTTTGGGATCTGAGATGCAGAATAAGTACTCAGAGGGCTATCCCGGGGCGCGATACTACGGAGGTAACCAATTCATCGACGAAGCTGAGCGGTTATGCCAGAAGAGGGCTTTAGAGGCTTTTGATTTGAACCCTGAGGAATGGGGGGTCAACGTCCAGGCATTATCTGGTGCGCCAGCCAACCTTTACGTATACTCTGCTTTGCTAGATGTGGGTGGTAGACTTATGGGTCTGGATTTGCCTCATGGCGGACATTTGAGTCATGGATATCAAACTCCTACTAAGAAGATCTCAATGATTTCCAAGTATTTTCAAACTATGCCTTATCGTCTGGATGAAGAGACCGGGCTTATTGATTACGATACTCTGGCAAAAACTTCGCAATTGTTCCGTCCTCAGGTGATTATTGCTGGTGCCTCAGCATACAGCAGAGTTATCGACTACGCTCGGTTCAGAGAGATTGCAGATAATGTGAATGCATACCTCATGGCCGACATGGCCCACATCTCAGGACTGGTGGCTGCAGGGGTGACTGATTCTCCGTTCAAGTACGCCGATATCGTGACCACCACCTCGCACAAATCGTTGAGAGGCCCTCGAGGTGCTCTGATCTTTTTCAGAAAGGGTGTCAGAGGACATGACAAGAAGGGCAAACCTATCAATTATGACTTGGAGTCTAAGATCAACTTTTCTGTGTTTCCAGGACACCAGGGCGGCCCTCATAACCATACCATTACCGCATTAGCAGTAGCCCTGGGTCAGGCCAAAACCCCCGAGTTCAAGGAGTACCAGAGGGCAGTGGTGGATAATGCAAAGGTATTTGCCCAGGCCCTGACTGATTTAGGATACAAGCTCGTATCAGGTGGCACAGACACTCATTTGATCTTGATTGACCTTAAACCCCAGAAAATCGACGGGGCTAGAGTAGAAACAGTACTAGAGCTTATCAATATTGCTGCTAACAAGAACACTGTCCCTGGGGACAAATCTGCTTTGGTGCCTGGAGGACTACGTATTGGAACCCCAGCAATGACAACTAGGGGGTTTTCAGGCGAGGATTTCGAGAAAGTGGCTCAGTATATCGACAAGGCTGTTAAAATTGCCATTAGGATCAAAAAAGCTGCCGTGGAGGCTGGTGAAAAGACCAAGCTTGCCGATTTCAGAGGGTTGGCTCAGGGCGATGCTGAAATTGAGCAGCTCAAGGAAGAAATCACTGAGTGGTCCAACAAATTCCCCGTCCCTGGTGATTTGAACTAGTCATTTACAATGTAACTTAAAGACAGGTATGTTTAAGAAACCTGTGTAAACTTCTGTATGAAAATAAAGGGTATCCGCGTTGGCATCAGCTATAGGGCTATATTAGTATAGATGTCTAGATCGATCTGTATAGATCTGGCACCCTCAGATAAATTTTCACCCAGCGCGCACCTAGATACATCAAACCCCAACGCAATGTCGGCAAAGCCTAAAAGTAAAGGGTTCACAAACCCTGCATTGCAGGCTATGGGTATACCCGCTCTGAGGTTACCTTCACGAAACTGGTCAATTTTCTGGGCTGTCAGTGGCTCACTGGTTGGGTTTTGGTACTATGACCGCAGAGAGAGGACCAGAATTAAGGATAGCTGGAAAGAACGAGTATCATTCTTGGCTAAACAACAGATTGACCCATTACAAGTGCCTCGCAAAGTCACTGTGTATATCGCCCCTCCACCTGGCGATTACATAGACTTGGGGATAAATCATTTTAGAAATTACATTAAACCTATCTTGGTGGCCGGTGCTGTTGACTACGAGGTAAGATCCGAAACCAGACAAGGCGAGATTAGAAGTTTCGTGGCCACTGAAATTCGTAACAGGAGAAGAGCCTTTCTTGGGTTAGAGCCGGAATCAGCAGATGGCGACGGCGAGCCTGTCAAGGACGAACTTGATAAAAAAATCGAGAGTAAAGTGGAGAATAACGAGATTCCTGGGGTTATATGTGTAGGAAGAGGTGCATATAAAGAGTATCTCAACGGATTACAAGAGGGATGGCTGGGACCGCTAATACAGCCTTATCCATCAGAAGAAGAGGAGGAGAAAAAAATCAGTCCCGTTGAAGAGACCATCTCAGAATCGAGCTTCCCTAGTGAAGGGTTGATTTCAGAGTCTAACGTGCCTACTCTGGATGACAATAACGAGAGCAGCAGCACTGACAATGTTCTACCTGTCGAGTCTGTTGAGCCTGCTGAACCTGCAGAGTCCGAGGAGACCTCAGATGAAGAAAAGAAACCCAAGAAAAAGCCTGTGCCAAAACCATACATCACCAGTGAAGAATACAAAGAAGCTGCACTGCCCGCTGAACTAACACAAATTGGCAAGTTCCCGCCATTAATTGCCATTGGACATCCCCATTTGCTCGGGTTTCTCAACATGCCTCGCAAAATTTACAGGTTCTATACGCAAAGGTTCTTGGCAGATAAGATTTGCGGTGAGGCCGCCGCCGCTGTTCTCGGAGAAACTAGACCATACGACATCACAAGAGACCCTGATGCATGCCTGGAAGAAGAGGGAGACTGGCCCTCGAAATGGAAAAAGAAGGGCCTTGAAAATGGGTCTGAGTGGCTACAGCCTTTTATTGTTGATGATAGGATAGCATCTCAACTGGAAGTATACCAGCTTCCTGGTGATACCGAGCAGGAACCTACTCTGTAATATTGTACATATAATTCATTTCATACAGAGCCTTTTTGATCTTGGGTTACAAGTAGCTTTTTGGTCAGCGGAAACCCTATTGGTGATTCTATACAAGCAGTATTAGGGGTGGGGAAAAAAAAAAAGAACTTGGTTATATTGTACATGCACTTATCAGCTCGAGTATATACCGAGCTTATATTATATATATAGTCTGACGACAACTAGGTAGTTTTGGCCTTTTTGCTGAAAATCTTGTCAATGTCTTCATCATGACTGTTATCGACTTTTCTCTTCAACGCCACATTCCTGGACTCAAATGACTTGGGTTTTATCTTTTTGGGTGACAACTTCTTGATGGTTGTTGACTTTGGCTGAGGCTTTAGCCTGGAGTACACCAGCATATATGCAGAGTCCTGTTTCAACACGACTTTCTCGTTCACTTTCCTTGCAATATCTTCATCATCATACATGCTCCATGATCCAGAGGGTTCTCGGCAAAATGCCACGTAGTGACCCTGGGAATCATACCGTCCCTCATGAACTACAACGCCAATGAGCCTGTATCTGATAGGTTCGTTTTCTGTTGAAAACTGGGTCAGATCCAGGTCCAACGGATAAACCATTCGGTCTTTCAGTTTCTGAGAAGCCGACCCTTGGAACTTGAATCGCTTGATGTGAATGGACAGGTACTCCGGGGCATCCTCGATATGACTGATTTTAGAGGCTTTGGTGATTTTTTTACACTTCTCACACTGGTATCCTGATTTACCCTTTGAATCGGGTTTAATTGATTCCGGGGAGAAGAAATCCTTTATTGAGGCCTCCAAAGTGTATTTGATCACACCCTTATTACTTAGAGACTCGCGTCGCTCCTTTTGTGAGAATGAAACTGATAAATCACCGAAATCTTGATGTGTAGTTGACACCTGCTCACAATTACTGCAGGTAACTCTTTGCCTTATACTTCCCCCAAATATCTCATGGATAATAGAGCTGTTGAGTTTTTTGCCCTTGGGCACGCTATCTTCTTGAAGTCGGCCCACCAGCGACATGAAATACTCATGAGAATCCTCCTGCTGCCACATTGACATCAAAGCATTAATATCTTCTAGCCTGTTTATCAGCCTTTTCGGGTAAATTGGTTTGCGGTTGTTGGAATCATAAAGCCTCCTGAATAACGACACCAACTCATGTGTCACGCTACTGTTTCCAATTTGATTCTTATACTTCCCCTCTGATAGGTCTTGTAGATAATTTACCATTGCCGGGACATGGAAAATCATTTGAATTGCTGCATTCATATAACAGGTTACGCCTTTGTTCATAAGGCCCAAGGGCGGTTTCAGACCTTTTGGCCATGATTTCTGTATTCGACTTGATTCTCGTATTCCTCTGTCGTCTTCCAAGTGATTCAAGTCATAGTATTTCACCACCTCCTCTTCTTCTTCTTCATCATCATCATCCTGTGAATCTCCATTTAAACTTGAAGTTGTTGCTTCAGAATTATCAAACAGAGAGGTGTTGCTTGAAGATGCTGATCCGGCCCTAGACCGAAACTCTGAAGGTTTAATATATATGCAATTCTGTGGCTTCTGAGCAGACTTCTCAGGTTGCCTAGCAGGAATAAATTCTAAAGGCGTGTTCAGAATCTTGTCCACTATGCTCTTGTTCATGTCCACCACCGAAACCATTTTCGTTAAACCCGACTCTATGAACAGCGTGGTGTATAGTTGCGATAACTTATGAAGGAACGCGTCGAAATAGTTGCTAAAAGACAGAATGGTTGAAAGTATTGTGTGAATTACCCGGGAAAAAAAAAGCTTCCCTTTGCCAGCTATAATTTTCAGACAAAAGTTGACTTGGTTGATTTATCAAGCTTTGGCGTAGGCTTTTGCCGAAAAAAAAAAAAATTTATTTTGGAGAGGTTTATTTTATTTTATTTTATTTTATTTTATTTTTTTTTTTTTCCTGTGTGATGCGCCCTAACTGACCAACTTCGGTAAAGATCGAGCTGCATGCGTGAGAGAACAGACTCAAAGCCAGAGTTAATGAATAGATATAGATTTGGATAAATATATTTAGCAGATTATGTAGATATAAACTTGTGAGCATTTACTTCTTTTTCTTCTGTATTCTTTTCAATGCTCTTTGCTCCTTCTTCATCGTACCGTCGACCATCTTGTACTTACCAGTAACACCTCTGGGTCTTCCGTGGACACGCTTATTAACACCACGAGCAGCCACAAGCGTTACCTTGGGTTTCTGGTCTTGCTTCTTCTTGAGTTTACCAACGAGCTTGGAGATGTCCTGGGCCTTTTCTCGCTCAGACTTTGAACCATCCTCGTTAATCAGCTCGGACTTTTTCCGGATCTTTTCTAATCTCTTCTGAGTCCTGTAATGCTTCCGCGCCTGGGCTTCGGCAACCTTCTTGGTGGGTCTGGCATTAAGAGCACGTAGCTTGGCCTTGATGGCATCAGCAGCTTCTTTGGTGATGGGCTTCATGATCTTGCTATGCTTAGACTCGTCATCCAAGAACCAATCAGGGAGACCGTTCTTGTCTCTGAAAGAGTACCTGTTGTATCCCTCATCGATCAAATCATGTTTGTTCTTGTGTCCAAGTGCCAGCTGGTGAGCCAACGTCATGGCCTGTGCAGTGACAATGTCAACTACTGGCTGTTGCTTAGACTTGGAGTCGTCGTCCCAGTCGTCGTCAGAATCGGGCTCCTTTTCCTTAGGAACAATCTCAAACGTATCTTCATCCTTGTGAACATCTTCATCAGCAACAATATCCAGATCAGATTCAGACCCTGAGTCCAAAGTTGGTAAGTCAATTTTTTTGGATTGACCAACCTCGGTTTCAGAGAATGCATCACTGACAGTGTTGAAAATAGGGTTGTCAAAAAATAATGCAGCTTTACGAGACAGACCATCAGCATTTACCGGTGCTGTTCTGGGCGCAGCGACGGCGTCATAAAACTCTTCATCGTCACTTTCATCACTGCTTTCCGGGGCTTCGTTGTTATCTGCGGAATCCTCATCGTCGTCGTCACCTTGGTTTTCTGTGAATCCATACCATGCATCCTTTTCACGCAGCTTTTTAGCAGCGTTTCTTGCATCCTTCTCAGCTTGCTTTTCCTTGAATTGTTCGTACATGGCATCAAGCTGATCATCCAGCTCATCTAGTTCTCCTTCACTGTCCAATTCCTTTGCGGCATATTCGCCATCCAAATCGTCGTTATCATCTTCCTCGTTGAGCTCTGCTGTGCCACTGAGCAAGGATGACAGTTTCGTTCTTTGTGCAGCTTTCAGATTGAATAGCGTTTTCTGCTCTTGTTGACTTGCCTCGAGACCCATATCAGAGGGTGTTTGCATGTTCATTTGAAGTCTCATGATCTCCTTTTGCTTCTTCTCGTTGGCCTTTCTTCGCTCGCGCTTCTTCTTGGCGGCTTCTTTGCTCTGCAGTTCGCCTAACTCTTTATCAATCACTTCCTCTTCATCCAGCTCCTCAACAACCACATCTTGAGAATCCTCCTTCTTTTCCTCTTGGTCTAAGCCTAAAATACCTCTGGCAGCTAATCTCCACTTGAGCAAGTGTCTAAAATCCTTCTTGCCCAAAACTTTCAAATCCTTCAGACACTCCAAGATCTCTGGCGTAGTTTGTGGCAATTTTCGCACTGGCTTCAACTCAGGTTCAAGTCTGTAATCAAAATTAAATGCATTCATAGACCCAAGACACATTATGGGGTCATCGTGCTTGATAAACTCTAATGCAGACATGGTATGAAACTGAGTGTAATCTCCATCCTCGTAACCATCACGTTTCCTGGTCTTCTTTTCCGGGTTGAAAACTTTAGCTTGATAGTTGGGCTTTGAGTCTTGTAACTCCTCGAAAACGTATTTAGGGTCCAGTAATCTAGGGTCGACTTTCTTGGGTGCTTTAAACCCGCGGCACACCACAAAGATTTCTGCGGAAACGTTTCGTGATGCAGGAGGCTTGGTGGCCTCTACTTTATCAAAAAACTGCTGGAAAACCCACATGAGGTTATTATAGTCTCTAGATCTGAAAACTTTGGTCACAAAAACGCCTCCCTGGACCAAAAACTCCACTGCTAGCTTCAGGGACTGCAGCACCAGTTCAGACTGCGTGAAAGCATCCTGGTTCCATGCCATACCAACGTTAGGAGCACCGTCGTGCATGACTGTGTCTGCTTTCCAAGTCTTCATGTGTCCTCTGAGCTGAGACCTACAGTGGTCAGTGGTAATATCACTCTGAAATGAAATGACATTGGGTAATGGCTTGATAGGAGCCAAATCAACACCAATGATAAGAGAATTGATAGGACATAAGTTAGAGGCGACCTGACACCAAGAACCAGGAGCAGCACATAGATCTATGACCACTTTGGATTTCTCTAAGAAGTGACCAAACTTTTCATTGATTTGGATGATTTTGAATGAGGATCTAGCACGGTATCCCTATAAAGGTTAGCCATCTTTTTTGTTCATTTCTCTGTGAGAACGGTTCATGCTTACCTTTTCTTTGGCTAGTCTATAGTAATGATCTAAACGACCTTTACCATGTTTCTTCTGAATTTTACCCATGATTCAAGGCTTGGGTGTAGTGGCCTATGAAAAAATTCTGATGTTGGTAACAAAATAAAATAAAATAAAATAAAAAAAAAAAATTTCAGTGATCGTCTACTATATGCGATTTAAACTTTTCACCGATATAAACCAGCATTGATAAAGGAGCTCACGGCGTTAGGAGGTATATCTTCATGATATTGCCAACGAGAATTTCGACATGTTTATGTACGTTTTTACAGTTTTGTATAGCTAGAACGGCAATTTGAGGTCTCTCTAAATGAATTATATAAACCAACGCAATTCGTCCTTCGGTTTCTCAAGACAAAAACGAACGGCCTATAATTCGCCTATAACTCGACATCTACTTGAAAAAGCAATCTCCAAGGAGAAAACACAAAATTTACTTGGAGCTCAAGTAGTAAGTATCACCTGAAAAGCAAGTCAAAGACAAAAAAGCCCCTGACCTGCCTATCAACCTCCAGATATTGAGCGCCCAAATCAACTCCACCATCTTTCCAGCAAGAGACGCTGCACCTTCGAGTATGAAAGACCAGAACGGCTTCCTCCTCCATTGAAAAGTACAGTAAAAAAAGTGCACCTCTTGCTATAACGGAGAGACGAGCAGAATTTCACTCTTTGCGCTGCAGACACATCAAAGAACCACGGGGTTAATCCCCCCCTCGTTAGAGAAAAAAAAGAACAAGTACACACAGCGAACCAAAAATGAATTGATCGCGTGCACACGCTCTACTCCAACTGAGGTTTATCGACTTAAAGGCAGGCATGAACAGTATCGCTCACAGCTACCAGACCAAAACGGTCCAGCTGAAAACAGCTGTGAGTGATGTTGAAGGAGAGAAAGAGAAAATGAATAAGCGCCTTGAAACTTTTGAGTTTTCTGTGTTTCGAGCTATGTAATCTACACCGTAGGATGACATAATCAGACCTCAACCAGCAATTGCCCTTTGAATCCAGTATACTCACAGCGTTTGCTGCTGGAGCTCTGCTGAAAGAGCGTCTCTTGCTGTAATCAGAGCCAGGCATTGCTCGAGAGTCCCGGGACAATAAGCTTGCTATTACTATTATTGCGAGCTGGGCCCATTTCGGGCCAATCAGAGACACGACAACCATGCTTACCTTATTCCTGCCGTAAACACACCGCCAGACAGGGCATTCGCTAGCTCCAGAGCCCCTTCTCACCTGCTGCAACGAGGTAGCCCAAAAGCAGCCCTTCAGAAGAAGAAGAAGAAGAAGCAATCTCTTTCATTGTAACAAAAAAGATGAAAAGCATCAGAAGCCACACACGTGACCCGCGGGAATTCAAGGGACAATTTGTTCTGGATGCGATCGCCATTTCCCGGAACAACAGTTTCCAAGTCAAATTTCAGCGAGTAAAAACGCAGCTATTTAAAAGTATACCAAACTCCTCCATCACAAACTTTTTTTTTCTTTGTGAAATTTTTCCCTTCCTCCTATAACTAAACTTCCTTTAATTCTCCCTTTGAATACTTACAGAAAAACCAATAATGGGATACGCTGCTGGTAAGTTTATAGCTACAAAGTCTTGGTTATACGTTTTCCCAAAGGTGCTAACGGCGGAACTCTAGGAAACGAAAAGAAGGGTGCCAACCTCTTCAAGACCAGATGTCTTCAATGCCACACCACCGGTGCCGGTGAGCCCAACAAGGTTGGTCCTAATCTCCACGGACTGTTTGGCAGAGTCTCTGGAACCACCGAGGGCTACTCTTACACTGACGCCAACAAGAACAAGGCCGTTACCTGGGGCGAAGACACTTTGTTTGAGTACCTCGCCAACCCCAAGAAGTACATTCCCGGTACCAAGATGGCTTTCGGTGGTCTTAAGAAGGACAAGGATAGAAACGATCTGATCACCTACCTCAAGTCTGCTACCGCTTAAGTGCGCAAGCTTGACTTTGGTTTGTTGGTGTGCATTACTGGTCAAGGTAAAGTTGTTGACTGTAAACAATGTAAATATATATTCTTCAACCTAATCTATAACGACTCTTTTTATTTCTACCTTTATCTGTCTTGCTTTATGGGGAAACGCTTTCTCGAGCGTTGGAAATGTCTGTTAGCGGTCGACATGCTAGATCGAGGCTCGAGGAACTTTGTCACAGTCTCCAGAAAACACTACCTCTGAAAAATCGTAGTCGCAATATATTCTAGTGAGAGGTTCCAGTTTTCTATGCTGTAGGTTAAGACAGAACTGCGTACCTAAAAGTTTCGTAGATATCTCGACGTCGAATTCGAAATCATTAATGACGCTTTATGCATTGAATCACTGGCGCTTATCTTCGAAATCGACGGCATTTATATATGTAATCTTTCAAAAGACACACAACCCAGCAGCGCTGCACAGTAATATTATAAACTTTAATTCGGCCTGAATGGCATTTTCATATTGATGAGTGGCGGAAACTTGCCGTTGTCCGAGACTGATAGAGCTCGGCATAGTGTGAACGAAGAAGACGACGACGACTTTTCGGAATCATTTGCGCTACCCCCTGGGGCTCAGTTACACGAGACCCCGCCGCCTCCGAAATCTAAACCCTCGCTTTTCCCCAGGATAGATTTCAACTTTGTCGGGAAGAGCAAGCAAGATAAGGAAGAGCAGCCCTTTGCAGATTATGAAAATATTGTTTTGCAAGGTTTCGGTCGGTCGCAGGCTCAGCGCACAGTCACTAATACCACCGAGGTCACCACAGCTGTTAATAGTACCAGCAAAAACCTTGGCGGAAAAGATTCAGTAGTTCTGTTGAATGATGAGGCGTCGAGTGTATGCATAGATGATATCAATCTGAATAGCCGGCAGGGCCAGATTGACGATTTCAGCTTGGAAGATGCTATGAAGCTGTTGTATGCCAACAGCGGGGCTGCTGCTGCACGCTCCGGCAACGTTACAGATTTTGATGCTTATAACCAGCGTATTGCACGAGATTTCGTGATTCGTGAAAAAGCAGAGCGAAGACGAGAAAGGGAGCGACAGCGACTGAGGAAACAACAAGTGGAAAAGGAGAGCAAGGCATATGGCAACTATTTCAACCAGAATGATTCCCAGCAGAACTCAAAGTACTACACTCCATCTTATCAATTCGACAATTTCAACGGTAGAAGGCAAAACCGTGTTTACAACCATCGTCTTAACATTATTAACTCGCCTTATACATATGACGAACAGCAACGGAGGCTTCAAACTAGAATCACAAACACTACTGGCGCAAATAACGATTTAACGACTATACCTGAGGGCCCCACAGTGGATGGCGCTGATTCATTCTTAACTATGGACGTAGAAGAGTTTGGAAGTGACGATTCTTCAGTGTTTGAGCATGAACGTGCTGAAAATATCTTCAAACTACCTCGAGTCTTGTACTCAAAGCATGTCAAACTGATGGCCCTTGGCGGCGGGATAGGAGTAGGACTCTTCCTGAAACTAGGCGATACTCTATACACTTCTGGTCCGCTGGGAACGTTACTAGGATACTTCCTGGTGGGCCTGGTTGTGTTGGCTACCATGCTTAGCTTTGGTGAGATTGCGGCATTTATTCCCTGTGAAACTGCCTTACAAGGGTTGATTAGTAGGTTTTATGATGATTCCTTGGGCTTCTCTCTTGGTTTATGCTATTGGCTAGCATCCTCGGTGGCATTGCCCTCCGAAGTAACGGCGGCATCAATGTTGCTTACATTCTATCCAGCACTGGCTACTGCAGACAATGCACAAATTGTGTGGATAACTTTTTTTCTCATTTTGATTTTAGCTATTAATTTATTAGCCGTGTCACAGTTTGGACGGATCCATTTTGTGGCGGCACTTATTTTCGTGACGTCGTTTTGCATGTTGATGATTTTCTTGTGCGCACTAAACTCAGGCGTGGTTGGTCCCTTTCATGATCATGTGGGGTTCAGATACTGGGACAGCTCGAAATCTCCTGGAAATGGAGTCTATTTTGGTCCGTTCCGGCCGGAGTTCGTGTACAATAATGGCAAAGAATCTATTGGAGGCAGCTCAGGAAGGTTCCTTCAGTTTTGGAGTGCCGTTACCATTGCGATATATCCGTTTCTGGGTACAGAGATTGTCTATGTTGTTTCTGGGGAGATTAGAAACCCGAAAAAATCTATTTCCTCGGCTACCAAGCTTATTTTCTGGAGAGTGTTGATTTTTTATTTCTTGTCCATTTTTTTGTTATCAATCAACATCTTCTCGGGTGATAGTAGGCTAGAGTCTCTTCAGTTCGAATATGGCAATGTAGAAAAAAGCGTGCTGCTGTCGTCCGCGGACCTACCCACAGTTGGTGCAACGTGCTCAGTGGACTTGAGTGGAGCCGAGCTGGATCTGAACAGCCCCAGTTACTTTAGCCCCTGGACAGTTGCCTTGCAAATTTCTGGAAACTGCCTAGCAGCTTCAGTGGTCAATGGCTTTCTCATTTTTTTTTCTTTGTCGGCAGGGTCATTAAGATTGTTCGCAGCTAGCAGAACCTTGTACGGGATAATTGTAACTCTACCCAGAGTGTCGAGTCTAGGTAGAGCATACTTTGGAATTCATTTACCGGCAGTTGCTGTGTGTTTATCTTTTTTGATGTCCCTCTTGGCATATCTCACGGTCAGATCAGACTCTAATGAGGTGTTTGCCTGGCTTATTCAAATTTGCGTCACCTCAATGCTACTGGTGTGGGCCGGTATGTGCTTCACGTTTATCCGGTTTTATAAGGGCTTGAAACTGCGGCCCGACATTGTCGACCGCTCAGATACTTTCTACCCTATCAAATCACCTTTGCAACCATACACTGCTTATTTTGGACTGGTTGCAAGTCTGGTTATTGCATTGACGTGTGGGTTTGAAGTTTTTTTAAGGAATGGGTGGGACACGTCTATATTTTTCGCCTCATATCTTCCGTTTTTGATCTTTGCAGTGGCTTACGGTCTTCACAAGTGGCTAACGAAATGCAAGGTTCATGCTATAGACCAGCTGGATCTGGATTCTAATAGAAAGGAAGTGGAAAATATGGAATGGGAGGAAGATAGAATATACAGGGCTGGCCTGAGAGAACTACTCTGGACAATGTATACTAAATTGCGACGGTTAGTCAAGCTGTTTCGCAAGTACTAACTGTTTTTTTTTTTCACGCGAACCGACAATAATGATACACTATGTTATAAATATATGAATGCTTTTTTTTTGCTCTTAGTTTCTACAGATATGTCTGTTCCAGTTGAGCTCTTTTTATCTCTAAGACATACTGCTCTACCTCTTGCGGCGTTGGTATCGGAGGTATTTCGACTGACTTATAATCTGTAGTACTCTTTTGCGGTATCATCGAACTATTAAGTTTCTCTGTGTATTCTTTCTCTTCGTCCAAAATCTCCTTGCTATCAGGCAATAACCCAAAGTACTCTGCGCTTAAGTTTTTCGGTGGTTGCAAGGAAGTTTCCTTCAAGTGTTTTGAATCATACTGAGGGTTAGTTTCATCTCGAGCCTCGAATAGCTCCTTCACGCCGGGTAACTCTCGAGCCCTGCCGTAATATCTGTAACCTCTAGCTCCTGGTAACTCTTTCCCGCGATCTGAATAAATACCATGGTTTGACCGAACAGTGTAGTTTGGCCCGCCCAGATCTTTTATTTGGAGCTCCCACACATATTTCTCCTTCACCAGCTTATTTATCTCATCATTCAAGTCTCGTATTTGATACTCTGTCAGTAACGGCTCTTGTATCTTTGTGATTTTGCGGTTGATTTCAGTGACCACCTGCCGTCTCCACTTTTCACACAGTTGGACTGATGATTCTCCACGAATGTTTCTTGGCCGCCTTGTTCGGCCAATGTCTACAACGCCTCGCTCACTAGCTTGGCCTTCGTGAAACCTGAATAGCATGCTCTGTGACTTTTCCTTGTTCCGAGACATTTTGAATGGTGTACTGGGTTCAAATCTAGGTTGAAAGAGTTTTGAATTTATGTGAAGGTTTTAAAATATATTTCGAAATATTCACATCACGATTTTCCTACTTCGCTTCAACTTTTAGTACAGGAATTTTATTTGCCTGGAGCTGAACAGCCTTGTAAAGGCCAAGGTTTGTAATATACACTTGAAGAGGTTACAACGCATACAAAGCAAAGTTACCTTTTTTGTGATACTTCTGATCTATATTTCGGCCTAGGTTGGCATACACGCGGTCCTGAGGTGGAAACTACGAGTCTACAGTATCAGGAAGAATTCACTTTTACCGTTTGCTTTGGGTTTTGAACAAAAAAGTACTTTGAATAACGCGTCGTCATGTCAAGAAGAACTATCAAACCAGACGCGAGCGGGGTTGATACTAATTTCCACACAAAGTTAGTTATGTACGCCCCGCCTATGATACAGGACATTGAGGAGGAGAACTTGGCCAGGTTCCGGCGGTTCATGCAGCAACAACGAGACGGAGCCAGCCAGGATATATACCCGACCAACATCAAGCATCAAGTTAGTACTGTCAGAATTCCAGAAACGCGGTTATCTCAATCTGACAGTTTAAATAAGGAAGCTGCGAGTTCAGCGGGAGGTGAGCACGAAGCTGCGGTTTGCAGTGCTTCTTCTGCTTCTTCTAGCTTTACAAGAAATTCATTGCACCAGGGCCAAAAACAACGGTATCCGCGAGGTAGCAGATTTGTGAGAGAAACTCCAAGTAACGAATATAAAGTACGCCGGCTGCGACTTAAATGGTCCAAGGAGGAGACTGATGATTTACTACGAGGTTGCAAAAAGTATGGTATTGGCAACTGGAAAAAGATCTTGATTGACCCTGACTATAATTTTGAGAACCGGAGCTCTGTCGACTTGAAGGATAGGTTCAGAGCCCGTTTCCCTGATGAATATAACTTATTTTATCCCAACTCGGTATCACGTTCTGGTTACTCTTTACCGAGGGAAGGTCTCAACATTGAAGAGTTTGCCAAAACTAATAGGAAAGCTCGAGTGCAGTTTTCGGAACGAGAAGATGCGTGTTTGCTTGAGGGATATATCAAGTATGGTCCCGCATGGTCCAAAATACAAAAGGATGAGTCGCTGAATCTATCTCATAGACGGTCGAATGATTTACGTGATAGATTCAGGGTTGCGTTCCCAGATAAGTATGCGCGGGATATAGCAGGCTCAGGCAAAAGAAGGAAACAAAGTCCCAACAACAACAGCAATACCAACTCTACAGCGATATTTACAAAACAAGACGACGAGAACCTGCTGGACGGGTTTCTGAAGTATGGATCAGACTGGACGAAAATCCAACAAGACTCCAGCTACAAGTTAGGTAACAAAACAAAGTCGCAGCTGCATAGTAGGTTTCGTGAAGCTTTCCCGGATAAGTATGCCGGTTTGGAATACTCTATTTCTGTGGATGCCATACCTGGAGAGGAAATGCTCGGTGATAATGATGGCTCTGATGACATTGAAGGCGGCATTTTTAGCAAAGAGTTTGATTTAGGTGACGATCAATTTACGTGAGTTGGAAGACATGCGCTTTGCAAGAAAAGTCAGCGTGCAAAAAAAAAGTCCATGTGCGCGTGGCTGGGTATTAGAAGACAAATCAGTGTTTTTTTGTTTTTTTTTTATTGTCAAATTGCTTTCACGTAGTTGTGGATTATAATAATAATAATAATAATAATAATAATAATAAATCTGGATTACAAGAAGTTCTAATACCAGAATTCTTGTTGAGATTTCTGGACATTTATACAGCCAAGAGCTCTTAACAGTCAGCACAGCCATTTAGAACCTTTAAGTTTTCCAAACTATAGAGAAACTTGACTTAAAGTTACCTTTATGACCCACTGTATAGATCCACATAGAGTACAATGACCCGTTTGTTGGAAGTTTGTCGCATTGAAAGTGCCAGAAGTGGTTGGTTTTGGAGTTGGTATGAATCAGGAAATTAGCCAGGAACGAACTGTTTTCCAGTATTAATTAAAGTCGTTGTGAAGTGGCAGGTTTTGGCATCTTGAGATAAGATCTGCGAGATAAGCGTTAAGTTTGGCCGATTAGAGTTAGTTCGATCGTCGCACACCGCAGGAAAAACCCAGATCTCAAATTTTAATGTGTGGCTGGACCGCTTGAACATCAAATCTGGTGTGTGAAGAAGTATACTGCTAGTATTAAGCGTCTACTACACAGCTCTTTAGATGAGCCAACAACACAGGGCAGTTTTGTTTTGTCTCATGATGATGCCTTCTTTGCTTGTTCGTGAGGATTATTGATTATGCGGTGATAATTTGATTGACAGGTTTCTGTTTAAGGGATCTTCTTTACCGTGTTTAGTCTTGCTCCTTCTAGCCATGCGAATTAATTTACTACCAGTGGTTGATTCCTTCATGAGTTTAGGCGTTTCAGCGTGAGTTTTTTTCTCAACAGCTCCGCATTGAGAAGGTCGTTTCATTACGTTGTACTGTATTGCTGAGGAGTTCCTTTGTCTTACGACCTATCGACAATACGACATGCGGTAAGAGTCGAGCAGTTGAAACGAGTCAGTAAATTGTACTTAAAGGCGCTGGATAACCTTGAAAAAATGGATTCTTATTATTTCTTCATATCTCCTTTTCTCCTCTTGCTTGAGCTCCTGACCATTCTGGTGGCCGTCCATTCTTTTCAAAAAAAAAACTCACCTTCAGTCATTCGTTTCAGTCTATTCAGACAATTCCGCTCGTTACTTCCCTTTTATTTCATTTTTTTTTTGGTCTCCTTAGTTAGTTATAATGATTTTTTCTCGGCTCGCTATCCTGGCAAGTGCGCTAGCTTCATTAGCTAATGCTGCTCCAGCCTTGGACAAGCGTGTGATTGTCTACAAAACAGTGACAGCAGATCCTGTTTTTGTCACTATCAACGCGTACACAGGCTCTGTGAACCCCGCTGACTTGGTATACATTACTCTGTGGCCAGGATCTGCCGTTCCTGCTCAATACTCAACACTCTGGCCAAGTGGTGTTCAGAGTGCCGTGATTGTGGCTTCTGCTCCAGCTGCTGCTGCCACTACCTCTGTCGCTGCCGCTGTGGAACCTGTGTCTACTACTTTGGCTGCTGCTGCTGTTGTCACAACCTCTGCCGCTGCTGTCGAGACTTCAAGCACTCCCGCTGCCGCTGCTGCTGTAGAAAGCTCGAGCACGCCTGCTGCTGCTGCTGCTGCTGTCACAACCTCGAGCACGCCTGCTGCTGCTGCTGCTGTTGCAACCTCGAGCACACCTGCTGCCGCCGCTGCTGTTACAACCTCAAGCACACCTGCTGCTGCCGCTGTTGTGGTAACCTCAAGTACTCCTGCTGCTGCCGCTGCTGTGACAACTTCAAGCACTCCTGCTGCTGCCGCTGCTGTGACAACTTCAAGCACTCCTGCTGCTGCCGCTGCTGTTACCACCTCAAGTAGCCCTGCTGCTGTTGCTGCTGCTTCTACGAGCTCTGTTGCTTCTGCAGTTGGCTTGAGTCCTATTCCTACCGCAATTGTGTACAGCCCTTACAACAATGACAATTCTTGTAAGTCTGCAGCTCAAGTTCTCAGCGACCTTGAAGCTATTTCCGCCAAGGGAATCAAGTCGATCCGAGTCTATGCCACTGACTGTGACTCGGTAAATACTGTCCAGCCTGCCGCTGTTTCACTAGGAATTACTATCAACCAGGGATTCTGGATGAGTAGCGCTGGCGTTGACTCAATTGATGACCAGGTTACTACTCTTATTGACTGGACCACCACAAACGATGCCTGGGATCTTTACACTATGATTATTGTCGGTAACGAGGCTGTTCTTAATGGCTGGGCCACTGCATCTGAGTTACTTGCTAAAGTAACCTCGGTGAAGGCTCAACTTAGAGCTGCTGGGTATACCGGGCCAGTTGGCACCGCAGAACCTCCGGTTTCCTTTACTGACAACCCCAGTCTTTGTCAAAACGACGTGGTTGACGTTGTCGGGATCAACTCTCATTCTTACTTTGATACTGCCATTGATGCTTCGCAAGCTGGAGCATTTGTTCTTGGACAGCTTCAGCTCACTCAGGAGACTTGTCCTGGTAAGACCGTTAAAGTCACTGAAACCGGTTACCCTAGTGCAGGCGACACCAACGGACTCAATGTTCCCTCTGCTGCAAATCAAATATTAGCCATCCAATCGCTGCTCACCGAGCTTGCCGGTGAATGTACCATCTTGACTACATACAACGATCTATGGAAGGACCCTGGACCATACAACATCGAGCAACATTTCGGTGCTTTGGACATACTTGCCTAAAAAATGCGGCTTGATATGGACATTTTATGATTTATGAGTTCTTTCCCTCCTAGCTTTTTTTTAATTCACCATGTACATTACACAATAGATACCAATTTTTACTAATTTCAAATATTTTGGTTATAATTTATGGTCGCTTTTGATTTCATCTAATGCTAGCTTAGACAGCATAAAGTATTCCCTTGATAGCTTCTCAGCTTGTGCGCTTGATGCCTGTCCACGAGCAAATCTAGCAGCAATGCCATGTATAATGACTGCAAGCCGTGTATGAGAATACACAACTCCAAACTTCCAGTCTGGTCTAGGATCGTACCCTGAGTACTTTTTGTACGTAGCGAGCTGCTCTTCAAGTGTAGGCAACCCCTCTGGTAGGTTTGGATTGTTTCTGAACCCACTCAAGAGTGATTTTGCAGGCATATATGGGATTGAGTAAGGCTGCAACAGATTGCACAAATCAGCGAGTGGATGTCCCACGGTACAAAGTTCCCAATCTAAAATAGCGATAACTTTAGGTTCAACTGGATGATATACCAAGTTATCAATTTTATAGTCTCCATGAACAATGCTTATTCTTTCTTGTGGTATATGATTCCCAATCCAGGATATGATTACATCAAAACCTGGGATCCGGCCTACTGGTTCCCCAGTTTTTGTGTCAATAGCTTTAGCTTGTGATGCTTCTATCTGCGGCAGGGTGGAAACCTGCCTCGGGTAATGACTTGACATGTTTTTGGTGAACATCTCCGATAGTCCAATTTTAGCCGGATCAAGAGAATGCAGTTTGGCAAGAGTTTTCACAGCTGACTCCCAGTACTGTTTCCGTTCCTCGGGGGTTTTCAGTTCAGGGAAAGTGACATCATGAAAAATTCTACCTTGAATAAACTCCATGATGTAGAAATCAGTGCCAATAATGGATTTGTCCTGGCATAGCAGATATACCTTGGGCACAGGAACGTCTCGACCATATAATGATTTCAGCATGTAATACTCTCTGTCTACACGGTGTGCAGATTTGGACAGTAGCTGTCCCGGTGGCTGTTTTCTTAGTACATATTTCCGGTTTTGCCCATCAACGATTTGGTAGCTCGGGTTACTTTGACCGAACCCAAACTGTTTTAGTACTAAGGGAGCCTCGAAATTTGCAGGGCTCTGCGAGGTCAAGTACGCACTAAGCTTTTTTTGGTCCAGAGGATGTCTAATCTCTCCAAGATCAGCTTCAGTATCAACCCTAGTCATTTTCAGCAGAAGTCTTTCAGTGGTAAAGTGAAGAGGCAAGATTCAAAACAAAAAAAAAAAGGCCGGAGTAAGCCACTTAAAAAGTTTGGGGAAAACCTTAAATTTTGTGGAGATCGAGGAAGATCGGCTAAGATAATTAAGCCGAGGAAAAGATACCGTCGGTAAATATATATATATAGCAGGACATGTCATCAGCAACTACTTTATGAAGTTCAAGTGTTGAACGCAGGCCTATAGTAAAGGACTAGGAAGGAGCAAAGCTTTAGTTGGATATTTTTGGCCCATCATTTTTTCCCCCAAGTCTGGGGTAAATCACCTAGTTCAGCGTAACTATATACTGTGGGGTTTTATTGTCGCGAAGAGATGGCTCTGACAGAGTGATTAGTACATGAAAAAAGACCTCTGGAGTATACTAGAATGTGGACTGAGTATATAAAAGATCTGACTTGAAAGAACAAGTATTGATGGGAATTAGCCATATTAATATCGAGATAAAAGCTGGCAAGTTTATGGGTATTTTCATAACCCGCGCTTAGCTCGCATAGTTTACCTCTCTGTGATTGAAACCACTTCCAGGTATACACGTTCTAACTCTGCCTGCTTCTTTTTTTTTTTTTTTTTGGTATCACCCATATCTTATACTCTTCGCAGTATCCACGCTATTCTGGACTGTGATCTCTTTATACAAAAACAGGGGGAAAAAGAAAGGGACAGAAAAGAAAGAAGAAAAAAACCAGTAGCACTAGTCTTTCAGAAATGGAAGCTACTATTATTGATCTCACCAGTCATGCGTACACGCTTCTCTCGCTTATCTCCGCCCATATGGGCGATACCGTCGTAACCTTGGAGCATAGAGGTGCCAAGGCAGCGCAGCAGGTGCCTTTCACCAAGACCCCTACTGCATTGTACGTGCGAAGAGACAGAAAAGACCGACAGCGCGCCATCAATGTGTTTGACGGTAATGGAAACAAAGTATACACCATTGAGCGCAAGTCTAGACTTATACCCATGTGGTCTATTCTAGAGTACCCTTCTCGAAAGGAGATTTCCACGGTTCATACCGGAGTCAGCGACAGATCGTTTGATTTTCACAATAAGCCGGAACTTCAACACCGTGAGCTCATCAGCAGGAGCCCGCTAGGTAGAAAGCGGAAGTTTTATCTCACGGACGGTGCAGCTTACGAGTGGAACCGTCAGTCTAAGTACCTGGAAAGAATAGTTAATCCTGGAGGGTATCACGAAGAGGTTAGGGAAAGAGTCGCAAGAGCAAGGTTGATGCGTCAGTTCAGGTTCGACTACGAGCTTCTTATTGATGAGACAAAGATTGATCGTGAGGTGGTATTAGCTTCTGGGTTTTTGACAATGATGACTGAATGGGGACTGGGACATAAGACTAGAACCACTGGTCCTACTTTGTATCCAAAGAACATTCCGGACGGACCCTATCCTACTGAGAGTCATGCCACGTTTCTCCAGGCAATAAACAAGAAGGAAGATAATCTATCTGAAAGTGAGTCGACCTCTTCCTCTGTGGATGAAGACGTAGTGGAGGTTCACAATAAGGTGTATTTCGTACTGGCTAAGCCTGATGGAGCTCTATCTGATCCTGTGGAATTGACCAAGGATAACAAGATATTCATTGAGTCACCCAGAGATGCTGAGCATTCTCCAGCTCTCACTACCGTGAAGATGAATCAGATTGAAGCACCGCCAGCAGAAACTCACACCAGTAAGCCTCAGAAGCAGCTGGAAGGTGTTCAGGTTCCAGAAACTGCTAGGTCATCTCGATCAGAGAAGAAGCTTGTCGAAGATGAAGATACCACAGAAGAGTCGGCTACCATCAAGGGATCAAATGTTGACAGTCAGTCCTGGTTGAGAAGAAGACACTCCATGGCAAGACAATCTGGGCGAGGGTTGCTAGGAAGACACAGACACCGCAGGCTTTTCAGCTCACAGTCATCTGAAGCTGAAGATAATGAGGAAGCGGCAAAGTAGCATGCTTTATGCCAACCACAAATATGATGAAATTATCAAAACAAAAAAGAAAAAAAAACTTAGAAATAAGTGAAGAAGGTGTAAGAGTAAAAAGAAAACTAGTACATAGCTGATAAAAAAACAATATTGTTCAGAGCTTTTCACATTCGAGCTGTGGCTATAGCATATACTAGCTTTAGGTCTCGTAAACCAATTGATTGATCGAGCACGCAATTGACAGCCAATGCCATGCCGCATTTACGCGTACGCATGGCCAAAAATCCGCCAAACTACAATTGATTTCAGAGGTCAATACTCTTTCAAGCTGTTCAGAATCTTGGGATTAAGCTGCTTGTGAATTCTCGGTGTATTCGGTCGTTATTCGAGGTGAATCAGGTGAAGCTGGCTACTTTAGACGGTATAGTTTCTCAACAAGGCTTGGTCCTAATCACCTTGCAGGGCTTTAGACTTCGATCTGATAAAAACTTACTCATTCAACTCATTTATATCCGAACTACGGACCGTGAGAATACTAACTAATTCTCTACCAGCACATATATATATATATATATATATATATGTAACTGTTTTGAAAACGGTTCCAAGTCTTGGTGATAGATACAGGAGTCTAGTTGCTCTGGTCTGTACGCAAAAAAGGGCGATATGTCGCTATTGGTGAAAAGATGTGGAGCAGTGGTGAGCCCGTTGAGACCAGGCAGCCAACAAGCATACAAGTTCAGTTCAGCATTTCGAAGCAGTTTCAAGGATTTGAACTATAAGATTAATCCATTACATACGCCATATACAATTCCCAGTTGCAAGAGGCATTTCAACTCGCGGTCATTACAAGACGGAACATTCTCCAAAATCTCCAGTCTCTGGAAGAAAAACAAAGAAGCAGCTGAGGCAAGCTTGGTCCAAAGAAAGATAGTGCTACAAATGGCCAAATATATATGGCCTAAGGGTAACACCAAAGCCAAAATACGAGTAGTTGCCGCATTAGGATTGCTGGTAGCTTCAAAACTGCTCAATGTTGAGGTGCCCTTCTTTTTCAAGAGCATTATTGACGCCATGAATGTTGATTGGGCTAATACAGTAGGGACTGTTGGCACTGTGGTCGGTAGTTTGATCTTTTCGTATGGGGCTGCACGGTTCGGAGCGGTTCTGTTTGGTGAACTGCGGAATGCCATTTTCGCCTCAGTAGCGCAACGGGCAATCAGACAAGTAGCCAACAACACTTTTGAGCATCTTCTCAAGTTAGACCTAGGGTTCCATTTGTCGAGACAAACTGGTGCACTTACTAGAGCAATTGAGCGTGGTACAAAGGGTATAAGCTATGTGCTTACTTCTATGGTTTTCCATATTATTCCCATAAGTCTTGAGATTAGTCTGGTGTGCGGTATCCTGAGCTACAACTATGGGGTTGGGTTTGCATTAATGACTTTGACTACTATGGCAACTTATACCGCATTCACTATAAGAACCACTGCGTGGAGGTCGCAGTTCAGGAGATCAGCAAATAAAGCAGACGGAGTAGCAGCTAATGTCGCACTCGATAGCTTGCTCAACTACGAGTCAGTAAAATACTTTAACAATGAAAAGTTTCAGGTGGAAAAATATGATGCTGCTTTGCGGAGATACGAGCAATCCACAATTAAGATATCTACCTCGCTAGCATTCTTGAACGCTGGGCAAAATTTGATATTCTCTTCAGCCTTGACTGGTATGATGTATATGGCATGTCAGGGGGTGGCTTCGGGCTCAATTACCGTGGGGGACTTGGTGCTGATTAACCAGCTAGTGTTTCAGCTTTCTGTGCCTTTGAATTTTCTGGGCTCGGTTTATAGAGATCTCAAGCAGGCCTTACTTGATATGGAAGCTCTGTTCAAGTTACAGAACGTGAATGTGCATATTACAGAATCACCCAATGCTAAGCCATACATTTTTAAGGGGGGCGAAATCAAGTTTGAAAATGTCTCATTTGGGTATCACCCAGATAGACCAATCTTGAAGGGAGCTAGCTTTGTGATTCCTGCGGGTTACAAGGCAGCTATTGTAGGACCCAGTGGTGCTGGCAAGTCCACAATTTTCAGACTGCTTTTCAGATTCTACGATGTGCAAGAGGGCCGCATTCTCATAGACGGCCAGGATATCAGAGACTTAACTCTGGACTCTCTTCGAAAAGCCATAGGTGTGGTACCCCAGGATACCCCGCTGTTCAACGATACTATTAGAAATAACATTCATTATGGACGGCTGTCTGCTAGTGAGGCGGAGGTTGAAAATGCCACAAAGCGGGCAGAGCTGAGTAACCTGATCAACTCACTTCCTGAAGGTTACGAAACCATGGTTGGTGAGCGAGGACTCATGATCTCAGGAGGAGAGAAGCAGAGACTGGCCATTTCAAGAGTGATTCTGAAGCAGTCGAATATAATATTTTTTGATGAGGCAACGTCCGCTTTAGACACTGAAACAGAGCGGGCTATACTGCAAAATATCAATGGCTTGCTTAAAGGTGGCAACTCAACGTCTGTGTTTATCGCTCATAGACTTCGTACAGTGGCAGATGCTGACAAGATCATTGTACTCAAGGAGGGTATAGTAGCAGAAGAAGGTCGGCACGGACAATTGATCAATAAGCCAAAGTCTGTATACTATGGCATGTGGAACGCTCAAGAAAACCTCTATGAAGAGGTTCAAAGCGAGGAAGACAATCATTCAGAAGATGAGACCAAGAAGAAATAAATCTCATACAACGTCTAGGTATATACATGTATATACAATTGTACATATGTACATATAAAACCATGCAAATTTGAGGTTTGCCGATCTCGGTGCCTTCTTCTCCCCCCCAACCTATTATTTTTTTATATTCGTTTTACAATTGTTTAACCCATGTCATCTATAGGTCTTAAAACACAAACCTATGGCATATGAGGGCCCCAAAATATGGGAATACCCTTGGGTATATATGACCATGGCCACTTCCTTTGAGGGAGTTTTAGCCTTTTTCTTTATAGGAATTATTTGCAAAACTCGACCATGACTGGATGGGCCTCAACACTGGCTTATTTGAAGCAAAAACAAGTGAATAGCAAGAGACACCGAACTCAGGGCAGTAATTCTACGTTGGTTGAAATAAGAGAACTTTTCCCCCCTCCAAGTGATGATAATACCAGTTGGAACAAAAATCTTGCTTCCTTCATCAAGGGTCAGTTTTCAAAGACTATTTCCGGACACACCTACCAACCAACACGCTATATCGGACTTAAAGCCAGGTTATCTCAAGTATGGGTGAATTACTATACTATCGCGCTAATACTGGTTATTATCAAGCTTGCGCTTTTCCAAAAGTCCCTGCAAAACTCGCTAGAGTCTGCTGAAAAGTATACCATGAGCTCGTGTTTAAGTTCAGAAAAGATTGTAAATAAAGGAATGTCCACGCCGCATTACGTCGCAACTGCCGCCAATGAGCTAATTACAGTATCTATGCAGAAATCGCTGACTGGGATATTCGACGCGGCGGATCTGGCAATAATAGGTGTTCAGAACATTATAATCTTTGGCATTGAAATGGTAGTGGGCACTTACGCATGTTTAATATATTCTGCAATTGACGGGGCAGCTACTACTGCCTTGAACGCTACTGAGTCACTGGTCAACTACACAAATAATGCACTTCAAGATATCACAGGGTCGCTCGAGGATGGACTGGATACATTATCGGACACAGTTAACTCTTTGGAGAGTTTTTTCAATGACATTTCGAAAATACTAACCAACGACCAGAACGAAGACTTCCAAAAAGTGAACTTGACAATAAAGGGTTTGAAGGATATACAGATCCCAAGCACTATAAACGAGAAACTAAGTACTTTGGCAAAGGATATCCCCACTTACGATGATGTCAAGGAAGATGTAATTGATCTTATCAAGACTCCATTCGCAGAGCTGAGAACTATACTTAATAAAACTCTGGCTCAAGATGTCAGTTTCAACAGCAGTCAGTTATCGGTACCATCGCAGGTAGAGGTATCATTCTGTTCTAACACTGACATTGATGGGTTTTACTTGGGATTACGTACCGCGGTCCATGATGCGGTCAAATGTATGATTATAATCCTGGCCATTTTGGCTGTTTTGGCTTGCTTGCCTGTAGCATACCGCGAAATCAAGAGCTGGAGGTGGACAAAGGCATGTGCTTCAAATGTTTCAAATTTCTGTCTGGAGGGTTATGAGGGAGATGCAGTGAGCGAGCGTCTGGGAGTGATTCATGACGCTAACGATCACTTGAAAGTGCGTGTGCAGAATCTGGGTGCTCGAGCAGTGCACCAAAATCACCAGGTGTACGCTAAATGGTGGATTGATTATGTTCTGTACCCACCTGCACTGACAGTTTTGTTGTTGGGTCTTTTGGGTCTTGTGACTACTGGGCTACAGTACATTGTTCTTTCTGAGGTGAAACACGAGGCACCAACGTTAGTGTCTACAATAAAGAACATAACCAGCGAGGTTACAAATGAGGTAGCATTGCAAATGAGCATTTGGACCAATAGCACAAACACTGAGATATCCAATTCAGAAAATGATATAAATGATAAGCTGTTGGGATGGGCGTACAATGGCACGTCGACTGTTAATAACACTTTAACTGAGTTCATGGCGATACTGGATAAAAGTATAAACGACACATTTTCCGGTACTCCGCTTTATAGCGGTGTCAGCACGGTGGTCAATTGTATAATTGGCTCGAAAGTGTCAGAGTTGCAAAAAGGGTTAACTTGGGTACATGATAACTCGCAAGTCAGCTTGCCTAGAGTTGACCATAGTATTTGGGATGCTCCTACTACTAGTATTGATACTTTTGACGATGCAAAGGACGACTTGTCGTCTGTCTTGACTACTATAGTCCATGGATATGAAGCTAGTCTTCTGTTGGAGATTTACATTTCGCTTGCTTTGCTTGCATGTTGGCTGACGCTTTCCCTGGGGGCACTGCTGGTATGCTTCATTTGGAGAAACTCTAACCGGAACTTGCCACCGTTACCCCCCAGGTCGGCAAATAGAGAATCAATGAAAGGTCTCAGAACTACATTTTATTCAATGAAAACGCCAATTAATGATAAGTGTGCACGGAATGGTGAAGATAGGTTTCCAATACCTCCAGTTCCCCCGTTACCCCAGTTTCCAAGAGAAGTTGAGTCTGAGTGGAATTTCACTGCATTTCAAGGTCCACCCTCGTTTTTGGCAAACTCGGTACCAGCAACCCCGGACAAGCTGGCACTCCCAGTGTTGCCCTTGAATGGTATGCTGGACCGTTCCTCGACTGGATCACCGCGCTCGCTAAGCTCAGACTTGTTGCCGCCAATGGAAATGAAAAATCCAACCAATTCTGCGGTGCAGATTCAGCATCCTGAGGAAATCCGGAAAAGCACCGCAGCTCACGCTAGTTATTATTATGCAGAATAGTTTATTTATTTTTCTATAGGAGTTTTCAGGATTGTTTATTGAATCTGTCGGCTTTGCACTTGTGTAGGATCTGAAGAAAGAGTTAATCCTGGAGTCAACTGAGAACTCACATGAACTGAAACTTCATATGTCATTATTTTGTTTGCCTTCTCAGGACAATAAACTTGATTTATTATTATTATTATTATTCTTAAAAATAGTAAGCATTTCAGGTGAGCTAAGCTTATTGTTTTGTAAATTCTTGTACAAATACCTAAATTATATAGCTGTGTTAAACTCCAAAGGTAAGACCCGTTCTAATAATGATAAAAAGGGTAATGGCAAGAGTAAGAGAGAAGTCCTAGAATTACAAGCTCTGTCTTTCCACCTTAAAGCACTTAAAGCCTATTCAAACAATATAATAATTATTACTATTACTACTACTATGCGACTTTTTTTGCCCGTTAGAGGCCGAGTTAACCTTGACTGGGGCTCTAAATGGGCTAAACCCAGAAATATACGGTGACTTTACCATGCTAATAATAATAAATCAAGTTTATTGTCCTGAGGACTCGTTTTCGGAGTAATAATAATAATAATAAATCAAGTTTATTGTCCTGAGGACTCTTATACAAATATATCAAAAATATTATTATATTATCGTTTTCGGAGTGGGTTCTACGGGCAAACCAGTGAAAGCCTTCAGCAGAGCATTTTTCATCGCAATCAAATTTTTTCTTGGATTTCTGCATGAATCTGATATCTTTGATAGCTATAGAATACATAAACCTAAGTTTTAAAGCAAAAATAGCGATTTCCAGCAAATTAACAGTAACGAAGCAATGTCTTTAGTGAATTTCGCTCATAAAACAAACAACTGCTGCATACTAGGTGTTAATCCGCCGTTATAGTATAGTGGTCAGTACACTTCGTTGTGGCCGAAGAGACCCTTGTTCGATTCTAGGTAACGGCATTTTTTTTAGTATCACTTTTATTTTTGTGCTTTGCAAGTGTATAGTAGCTAAGCCTGAGCTGTAACTGGTTTCAAAAGGCATTTGTGGTTTTATTAATATTGATAATAAATCAAATTTTTTATGTTGGGTATTAGAGGAATCCATGATGATGGTGAAAGCATATTAAGCTTTAAGGCATTACACCAGGGCTACCAGGGCTGTCTACACACTACCTTTACTTCGCACTGGCATAAGGGCCATCATCTACCAAGCTCAATTAAGAAAACTTAGACTAGGCTTTCTGCAGTCTATAAGCTGAGCCAAACAAGGAACGAACTCACATCATGCAACGTGGGGCCTATGTGTGTACGCTAAGCTCAATACTCAAGAAGGCGGCATGAGATTAGCTCATGCTTCAACTAAAAACAACAACAAACACTTATCGTAATACATGTCATTAGCTGAATTTCTTTGACTTGAGAGAATAACGTGACAAAAGGTACATTTTCTGCTCGATCTGGTTAGAAGGAGATCTCAAGATCTTGAGATGTTAGTTAGCTTCGATTGAACAGCAGCCATATACCTTTACCATGTTGAAAACCTTAAGGCGTTTCAAGTTTTATTAGGCTGATTTCCAATCTCAGTGAGAGCATTCTTGACTGTAGATATCAAACAAGAGAGATCTCTTGTGAGGTTTTTCCAGCGCAAGCTTGGCGTTTCGGGACTTGAATCAGGGTTTTTGTCTATCCAATTTGCTTGATTGAGAAAGTGATGCTGTAAGGTTTGATCGAGATATACTAGCTCAACCGTGCATGGCCCATGCTTCTTCTTGCAGTATAGGCATCAATCAGCCTGCGTTAATTCTGTATCTGGGAAGACATAGGTTCAGCGGCGTGCAAGTTATGACACCTCTTAATTCTTTGTGCGAAACTGTACTACTATCATGAAATAGATCATTGTAATGGTAGTGACCCATGGCGAGGCGTCAACCGCCGTAGCCGCTTGGTATTGAGATTCCAATCAATGGGTGTTAGTGTCACTCTTGAGGAAAGAGCATTTTTTGATCTTGACCGGTATCTTTTTACCGAGGCGAATTAAAAATAATTCTAATTAGAAAATATTTTAAAAAAAAAAAAAATCTGTCATATTGTTTCAAGTTCTCTCCCATTGCAGATAAATGCCAGATTAAGTTGAATTGAATTGACGTCTCCCACTATAATCAATGGTCTTGCCGGCCGGCACCAGGCTGGCTCCTGTCAAAAAAAAAGACGTTGAGAAAATTATATCAATGAAGATCTCGGGGAGCTCAATAATAATCCAAAAATCTCTGCACTGCTAATTATTAGGTAATCGAGGCTCTCTTTGTGGTTCTCTATTGAGTAAGTATCGTCAGAAAATAATAGTAATAGAAGAAAAAGAAAAAGAGCCCCCTGCGGAAATAAAGCTCAATTCCGCAAGTTCCGCATGCCCATTTCTTTCCACACTGTAGAGCTGTATTGTCATCAAAGTTATACTAAGCTTTCAGTGCTCTATTGAGTTCTCCGCAGACACCAAATGATCAATGCACCCTATGCTCAATTGGAAGAGACGCAGTATGCTCCTCGGTGTATATTAGCAATGCTCGTTCCGTTTAGTCCTCATCCTGTGATTGTATACCACCGCTTTGGGCTAACAATAGGCTCTCGCTCTCCTGCACAATAATCGCAGCAAATGTAGGAAATATAATAAATAGTACTAATAATACCCAGGGCAACGGCCAGAAGCGACAGCACCGGAGGTGCTCAATGATCGCACAAATCAGTACCTCTTCTGATTTGGTAACTGAGCTGGTAGAGTATATTGAGTAAAAGAGAGTGTCTGTGGAAAAAAAAAAAAAAAAAAAAAAAAAAAAAAAAAAAAAGGATTCACAGGCCAAATTTGTCAGCAATTATGTAAAAATGAAAAATAAGAACACCAAAACTCACATCTAGGCCTCTTTCTCGTTAAGCCTCAAAAATACTCATTAAAGCATGTTTAAAAGTTTTGGATTGCAAGGCATGAATGAAACCTGTAAGAGTTCTCATTTGGACCCGCGGGGTTTCTGCTGCTCGTAACCGTGTTGCTGTTGCAATAAACCTCTTTCAGGTCGTTTTTCTCCGTTGCATTGCGGCATCCGTTTGGTCACCTAACGTTATTATTGTGCCCCCTTGCCTCTCTCCAGCTGCTACAGCTACCAATTCGACGAAATACGATATCGAACCTGAGCTAAACGACCACAGTGCCTTTCGAATTTTAGTACAATCACTTCTTGACCGATAGTGGCAGAACATTTAGTTACCATTGCCACATTCCCATTTTCTCTTTCGCCATACCGAGGAAGAAACGATGGTGGCAACGTTATGAAATCATAGTTTGTTATAAACTAAGCGTCGAAAGGGCTTGAAAATAATAAAAAAATCGAGGCATTTTATTCGTGAATTTCCCAAGGACTTTTTGTCCAACAGTTCTCGAACTCTCATTTTCTCTTCTAAGAAGTCAAAAGTAATAGCCTCTTTAAGCAGGAAATCGACGCTCCTTCTCGTTTCTTCATTGACTCTTTGGGTATTACTTTTTTTTTTTTTTGGATTCTTCTCTTTCTTGCTACAATCCAACGCTTCCAACTTTGTTTAGCCAATTGAGCCCAAAAGAAACCAGTGATTGTCATGGCAACACTATCATGTAAATGATTCTCAGATCGATTATACGCAAACTCAATTCCCGTTGAAAGAAGCTAGCATCCTGCAAAGTCCAAAACTGCACATTTGAGTCTCTCTTCCTAGATCTCTGTATAAAGTTCTTACATGCACGCACATGAATACTAATGCCTTTTCAAGACATAACTGCTATCCATCAATTTTTGCTTTTTGCCTTTTGCTTTTATTTTTTCTTCCCTTTTCCATTTGGCCTTGGGGAGTGAGCTCCCTTTTGAAAAGTATTTTATTTATTTATTTATTTTTGCCTTCTTTCTCGGTGCCTAAATCCGTTCCAAAACTTGGCTTAGCTCGCTGACATATATATATATCCAACCAGGGTCCTAAATTTTTCCCTCTTTTTCTTTTTCACTCTTTCTCACTCTTTCTCTCTCTTTCTCTCTCACTCCTCACCTCAAATTCCTTCCAATCCTCAAAGTTATTCCTCTCTCCACTGAAGAAGAATAAATAGCCTCATCTGAAAAAGGCGTTTCCTCGGTGATTTCGCTAAGATCGTCCAGACATTAGGGAGATTTTTTTCTCAAAGGAATAAAAATAAAAATAAAAAAAATCCCACCACTTCTGGCCCCGATTAGACACTTTTTGCACACTAGATCGAAAGTGTGAATTGTACGAAAATCATTAACACTTTTTTTTTTTCTCCTTCCTTCGCTGTCAAATCTAGCCATATATACACACACACATTATTCAAGGCTCGAAAAGTGTGTGTGGGTATATAGTATCTGTGGGTCACCCAATTTATATATTATCCAAAATTTCACCCCAAAAAAAACTTTCTCCTCCCTCTCTCTCAACCTTACTTTCCCTTTAACTTTCCTTTGGAGTTGTTTGTTGTTATTGACCATTCATTCTTGGGTACATTTCAATCCTTGAGAGCTAATTGGGGCTAATCTTCTTTATTTTTTTTATTTTTTTTCATATTTTTTTCAGTCATCATCAGTTACCTCTCGAGCACTTCCATTCATTGATACCACAAACAACAACAACAGCAACATGACTCTTCGTCGAAGTTTCACCAAGAAACTGCAAAAGTTCAACAAGACCACAGCAAAGGCATTCTCTGCAATTCCTTCTCCCGACGAGCTGATGGCATCATACCACAGCTCACACAGTTCGCATAGCTTCAACGGTTCGCAACAAAGCACAACAAACCAGCAGCATCCAAGCAACACTGAGGATTACTTCTACTCGATAAATTTCGAAGATACCCGGGCAGGAAAGGGACCTGACGTTGACAGTGATGCGTCATCTTTTTCTTCTTCGGACAATGTTGATAACATGTATTATCTTCAAAGAGAAACACCTGTCACTCCGGTTGTATCTTCTTCGGCAACTATATGCCACTCAATCACGGCCTTCCCCTCGAATGCGTCAAACCACAAGCTTGTTATTTCACAAACTTCACCCCCTGCATTATCTACAACCTCGGAGTCCCCCGCTGCATCAACCACCTCGAGGTCGTTATCCTCTCCCTCGTCGTCACCGTCGTCACCATACCCAACAATAAAAGCATTTCCATCCACAACATCACCAATGGCATCATCATCAACGGTCACGACTTCGACGACGACAACAGCAACAACAACAACAGCAGCCCCAGCTACAACGGTATCTAACATTGCTTCGATATCAAGAGACATTTACCCTCTGCTTAACGGACAATCTACCAAGAGCAGTACAACGCTATCAAGCATAAAACTAGATCATCCTCATCATCATGTGCCGTATCCGCTGATTACCAGCAAGACCCACAGATCAAATAACTCGGGCTCGTCCAGCTGCTACTCCAACGACAACGAGTCCCCACTGCGTTTACAGGGACTGGACAAGCCATTTTTCGCCTCTGAGCATCTTGCTGGAGAGTTAGCTGAGAATTTGATAGGTGATGTTGATGAGGACAACAGAAGCGCAGGCGCCATGAGCAGTAACAACAACAACAACAACAGTGTTGAGGTCATACTGCGTAAAAACAGTGAAACCAAGAACGACACCATCGTTACCGCTACTAGCATCACTCCCGTATCATCATCTCAGCTGACAACAGCGGCCAGCGATCTTGAAGAAACTCCCGCGTCTGAGTTCACCGACCTCATTGGCAAGCAGAAGGAGATTTCAATCACGGACCGCCAACTCAACCAGGAAGAGCTGCTGACGCTTCAGGAAGACGCAGCAGCTGACGAGATGGCTATGAACATTCTGAAAAAGGTAAGCGCTGACGACTACATCAAGGAGATCAGAGCTGGTTCCTGGTACATTTCATGATTGGAAGAAATAGTGGGTCCGAGAGGATTAAAAATAAAGGATTCAACATCAAGCAGAGATATTTGAATTTTAGTGCGATGAGATCTCTGTTTTGTTTACAATGTTGCAATAAACTCTAAAAACGCGATGTTAAACAAAGAGATTATTACACCAAACTCTAATTTACCCCAACTCTGACAATGAATATATGGCCTTTCTTGGGGTGGGGGGGTATGCAAAACTCTATCTGTTCAAACAAGGGCATAACAGGGAGGTTCTATGCTGGACTGGGAACTTCCCCTTGCGAACTTTTGTATTTGTTCATTAACCATTTGGGACTATAGACCAAATGACATGGATACAAACAAAAACCAAACTTATAACTTATTTAACTATGTCTTTATTTGTAAGAATTAAGATAAACACTATACTGTATGTCAATGTATATAGAAGCTCTCCAGCAATGAACTGTTTGTGAAGCTTTGGAGAGGTGTTGCGAGGTAACCTCGTGACCAGCCACAGCCCCTGTTTTCACGCATTGCACTTCATTTTGACAGGCCTAAAGGCCAATATATTCCGTAGACCCACATTCCATGTTATACTGGTGTATATGAGCTGTTCAGCCATTAAAACTAAGTAGCCAGACAAGAGCCCGGTTGTCATTTACGTAATTGGCTGGGCTTATGGCTCTAGTCTTGGGCTCTGTTCTACATCAGCACTCTATTGGCTCCCATAGCGTCTATATGAGTGTTCTGGTGGTGCATCTGTTCAGGTTGCTGTTCTGATAGTTATGTGGGCAGTTGACTCGGTGAGGTTGAGCCCACAGGTGTGACCTTCAATGCTATGTGATTGCAAGACAGGCTTCACAACATCGCCATCCATAGTATAGACACTACAACAACACGCTTCGCCACTGGATGCAAGACACGACTAAACCCAGCATAACGTACGTAGGCCTCTTTCTACCTCTACAACTCATGACTCATGTTCTAGTGCTGTGCTATACATATCACACGCCCAAACCGCTGATACGAAGCACCAACGTTGCTCCACAGACCTGATAAAAGATTACATAATTTTTTTCTTTGCTTTCTCTCTTCACTCATGAGATCAAAATTTTTTCATATGATAAAGCCATTGATTCCTCGACATGATTGACTATATTGGCAAGCTAGTGCTTGCGCCTATGGTGAGGGTGAGCGAGCTACCTGTCAGGCTACTTGCGCTTAGACAGGGGGCTGATTTGGTATGGGGACCCGAAATTGTCGATAAAAAAATCATAACCTGCCAACGACAATGGAACGAGAAGTTGCAGTGCGTAGATTTCGTGGAAAAGCCAGCACCTTCGAAACAACAACAACACAGGAACAACGAGAATGACAACAAAGTTGTGTTTCGTACATTCCCCAAAGAGGAGAAAAACAAAGTTGTGTTTCAGTTAGGTACTGCCTCTGCCGAGCTGGCTGTACAGGCGGCCAAAGTGGTTGCCGGGGATGTATCTGCCATTGATGTGAACTCCGGGTGCCCGAAGCATTTCTCGATACATAGCGGCATGGGCGCTGCACTACTTCGTACGCCTGATATACTTGAAGAAATCCTGCGGAGACTGGTGAAAGAAGTTGGGATACCGTTTGGCATTCCGATAAGCGTGAAGATTCGCATTCTGGACAATGAAAAGGACACACTTGATTTGGTATCTCGGCTAGTGAAAACCGGTATAAAATGTCTCACCGTGCACTGTAGAACTACACCTATGAGAACGCGAGAGCCCCCCCGACGAGAATACCTGAAGGGAATTGCTGGGATTTGTCGAGAAGCTAATGTGGCATGCCTTGTAAATGGAGGTATCAGAGGGAGATTCGACCTGGACGATATGATTCACACATATGGAGTTTCAGGTGCTATGATTGCCAGTGCCGCTGAGATTAACCTGAGTTGTTTCAATGTGCATGAATCCCAGGATATCAAGCCATGGAAGTCCATGGTGCTTGAGTACCTTGATCTATGCGACCAGTTCGATAACCACACAAGCAACACCAAGTATTGCTTACTCAAAATGATTCCCGGAAAATCACCTATTTATCAGCTCGTGTCCCGAGCGAAGACCATACTAGAGCTGCGACAGGCATTAGAGCAACAAGAAAAGAGCGAAAAGAGCGAAAAGAGGAGCGAGAAGACAGAGTCCGAAAAAGAACGCCCCGCAAACACGCTTAAACGAAAACGAGAAGATATTCTTGCAACTGAAAAGGCCAGGAATATATCTATTGCGACATGACATGACTTAAGCTTAATAATAACTATGTACAAAAGAAGCTATTTGTTTTCTTTTCTTACCCTATTACTTCTCTTCTAGAAAAGAGACTTCTTAATAATACACCAGGTACCCGCAGCACCGGCCATCAAACCGGATGCGATAGCCATAGGCCTGACTCCCTTTGTAGCTCTGAACAAAGCACCCGACAAAGCACCCGCGGCAATGGAATTAGTCCAGTCGTGCTGGCCTCTATAGTATCCAATACCACTGTTGATCAAGTTATAAGTTAATGCCAAAACACCCGAGGTGTTTCCTAAGAATGGTCCACGTCTTGTGACTGCGTTCAAAACACCATTCAATCTAAGCTTTGCAGAAGTAGTTCCCGCAGTCTTTCTCAAACCCTCGGCAAGGCCGTAGGCTCCACCAACACCCAGTCCAGTCAGATAAACCGCACCGGTACCGTAACATAAATCATCTGTCCAGTCCTTGATAGGTATGATACCTGTTCCACCAGGCATGCTCGTTAACGCCTCCTCCTCTAAGTCAAGGTACTGTAGTGCTCCATTGTTATTGAGCCCAGCAAGTGGATGCAACTTAGCCGGGTCTAGTAAATCAGAGCTCAAGAACGATGACACACCATTCTCCTGAGTCGCCGTTAAAGCATCAAGAGGTGAGGACGAGGACGACGACGACGACGTCTCAAGTGGGGCTGTACTTGGCTGCTCTGTCTTTTTACCAAACCAGGACATTGGAGGTATGTGCGTTGTGTGATCTCTGGGTCGTGGGAAAAAGGTCCTTTGATATATAGCTAATAGCTTTTTGCCTGAAAAGTTTGGAAAGGATTTTTTTCTTGCCATATATCACTATAGAGATATTGCACTGAAAAGTTACGTCTGAGATCGGGATCAATTTTTTATTTATTTTTCAGCCTTATAGCATTTTGCGAGAACTCAACAGCCTTGTCATAGAGAAAGTAGGCTGGCCACTTGTGGTTTTGGAAACTGAATTGCAATACACAGCTTTTCCTCACGTAGTTGTATTAGTTTCACATTAATAATTAAAGGTTACGTGTTTCTAGGTATATTTGCTCGGACTAATAGCCATCAGCCAAACCACGCTTTCTCCACCAATCGCTGACAGCATGGATGATTTTTGTATCAGGGTCTCGATAAATCCCGTTCATGGCAGTGAAGGGACCAGCCAGCTGAGCCTGGTGACCCTTATTGAGCAGCTCGTTCAGCAGCACCTCTGTTTTCCGGTTATCCGAGCCATACTCCACAAAGATAGTTTCCGGGAGCAGTTGGTGGTGAATTCTGGGGAACGCAATTGCATCCAGCATTGGCAGGTTGTACTGGTACTTTCTAATGATTGCCTGAAACACTGCGGTAGGAATTCTCGAGCCGCCAGCTGCCCCGATAATCATTTCCGGCCAGCCAGTAGCCTTGTTTGAAATAATTGTAGGACACGTTGAAGATAATGGCCTCTTGAAAGGAGCGACGTAATTGTAGATTGACGGCCGTAGCTGGTATGCGTTATTAGTGTTTGGTAGTGAGAAATCGTCCATCTCGCTATTCAAGACAATGCCCGTTTCAGGGTCAGTGATTAATGCACCAAACCCTAGGTTGACTGTGGTGGTCATCCCCACAGCCATACCGTTTTCATCAATAATTGAGAAATGCGCAGTGCCATGGTTGTCAACTGCTTCATATGACGGCTTGTAGTCTTTCCAGGAGGGCAAGGTATGAGAGTCACTAATGTTTTTCCGTACCTTGTCAGCCCATTCCATAGTAGTAATCTCATGGATGCGGTCAGCGTTGGGGACATCTATGGGGTCACCTAACTCGGTTCTTGCTGCTGCTAGCCATTTCATCGATTCAACAAGACGCTGAGTGGCAATAGGACCAAATTCTTGAGACACGTATCCATCATCGAACCCTTGCATGATGTTCAGCCCAAGTAAAAGCGCCGGGCCCGAGGTGGGGTTAGGAGTGGTTATAATCTCTCTGCCAAGGAACTCACCTCGTAAAGTAGGCTCCACAATTACATGGTAGCTAGCAAAATCGCTCAGGGTAGCAATACCTCCCATCTGTGTAATGAAATCTACAAGCTTGGGTGCAATGGGTCCCTGTGGATCATAAAACACCGCACTAGAACCGTTAAGTGCAATCAGTTCCAGAGTATCAGCATATTTAGGTCTTGTAATATAGTCACCTTCAAGTGCCAATCTGGAAATTCCATCCTTCCCTGTAATGTATGCCCAATCCCATTGATCTGGATGTACTCTGAACGAGCTCTCAGACTCATGGAATGCTTTGGCCAGAACCTCAGATACTCTAAATCCCTTTCTGTTG
Source organism: Groenewaldozyma salmanticensis (assembly GCA_003708315.3). NCBI lineage: Eukaryota > Fungi > Ascomycota > Dipodascomycetes > Dipodascales > Trichomonascaceae > Groenewaldozyma > Groenewaldozyma salmanticensis. The sequence goes on from PPNW03000014.1 coordinate 120,953, forward strand.
AGCTGAATCACTGGGTCAATCAGTTGTTTCCAAGAAAGCTTACCACTAGTGTACTTGTGAAATGCTTCTTCTAGTCCAGCAAGCTCTCCGGGGATCCCTACAGCCAGTCCACCAACTTGGGCCAAAAGAGGGTTACCGTCATACATGTGTTTATGAGCGGCTTCCGGGGCAGCTTCTCTGAAATTAAAAGATAGTGAGGATCCGTTCTGGTGTCTAACTGTCATGAAGCCACCACCGCCCAAGCCTGAGCTATGACTATTAACACTGCCAATGCACAGAGCAGTAGTGATTGCAGCGTCCACAGCGGAACCACCACGGATCAATATCTCAGTTGCCATGGTCGAGCAAACAGGCACGTCGCAGGCCACAGCAGCACGCTCAGCCACAGTAAGATACTTCTCATCCGGGCTTGAATCAGCACCATTACCCACGAGGCTCAGCGAAGTGAAACCTGGCGACATGGCAACGACCTGCTCTTCATCTATTATACCAGAGAACTTCTTGAACCCAACAGTATTAGACACCGGAATGACCAGTTTGCTTGTGGAGCCCCACCCTGAGAAAACCACAGCTGCAGCGATACAAAGGCCGAGAGCTAAAGCCGCGTACCATATTGCTTTTCTTCGGCGAGGTTCTGGACGAACTGCTGAAGAAAAGTCATTCTGTATATTCTTTTCAGTTGACACAGCTCTAGACATAGTTGAGCAACAACCGAAAAAAAGAAGAAGGAAACAAGTTGAATTAGCAGATTGTGGTATTTATTATCTCTGAATAGAGAGGAAAGGCTCGAGATTAGACCTTATCTCGGGTAAAAGAGCTAAAACCTTCGAAGAGATAGCCATATATGGAGAGGACCAAAAGGTTTACATAATCTGATCGGACGAAATTTTTCTGTGATTACCTAATTTCCAAACATTTGTGTTTTTGGCTGAGCGCAATTCGATTCCAGGGCCAGGCTCGACATGAAATTGATCAGAGCCGACCCAAACACAAAAACATGAGCAAAAATTTTGACTTTGGGACCACAACGATTTGTCTAACAAACTCCTGACCCGAAGCCACTTTTTTATTTTTACTGAGTTACTCACGTGTATTTTATAATTTTTTGTTTTTCGCATCAGAAACCCTAACCCTCAGAGCCCTCTTTCTGCTGTTTTTTTGTTTACTGTTAGCACGCACTGAGAGAAGCACATTCCGCTGATTTCCTGGCATTTAAATAAAGCTGGATTCCCACTTTTTGTTCTCGTTTCTTTCTTTCTTCTTCTTCTTTTTTTTTTTTTTTCTCCCTCTTCTTTCAGCTGTGATTTTTTAGAGATTAATCCTCAGTAAAAACGAAGAATAATATATAAAAAGGGACTCTTTTTGTATCCGTTTCTTCTTCTCATTTCAAACAACTAGAACCTTCTTTGTTTGATCTTTTGATACATAATGTCTGGGTAAGTCTACACTTTGTTTTTGTTTGCCTGTGCTGTTTGATGCTGCGTTCTTTGCCCTGTGGAGAGAGATCAAGACTGCTACAAAATCGTGTGCTGTCTGGGAGTTAGCACTCGATTAGCAATCACACCGCAGTGTTTTACATAATTAAGTTTTTTTGGTGATGTTTTCCGATCAAATTGCTAACTGACATATTTTTTAGTCGTGGAAAAGGTGGAAAGGGCCTTGGAAAAGGTGGTGCTAAGCGTCACCGAAAGATTCTGAGAGATAACATCCAGGGAATCACCAAGCCTGCTATCAGACGTCTCGCCAGAAGAGGAGGCGTCAAGCGTATTTCCGCTTTGATCTACGAGGAGACCAGAGTCGTCCTTAAGTCCTTCTTGGAGTCTGTCATCAGAGACGCTGTTACCTACACTGAGCACGCCAAGAGAAAGACCGTCACCTCTTTGGACGTTGTCTACGCTTTGAAGAGACAGGGAAGAACCCTTTACGGTTTCGGTGGTTAGAGACTTGCTCTACTGTTTCCTGTCACCCATTGCTCCTTCTTTTTTTTTTTTTTTATTATTATTATTATGAACTCAACAACCCAGAACCCCATTTTCTATTTTACTATAGGCTAACCTTTATTTATATATGAATACTACTAACCCTGAACCTAACCATTGTCCGTTGTAAACCAGATTTAAGTTCCAGCAACGCACTTTCCGCCAATCGCTATATCCCCTGTAGCCCTCTTGGAGTTCAACCATTGATGTTAATCCGTCGTATCTGCTGGTTTACGAGGTGCATTCAGCTGGTTGAGAGAGAGATGCATCACCGATCAGCTCTTTGATTATATAAAATCTGTGGTTTTGTTGGGAGAAATATCGGCTGAGGTCATGATGTTGGTGGTTCCCAACTTTGACCAACTTCCAGCCAACAAAACGCATCCACAGTCCGAGTACTCGCTAAAGCTAGTAGTTTCGGCATTAGAAGACGTAGACTTCGAGCTGACAAAAAAATAAGTGCAATTGGCGCGTCGAGAGAATTACTAAAGAGAGCAATAGGTTTTACACCAACAAAACCTCATTTCAAACCATCTACTTTATCTATTCACTGTGTTTAGCAACTCAATTGCTCTGGGTACAGCCCCAAATCTGCAATTGGCAAACCCTGAAATGACGGCATTACATATCCATCCGAGTTAATTGGCCTTTCGAATACGTTTTTGGCGTCAAATATCATATAATTAATTATTAATATTTTTTTTTTTTTTATTTTTTTTTTGTTGAGGTTTTCTACTAAAATTTCGCGGTTGCGGCAACGCTCACCACCCACAATCTTTGATCTCTCTCTCTCTCTCTCACGCTTCCCAGGTTTTTTCTTTCCTTCCTATATCAATTATAGACCTCATTGGATTCTATTATTTCTCTTTTTCTCAATTGCTTAGATACTACTTGTCGAGGCTGAGTACAAGAATTTAAAAGTTCAAGGTTTTCTTTCTTGGTTAAGGATATATACATACATAGGTTTCATTTTGAACCTTCTGTTTCGTCTGACATCCATCAGACTATTATCGTCTTCTGTTTGATTTCTACGTTATTCATCAATTTTTTTCTTTCGAATTGGCAGGACCCTTTCTAAGGACTTGAGATTACAAGTGCGTTATTGTAAGTTTTACTTTTTTTTTCGTTGTCTCTTCTTCTTTTTTTCTCTTCTAACTAAATAGGTTCTAGAATGGCAGACTCAATCAATCATGACCCCAGTCGGTATGATCACACTCGGCTGCCGTCAAATTTCCTCGGGCTGAATTCTCTGAAGGTTGCACCTCAGTCTGATGTCAAGGACTTTGTTGAGAAGCACGGCGGACACACAGTTATCACTTCGGTGTTAATTGCCAACAACGGTATTGCTGCAGTCAAGGAGATCAGATCAGTGCGAAAATGGGCTTACGAGACTTTTGGCGACGAACGAGCCATTTCCTTCACGGTTATGGCCACCCCGGAGGATTTGCAGGCCAACGCAGACTACATTAGAATGGCCGACCAGTATGTTGAAGTGCCCGGTGGTACCAACAACAATAACTACGCTAATGTGGAGTTGATTGTGGATATTGCAGAGAGAACTAACGTTCAGGCTGTTTGGGCCGGTTGGGGACACGCTTCGGAAAATCCATTACTTCCCGAATCTTTGGCTGCATCTCCCAAGAAGATTGTGTTCATTGGACCTCCAGGAGCCGCCATGAGATCCCTCGGTGACAAGATCTCCTCTACAATTGTTGCTCAGCATGCTCAAGTGCCTTGCATTCCCTGGTCTGGTACTGGTGTCGATCAAGTTTACACTGACGAGCATACCGGCCTTGTTTCTGTTGCTGATGATGTCTACAAGAAGGGATGCTCCGAGTCCCCCCAGGACGGTCTTGAAAAGGCTAAAATCATTGGGTTCCCTGTCATGATCAAGGCAAGTGAAGGTGGTGGTGGTAAGGGTATCCGAAAAGTCGACCGTGAGGAAGACTTTGTTTCCTTGTATCAACAGGTCGTGGGTGAAATTCCCGGATCTCCTATCTTTATCATGAAGTTGGCCGGTAACGCTAGACATTTGGAAGTTCAATTGCTCGCTGATCAGTATGGTAATAACATTTCACTCTTTGGCCGTGATTGCTCGGTTCAACGTCGTCATCAGAAGATTATTGAAGAGGCTCCAGTCACTATTGCCAATAGAGACACTTTCACCGAAATGGAAAAGGCTGCTGTCAGATTGGGTCAGCTTGTGGGTTACGTCTCTGCTGGTACTGTTGAATACTTGTATTCTCATGAAGACAACAAGTTTTACTTCTTGGAGTTGAACCCTCGTCTTCAGGTTGAACATCCAACCACCGAAATGGTCACTGGTGTTAACTTGCCTGCCGCTCAGCTGCAGATTGCTATGGGTATCCCGCTTCATCAGATCAAGGACATTAGACTTTTCTACGGAGTCGACCCTCATACCCAAACTCCTATTGATTTTGATTTCTCTAGTGAGTTTGCCAAGAAAACCCAGAGAAGGCCTACTCCCAAGGGACATACCACTGCTTGTAGAATCACCTCAGAAGACCCTGGTGAGGGTTTCAAGCCATCCAACGGTATGATGCATGAACTTAATTTCAGATCCAGTTCAAACGTTTGGGGTTACTTCTCTGTCGGTAACCAGGGAGGTATCCATTCCTTCTCTGACTCTCAATTTGGTCATATTTTTGCATTTGGTGAAAACAGACAGGCATCAAGACAGCATATGGTGGTTGCACTGAAGGAGCTTTCAATCAGAGGTGATTTCAGAACTACTGTAGAGTATTTGATTAAACTTTTGCAAACTCCTGCCTTTGAGGATAACACGATTACCACAGGCTGGCTTGACGAGCTCATTACCAAGAAACTCACAGCTGAAAGGCCTGATAGGTACTTGGCGGTCATTTGTGGAGCTGTTACTAAAGCTCACTTGGAGGCTGAAGAATGCATCAAACAGTACATTTCTAGTCTTGACCGTGGCCAGGCCGCCTCTAAGGATAAGCTGAAATCTATTTTCACTGTTGATTTCATCTATGACGGTCAGAGGTACAAGTTCACCGCTACCAGAGCTAGCCCTGATTCCTACAACTTGTACATCAATGGATCCAAAGTGCAAGTGGGTATCCGACAGCTGAGTGATGGTGGACTGCTTGTTTCGATTGGCGGTAAATCTCACAATGTGTACTGGAAGGAAGAGGTTGGTGCCACCAGACTCTCTGTTGACTCAAAGACCTGTCTTTTGGAGGTGGAAAATGATCCTACCCAATTGCGTACCCCATCTCCAGGTAAGCTCGTCAAGTTCTTAGTTGAGAGTGGCGAACATGTCAAAGCTGGCCAACCATATGCTGAGGTTGAGGTTATGAAAATGTACATGCCTTTGATTGCCCAGGAGGATGGTATTGTTCAGCCAATTAAACAGCCCGGATCTACTCTGGAGGCTGGTGATATTTTGGGTATCTTGGCTCTTGATGACCCTTCAAAGGTCAAACATGCCAAACCTTTTGAGGGCCAATTGCCTGAATACGGTGCTTTCACTGTGGTTGGTAACAAGTCTAATCAAAAATTCCATGTTCTCACTACCATTCTGAAGAATATCCTGCAAGGTTACGATAACCAGGTTGTCATGAGTAGCACTTTGAAACAACTTATCCAAGTCTTGCGTGACCCAGAGTTGCCCTTTGCTGAATGGAACGAGCGAGTTTCTGCACTACACAGCAGATTGCCTGCCAAGCTGGATGCCAGCCTGAGTAGTATCATTGAGAGATCCAAACAGAGAAACGCTGGCGAGTTCCCTGCTAAGCAGTTGATGAGAGCTATTGACAAGTCTGTGCCCACCACTAATGCCACAGATGCCCAGATTTTCCAATCTGTTGTTGAACCTTTGGTTATAATTTGTGATCGATACTCTGAAGGATTGGTTGCTCACGAGTTCAAGCTGATGGCTGGTTTGTTGGATACCTTCTACAACACAGAGAAGCTTTTTTCTGGCCCCAATTCTCGTGAAGAGGATGCCATTCTCAAGATTAGAGATGATAACCGTGATAACTTGGCAGCTGCAGTTGATACCATCTACTCTCATGCCAGAGTAGGTGCCAAGAACAATTTGATTTTGGCTATTTTGGACGAGTACCAGCCCTCAAAGGTTGACAGTGGACTGGTTGCACAGTACTTGAAACCTAGCTTGAAAAACATCGTCGAAATTGAGAGCAGAGCTACTGCTAAAGTTGTCGTCAAAGCCAGAGAGATTCTTATTCAGTGTGCCTTGCCCTCACTTAAGGAGAGATCTGACCAGCTTGAGCATATCTTGAGATCTTCTGTGGTTGAGTCTAGCTACGGTGAGATTGGTATTGAGAGACGAACTCCCGATTTGAATGTCCTACGAGAGGTTATTGACTCTAGATACACTGTTTTTGATGTGTTGACTCAGTTTTTCAAGCACCAGGACATCTATGTGGTGTTTGCTGCATTGGAAGTTTACGTGCGAAGGGCTTGTAGAGCTTACGATTTGCAGGAACTGACTTACCAGCAAGAAAAGGGACTCAATCCTGCAATCACCTACAAGTTCACTTTGCCTGCTTTGAGCAACGCTGCTTATAACGCAGTCACTCAGTCCACCACCACTACTGGCCCTGATGATAAATCACATATCTCCAGAGCCATCAGTGTTTCTGATTTGAGTTTCGTGGTTGACGGAAGTGATGCTTCTCCTCTGAGAGTTGGTGTGGTGTCTCCTGCCGCCGATATCGATGATATCAGTGATGCTCTAGAGCGTGCTCTGGATTTGTTCCCCAGGAAGAGAGGCGGTATTGAATTGCGTCCTAAGCCTTTGAGCAATGCCTCCGCTCTCGCTAAGGAGAGAGTGCCTAATGGTGGTGGCCACTCTGACGACAAGACGCCTGCTCAGCCTGCATTGACTAGTATCTGCAGTATCCTTGTTAGCGAGTCTGATCCCAAGGCTAGCGATGACGAGGTTTTGGCAGCTATCAAGGAGGCTGTTGAGGACTTCAAGGAAGATTTGCTTGCTTGCTCTGTCAGAAGATTGACTTTCCTTTTTGGCTCTGCTGCTGGAACATACCCCAAGTACTTCACATTCAGAGGCCCCGACTATGTTGAGGACAGCACTATCAGACATATTGAACCGGCACTTGCTTTCCAGCTGGAACTCGGAAGACTTTCCAACTTCACAATCAAGCCTGTGTTCACTGATAACCGAAACGTTCATGTTTACGAGGCTGTGGGTAAGAACTCCCCCAACGACAAGAGATTTTTCACTAGAGGTATTGTGAGACCTGGTAAAATCAGAGACGATATCTCTACAGCTGCATATTTGACTTCTGAGGCAAATAGACTCATGTCTGATATTTTGGACGCTTTGGAAGTTATTGATACCTCCAACTCTGACTTAAACCATATCTTCATCAATATCACCGCTGTGTTTCCGCTTGCCCCCGAGGAGGTTGAGGCAGCTCTTGGTGGATTCTTGGAGAGATTCGGCCGAAGACTTTGGAGATTGAGAGTTACTGGCGCTGAAATCCGTATCATGATCACTGATCCTTCCACCGGAGCTACTTATCCATTGAGAGCAATGATCAACAATGTTTCTGGTTACGTTGTTCAGAGCGAGTTGTATGCTGAGGTGAAAAATAACAAGGGCGAGTGGGTTTTTAAGGCTCTTGGTGGTGGTAAACCAGGAAGCATGCATCTGAGACCAATCACTACCCCTTACCCTACCAAGGAATGGCTTCAGCCTAAGAGATACAAGGCTCATCTTATGGGTACCACTTACGTTTACGATTTCCCTGAGCTTTTCAGACAGGCCGTCAGCTCAGCCTGGCAGAAGTTGCAGAAAGTTCACCCCAAGGCCAAAATCCCCGAGGATTTCTTCAGTTTCAGTGAATTGATTGTTGACGAGACTGGTGAAAGTCTTTCTGAAGTTTCGAGAGAGCCCGGTGCTAATACTATTGGTATGATTGGCTGGAAGTTCAACACTAAGACTCCCGAGTACCCTCATGGTAGAAAGTTTATTGTTATTGCCAACGATATCACTTTCAAGATTGGTTCCTTCGGTCCTCAGGAAGACAAGTTTTTCAACAAGGTTACTGAGCTTGCTAGAGAAGAGGGTATCCCTCGAATTTACTTGTCTGCCAACTCAGGTGCTCGTATCGGTGTTGCCGAGGAACTTATCCCATTGTTTCAGGTTGCTTGGAACGAGCCTGATGATCAAACAAAGGGTTTCAGATACTTGTATTTGACACCTGAAGTTTACGAGTCTTTGGACAATAAGAAGAAGATTCTTGCTGCTGAAAAGATTGTCGAAGAGGGTGAAACCAGATACAAGATTGATTACATTATCGGTGCCGAGGATGGTCTTGGTGTTGAGTGTTTGAAGGGATCTGGTCTTATTGCCGGGGCTACCTCTAGAGCATACAAGGACATTTTCACACTTACCCTGGTTACCTGTAGATCCGTTGGTATCGGTGCTTATCTTGTCAGATTAGGACAGAGAGCCATCCAGGTCGAGGGCCAGCCTATTATTCTGACTGGTGCTCCTGCCATCAACAACTTGTTGGGCCGTGAAGTTTACAGCTCTAACTTGCAGTTGGGTGGTACTCAAATCATGTACAAGAATGGTGTATCTCACGTCACCGCCAACAATGACTTGGAAGGTGTTGAGAAGATCATAGAGTGGATCTCATATGTGCCCTCTCAGCGTGATTTGCCTGTGCCTATCTTGGATGTTGGTGATAACTGGGACAGAGATGTCGAGTACACACCTACAAAGCAAGAGCCCTATGATGTCAGATGGTTGATTGCTGGTCGTGATTTGCCTGATGGAGGTTTCGAGAGTGGTCTCTTCGATAAGGGCTCATTTCAGGAAACCCTTAGTGGCTGGGCCCGAACTGTTGTTGTTGGTAGAGCTAGGTTGGGCGGTATTCCTTTCGGTGTTATTGCCGTTGAATCTAGAATGATTGAGAACGTTGTTCCCGCTGACCCTGCCAACCCTGACTCTACTGAAATGGTTATCCAGGAAGCTGGTCAGGTGTGGTACCCCAACTCTGCATTCAAGACTGCTCAAGCTATCAACGACTTCAACCATGGTGAGCAGCTTCCATTGATGATTTTGGCTAACTGGAGAGGGTTTTCTGGTGGTCAGAAGGACATGTACAACGAAGTTTTGAAGTACGGTTCTTTTATTGTTGATGCTCTGGTTGACTACAAGGGACCTATCATGACATATATCCCTCCAACCGGTGAGCTTAGAGGTGGTTCTTGGGTAGTTGTTGACCCTACTATCAACAGTGATATGATGGAAATGTATGCCGACGCCGAATCCCGAGCTGGTGTTTTGGAGCCTGAGGGAATGGTGGGTATCAAGTACAGAAAGGACAAGTTGCTTGCCACAATGAAACGACTTGATACCAAGTATGCTGAGCTTCTGCATGAATCTGAACGCAAGGACCTGTCTTCTGAGCAGCTCAGTGAAATCAAGATCCAGCTAACTGCCCGTGAAAAGTTGCTACTACCTATTTATCAGCAAATCTCTGTTCAGTTCGCTGACTTGCATGACCGTGCTGGTCGAATGGAGGCTAAGCATACTATCAGAAAGATCCTCACCTGGCGCGATGCTAGAAGATTCTTTTTCTGGCGTATTAGACGACGTCTCGACGAGGAGTATTTGTTACGTCGTGTTGCTACTGCTTTGCCCACTTGCACAAGATTTGAGCGGGTTGCAAGACTCAAGAGCTGGTATTCTGGCGCAGTTGACTACGAGGATGATAAGGCAATTGCTGAATGGATCGAGTCTAACCATGTTATTCTGAGTAAGAAGATTAACCAGTTGACTAAGGATTATACCGTGCAATCAGTGCTGAGCTTGCTTAGAGCTGGC